>JAREIK010003856.1:371077-873577 GCA_029783825.1 Sapria himalayana
ACTATTGACTTCTCATTAATGTAAAATAGACTAAATATTAGTGTTCTTTACCTTCAAAAAATTTCTGAAATATAGAGTTGTTGGATTGGGGCTTGTTGTTTATAACTCATGTGTAATATGTTTCAACTTGATAAAATATGTTTTTCCATTAGAATTTGGACAATATATCTATCTTTATGAAAATGTAAGTTTATGCTTCTACCCATTTATAGAAGTTATTAGTAGCCACAAATTCCTACTTACTTTTGGGTAAGAACCATCAATTATGATTGAACTATATAAATTTAATATCTAGTGAATGTCCATGAAATTATGGTTGTTGTTAAGGTATGACCTAAGATTCAATAACAAATTGCTAGTGTTCAACATTGGATGTAATTTTTTAGTATAATTTGCTACACTAACTCATATTATGGGCTTGTAAAAACTCTAGTGGTATTCTTTTTTTTGCTAGGGTTTATCCTCGCGGGTGGTTCTCTCAATTTTTTTCATGTAATTTAGCTAACACCAATTATTTTGTCTATGCATTTGAATTTTGGTATGGAGAAGAATCTCTTATATAGCATTTTGTTAATGAATTATAAATGGATCACTTGGACCAGCATCTTGTGAACATTTATGTATTAGATGGTAGTTATCATTTATCAGTATGTCTAAATATTGGATTATAGATGTTATCAATTAATTTTGGCTATTGATATATTATAAATATGCAATAATTGTTGTGAATTTTATTTACAAATAAATAAACAACATTAGTGTGTATTTTGTGTAAATTTTAGATGCAATTTAGTGAAGTCATTTGCTCTCCCATATTTGATTTTGAGAATATATGTAATTTTTTAGTCAATTAATGTGTGCACCTACTCTTTCACCAGATTCAAATACGGTGTCATGTGATATCTTTTGCTTCATATATGTCTTGTACTTGGTTCACTAGTTAGAGTCATTGTATATAAGGACCTTTTTGTAAATTTAAAAATGTTTGATGATTCCTACTTTGGCTAGATGGGATGCATAATTTGTTTAGATTGCCCACTAGTCATTGCACTAGACCTTTTTAGACTCTTGGGAATTTCAATTAGAAATCAAGAAAGACTTGCTCTTTGAAAGGTATGTAGGACTTGTATTGGATTTTAAATTGCTAAGTTCAATAATATATTTTACCATTCTTTTTGAAAGCTTCAATTTATTCAATTTTGCACTCAATGATAAGTTAGAACTACTATAGCATGTGCTTGGAAAATAATGATGTAACTTTTTGTTTGTGATCTAGAGAACTAGTACAACTTATTCTTGCCAAAAATTTTATGTTTATGCATCTTTCAAAGCTTTTATTTTATGGAAAATAAATATTTTTCTTTCTTTGACTCTTCCCTAAACAAGGCAATGCTGGCTGAAATTTTAATATTACAAAGTAGATGGACAATACTTGCCCCCCCAAATGAGCTACTAAGGATGGGTGGATGAACTTGGTAGAATTTATTTTCTATGAGCTATTTGGTGTATTCATGACCTCATCCTACCTTCTTGATCATCTTCATGGCATTGAATATGTGGTGAAGTCAGTATTTTGACTATATAATAAATAGTTGAAGAGTAACAAATTATCCAGTGAGTTAATGAATCTCAATTGGAATATTAAATCAACGATGACATTGAGATGATTTAGATTTGCCTCCTCTTTGTCTCACTAAATAACCATATATTCCAAATATTGCTTGAATTGACCCAAAAAACATCTTTAAGAGGGTTTAGCTTTTGTATGTATTGCTTCATTGTTGACATAGTATAAATATTTTTAATTCCTTCTCTTTAAAAGCATATTACCGATATATATTTTCTTAGTTGTGTTGAAAATAGGTTGCAAAAAATTTAGTTATTAGCATTTGATAGTTGGTGCCATTATTCTTTAAACCAAAAGAATTTTAAAAATTTAACAATATGCCTACCGACATAATGAAAGTAGACTTTCTCATAGGTTTTTAAAGCTTTGTATATTTTAAGTGGACCCCCTATTTTCCTTCTTAATTTGGCACCACCATGACATTTGTCAGCTAATTTAGATATTTTACTTCTCGGTTGAACTTGTTAGGGACCAACCGAGATACTGCACAAAAAACAAAGAATAGTCATGGAATAAATTCTCGATCTAGTTGTTAGATTGATTTGACAATTTTTATCTTCTTAAAATTGTTTAAATTTTGTTAGAATTTTTTTTAAAAAATGCATCGCAAAATAAAAATAACTTTTGGATTACTAAAATTTCTATCAAACTACATAAAGAAATATATTTCAAACTATCCGGAATATATATATTTATCCTTATATGCTTATGTTAGAAAGTATAGAAATAAACTACCACAAATATTACACAATCACAATAAATATTCTGCCTCCAAAATTAGTAGAATATTTACACACATAAAGTCCTAAAGATCAAATTATTATAAATTAAAAAAATAATAATAGTATTTGAAAATACTTGTAGAACTAAAACCTGGTATTTTAGAAGAACTTCAAACATTGTTTTCATATCATGAACACTGCATGAGCACAACATGAATATAACATGAGTACAGTACGAACACAACATGAGCACAATATGTATACACCATGAGTACAACATGAATATAGCATGAGCACAACACAAACATAGTTTGAGTACAACACAATAATAATAATAATAATAATAATAATATTCTTCAGAACACCGCATGAACTTGCACGGACTTGAAACAAACTTTGCAAAAATCTAGTAACCCTCATAAACAAAATTAGAAAAGATAGTAAATTACATCTTTTTAATATTATAAAAACTTAGATTAAGATTTGTAAATTATAATAGAGGTCTAGAAAAGAGATATGAGAGCTAGGAACTGTGTGTAAAATAAAAATGGAAAAAGTTTCCATTTTTCTCTAATATGTGCACGTACACATGGCTCACAACACTTAAACACAAAAATGGGAATTCACTTATTCCCATTTTCTTGCTACACATAAACAAACACACACACACACACACACACACACACACACACACATTATTCATGCACACACACTATTCATGCACACACACTATTCATGCACACACAAACACACACACACACACACACACACTATTCATGCACACACATTATTTACATAGTAATATTTTACATGCACATACAAAAAAAAATCCCATTTACACACAAAATGGGATGAGTTCCCATTTTTCTAAAGGTCAATGCCTTTTACATGAGATCCAAGAATGTAACCATATTATCTTATAAGTTTCCTTTATTACAACATAAGATTCATATATTTTTCATTATGCACATAGTTGTTTTATAATAAAAAAATTGACCATTTTTATTTGATACTTTCTCACTTTAAATGAGAGCATCCACTCTCATTTACAAATTAAAACAAACTCACATAAAAAACCAAATAAATCAAACATATAATATTTATGTCTACCCAAAACTAGGCAAACCTAATAATCTATTCCTTTGCCCTATTTTTTGAGTCCAAGACAAGTATTTGGTTTTGGTTTAGTGAATGTAGGGTGTAAAAAATTTCTTAAACTACAAAAATAATTTTTGTTCCCTCATATGAGGAAAATTTTTTTTGAAAATAATAACATCCCAAGAGTTCGACTTTTCCCTCCAAGCCATTAGCTCCCACTTGATCTAGCTGATCTTGAAGTAAAAGCATTATTATTTACTTTCAACTCATAAGCTCTCTCTTGATTAGTCTGATCCCCAAAAATGACTAAAGTAAAAGTCATATAATTAGGGATTCCTTCAAGATTCTTGTTTGTCTTAGAATAAACACATAAGGAATCTAGATCAACTACTCTTGATATTTATGAAGGAAGGTTTATAGTAGTACCACTTTCTCTAGTCGTACCAACTATCCTACCATCATCAGGTGACTTGTGAATAGTGAGTGTGGACTTCTTTCCTATGGAAAGTGATCCATACAAACATACTCAAGGCAATGCATCTTGAAATCAATGCTAGTAATTTTCTACCAAGTATTTATCCGATCCAATCTAAACCTAGCTAAGGTAATTCATGATAAATTTACCTTTCTAGCCCTCCATATAGTCAGTGATCCTTTAGACAAATTTCCATAGATTTTCTTGGAACTTCCCCAGAGAATCTATGCTATCCACCATTTTTATGGATAGTAGGTTCACTCGAATCTCTAGGATATATCAAGCATCCCTAAAAATAGTTAGTATCTCATGTCTATCTCTAGACAAACATCACTGATGCCCAATATTTTCAAGGGTTTTCTCTCATCCTAACTATTTCATAGTCCTCAGATGAAAAAGTCACAAATAAGACAAACATATAGTACAACATTTCTTTTAGAATGTCACCTTAACTTTATCATATAGTACAACTTTATTATATAGTAACCATATTTGGTATCCAATACTTTACCAATTAACTTTATCATGTAGTACATCAATGCTTAAAAAGGCAATATCACCTTCTATGACAAAATTATTAGGCACTCTTCCGACTACATCTCTCTTCCTATGCTCCTCTTGAAGTTTTTTCTACTCGGAACAATTTCTTTTAAAATGTCCTACTTGATTATAATAGTAATATTTTACTATGAACTTCCCTTTGAAAGAACTTCTTCCCTCCTCGAGTGTGGGTTTTGAGCTCAATCTACTTTCTCATTTTAAGTTTCTTAGATACAAGAATATCTAAAGAAGTCCATTTTTCCCTCTGTCTCGCAACCTCACTTACTAGACTTTCAGTGATGATCATCAAGGTAAGTATGTTATTTGGAGTACTGGTACTTAAAATATTATAAGCATTTCCTAACTCTCTGGAAGAAAACTAAGAAGTAGAGATATTTGAACCTCATCATCTAGTATTATTTTCATAGATACTAATTGATTGATCAAAGATTGAAAAAGACTTAAATGAGCATTCATACTAGATTCATCCTGATATGATATCTTAACCAATTGGTGGATTATTAGGGTATTATTTCTTAATATATATATTTTTCATATATCGATTGTAACTTTTTCCATATCTTATCGACTTTTATAAGAGCTGGCTTATGATGTAATTTTACCTTTCCAACTCATTATCTCATTGTGATAGAAGGCTTATAGTGTAATATTTTCTACTTGGCCTTATTCTTACCTTTTGATTTTAGGTTGAGTAGCTGGAAGGTTCTAATCTAAGCATAACAAGTGAATTATTTTCTTCATCCATATTAAAAAAAATAATCCAACTTCTAAAAAATAAAAATATCAAAAATGCCACAAGAAACCATCACTCAGATATCACTATTAGGGCCGACTGAGATACTACATAAAAAACCAAGAATAAGCATGAAATAAATTCTCAGTCTAACTAATAGGTTGATTTGATATTTTTCATCTTCTTAAAACTATTTAATTTTTGTTAAAAAAATTTTGCAGAAACATACAGTAGAATAAAAACAAACTTTTGGGTTACTAAAATTTTCTATCAATCTATGTAAACAAATATATCTCAAATTATCTGATATATATATATATATATATGCTCCTTTGCTTATGCTGAAAAATATAAAAATAAACTAACACAAATATCAATAATCACAATAAATATTCTACCTCCAAAATTAGCAGAATATTTATACACACAAAGTCTTAAAATTCAAATTATTAAAAATTAGAAGAAATATAAAAGTATTTGATAAAACCAATAGCATTGGGTTTCAATTCTGAGCTCAATCTTTTAAATGAACTTCAAGCATAATTATCACAATATAAACATAGCACAAGCACAACACAAATACAGAATGGGTATAGCACGAGCATAGCATGAACACAATATGAGCACAACATAATCATAATAATTATATTTTTCAGAACACCACACAAATTGCGTAGGGACTTGACACAAACTTTCTATGAATTATATAACCCTCATAAACATAAATAGATAAGAGAGTAAATAGTGCCTCTTATATATAATAGAAACTTAGAAAACATTCTAAAAATTATAGTAGAGATCTAGAAGATAAATATGAGAACCCAGAATTGTGCAAAACAAAAATGATAAGAATTCTCATTTTTCTCTAACACAAGCATGCACACACAGTGCACAATACTTAAATATGAAAATGGGATTTCACTTATTCTCATTTTCTTGCTACACACAATTAGAAACACACACACACATTGTTCAAAAACATGGAAATGCACACATGTTGTTGATGCACACACACTATTCACACACATGTTCACGAACATACAAATGCACACACACTATTCATGCGTACACATTGTTTATGTGGTTCCTATTTTACATGCACATTTGGGAAGAAATCATGTTTACATGTAAATTGGAATGAGCTTCTATTTTTCTTAAAGTCAATGACTTTTATGTGTGATCCATTTATGTGCTTCTGTTCTCTTCTAATTTTCCTTTGTTACAATATAAGTTTCATCTATAATTCTACACACATGCCATTTTATATTTTAGAAAAAATGATTGTTTTAATTTGATATAGACACACTTTAAATTAGAGCACCCTCATTTAAATACTAAAACAAACCCACCCAAAAAAAAACCAAAAAAATTTCAAAGATATAATATTTTGGTCTACCCAAAACTTGGCAGACTTAAGAGAACCTTTCATTTAGAAGTTTGACAATCTCAACTTCGAAAATTTTCTAGAGATGTGAATGAAAGCTTCTTCATTTTATAGGATTGGCTTTGCTCATGTACAAAGTGATAGGCTATTGTGGAATCATAATCATAATATTAGTGTGTCATCATGTTCAACGAAGACTTTCCTTTAACCCTTTTTCTCCTCTTGCAATAAAAGGTACTGGTGGAATGTACCCTTGCAAATATAGCTTGTTTAACTGCATTTTATTAAAGGAATTATCTAAGAAAAATCTCATTTTCTCATTGACAATTAGTAGAAAGCAATTATTATAATTTAGCTCCTATGTTGGAAAAATCCCTAATATTTGGGGTAGTTTTTTTGGACTGAATACATAACAAAATTGATAAAATTATCAGTCAACTAACATACTACATTGAAGATCTACCTTTCCCTTATTGGTCAAGAAATTGACCATTTGATCATAAGCGGAAGGGACAACCTTTAAAGTTTATGATTAGACTTGTACCATAAAGAAATTACACCATCTAAGTTCTTCAACTATTAAGAATCTTGCTAACTATATAGCCAGGTAGACTTCAATAGAAGCAAGATGCCACTCAAGGTTATAGTTGTAACTTCATTGATAGAAGAGAGAATTCAACTTGGAGAACTTAATGTTTTCATAGAGTATTTCATTTTCTTAAAGGATAGTTGTTGCAATAGATTTGCTATGTTTCTTGGATATATTAGTACCAAATAAAATATAAATTCATTAATGGAAAGAGTGAGTACTTGAGCTTCTTGATTACAATTCTATTGTAACTAGACAAGTGTACATTCAATGGACAGCCAAGCACTTGCAATTATTGGCGACCTTCAAGGTGTACAATTAGGTTCATCCCATAAAGATTTTGTAAGTGATCATATCTTAAACTATTGAAAATCTTACTAATTCTATAATTAGGCTAACTTCAATGAAAGAAAGATGTTTCCTAAGATTATAGTTGCGACTCTATCAAAGTTAGAGAGAATTATTCCTAAAGAACTTGATGTTTTGATCTTGTGCTTCATTTTCCTTTATGCATGCAAATGCAATTAAATTGTTGTATTGCTTGGATACATTAGTACCCATCATAAATAAAATTCATTAGTATAAAGAGTGAAAACATGGAAATTCAATCAAAAGAATGTATTCAATATGTTGTAATGATGAGAATGTGTTTGAGCAATCAAATATTATGCTCCTTTTCAAGGTCAAATCATTTTGGATAACATATGTGTAGGTCTTCGTTATAGCTGCCCTCAGTAAAGATTTTTATTATTTAGTTTTGTTATCGTCAAACCCTATAGATGGATTTTAATCCAATAATTTAAATAAGTTAAGCAGAATGTATCAAAAAAATAATTAGTGATTTATTGAGTTAGATTATCAGTGATTTGATTCAATCATGCGCATCTATAATGTTAATATGTGGAGTTTAATTAGTGTTAAATGATAAAAAGCATAAAATATTTTGAATAAGTAAGGGAGTACAACTATAATTATGTAGTGGTATAAATAATAATTAATAAAATTTATTATATGAACTAATTTATACTGGACACCTAAGATCTTATTTAGGAAAGTATCTATTCCATAGTCTTATCTGAATTCTATAAAAGTATTAAATATTTTGTTTATTATTTTAGAATATATGTGCATATATAATTAGAATAATTAGGTGTATTATAAACAAATAATTTCATTTTATCAAATTAATTGATTAATGTTAAATTGATTATAAATAAATAAATAAATAAATAAATAATATATATATATATATGTGTGTGTGTGTGTGTGTGTGTGTGTGTGGGTAATAAATACATTAAATCTTTAATAAGATATCTAATATAGCAATAAATTGAAATGCATCATTTTAATTTTGCAAAAATTAAGTAGTTTATTATTTTTAATATAAATGAATTATTGCTCGGCAATAATATATCATTGTAGCATCCTTTTCTTCATGAAATGAGGATGGAGGCGGCATTACAAAAGTTGACCAAAGCCATATGTACACTTACAAGTAGGTAATTTCTCACTCAAAGATGTTCAAACAACAAAAAATCATTTATCCACAAGTATTATTACCATGTTAAATGTTTAGGTTTATGGTTCTCTAATAATGATATCGGAGCATAATTGTTTTGGTATTAATATGCGTGGATCTATTATGGTTTTAAGAATATCTAAATGCCCAATTAAAATAGAGGGGTTCTAACCTATATTGATTCACATGAACAACTAGGTTGCTTATTTATGGATTGTGGAAATGTGTTTGGGATGGATTTTATTCATTAAGTGTAATTTTGCATTTAATTTTTTGATTGGAATGTAATTTTTTTTTCTGCAAATCATAAGAAAACCACACCAACGATGGCACCCATGGTGGTTGTTGTGGCAATCAGTGATGTCAGAGAAGGTAACTATCATTTTTGATGCCATGGTGGAAGTTGTCGTGGTAATTGAAAATGCTGGAGAAGGTGAATGTCACCGATGATGCCATCCATTTAGGTTTTCATGGTGATTGGAAATGCTAAAGAAGCTGACTGTCACTGACAACACCATCTATGAAAGTTGTTATGGTGATCAGCACTGCCGAAGAAGGTGATTGTTGCTAGTGACACAATCCATAGAGGTTATCATGACAATCGACAATGCTAAAGAAGGTGCCTATTGCCAACGACATCACATGTGGAGGTTATCATGACACATGAGTAGTGTTAGAAGTGATGATAGAAACCTAAAATGTTAATTATGGTGGTAAACATGGCCAACAATGGTAGATTATATTGTGCCTTTTAGCCAAAAAGGATGGAGAAGGTGATATTCATGGTGGCAGAAGCAAACAACAGTTGAGTTAGCTGTGGTAGATGCAAATGGTAGTAGAATTCATGGTGGAAAGAAGTGGAGAGCAAAACCAATGTTTGTAACTAGAATAGATTCCATATCTATTTTTTTATGGACACTATCCCAAACCATTTTGATGGTAAAAACAAGTCGATTATACATGGTTTAGGGCACTAACCTAATTCTTTTAAAGTCATAAGTTGCAATTGTCCTAAAACCTAAATAGCTGAGGTGTTCAACATTTTTATATATGTGATACCTAGTCATTACGTATTCGTGGCATATAAATATATTTGTTATTGCTTGGAAATGTCTATGCCATAGAAATGTGTATGTTGTAGCATGGAAAAAAATATATATTATGGAATGGATATATAAATGTTGTCATGGCATGCATGTATAGGCAAGTAAATACATGACAACTAGTATGTTTATTTTGGGCCAAAAGAAAATACACATATTTTAAATAAAAACACCTAATTTTTAATATATTCAAGTTGGAGAGAGAATTCATTAAATGAATCCCATGGATGCTATTGCTAGTTTGAAAGTTTTGCAAGTTAGTTATTATGTCAATCTTGGTACTTTCTCCCTATTAGACTAATTAACTTATAAGTATACCTAGCACAAATTATAATAAGGTTATTTTATGGATTGATTAAATGAATCACTTCTTCATCCGAAGGATTCATTTAAGAATCAATCAAATTTCAAATTATGTGATGATATACTTAGCTATAAATAATAATATCCTCTCTATTTTAGTCATTGCTACCATTTGTAGGATCAAAGATAAATCATCAATTTAATCTTGTTTATCATAATCACTACCTAGATAACAAAATTAATAGAAATTGGCATGTTTGAATATATAATGATCAGTAGACATCCTTTCATCGAGCATACAAACAATGGTGTGTAAACCTAGTGATGAATTAATTTATGAATTATTAGAGAGATCCAATTCGTGTAACATAATTCGATATAATAAGCTCATTATAAAAATTTTAGGAAAATATCTTTAAGCCCACTCGTCACCATTCTCAAATAAAATAAACTAAATGGAACCAATTATATTGATTGGAAAAAAAATCTTGATATTGTTCTGATTGCTGAAAACTACAAACTTTGTATTCACAGATCTATGCCTAGATAAACCTAATCTCAAATATTTAAAAAAAAGGGTAACTTTTGATGACATGTTTAGATGTTATATTTTGGCTTTTATATCAAATATACTTCAAGTCTTCAACATTTGCATCAATTCATAGCTATTTCCTATAATATAATGTCTAATCTCAAAGAAATATTAAGGAATCAAATTTTTTCTACCAAGAAAAAATCCATGAGGGATCTAATGAATACTATAATAACTAAAAGCAACCTTGTGAGGGATCATGTTCTCAAGATAATTAATCTTCTAAATAGACTAGAGATCTTTAGAGCAAAGATTGATGTGGATTCTTAGATTGATATTATTCTTCAATCATTATCAGACTCCTAAATTATAATATAAATAGACCTGATTGAATTTTAGCACAATTTCTTAAGGAATTGGTATTAACTAACAATATCATCAGTAAACCATATGAATTATTCATGGCTGAAAAAACTTTTTCTAAACCAAAAGAAAAGAAGTTGAAGAAATTTTAGAAACATACTCAACTTCATCAATAGCTCTTAAGTCACAAATGGGAGTTAAAAAACCAAAAAAATATATTTTCATTATTATCAGACATGACACTGGAAGATGTAGTATCTGATTTATCTCAATAAAGTGAATAATCATGACAGATATTAATTACTAGTAGTTATAACATATTTATCAGTGATATCAATGGATACCTAGTTTGTAGATATGGGTGTTACTAATTATGTCTATAATACTTTGTAGTAGTTCCGGAAAACTAGACAACTAAGTGATGGAGAAATTGATCTTCACATGGAAAACAATATTAAGGTAGTAGCTATTAATGTAGAAGAATGCATACTTCCTATTGAGAGTAATAATGTTTAAATTTTGAAAGATTGTTTTTATATACATTCTATTTGGAAAAACTTGATTTTAGTTTCTAATTTAATTAAAGATAGATTTTCCTTTTTATTCAATGATTTTGTAATAATTTATTTGAATAAAAAGAAGGTTTGTTTTGGTACATTAAAAGATAACCTTTATGTAATGAAAACTATTTCTACTATACTACTATAATTAAAATCAAAAACATGATCATCTTTTTAGGTAAAAGAAAATGCCCTTCTGATGTGAACCAAACCTATCTTTGGCACTTTGCATAGGTCATTTAAATCTAATATGGATTTTGAGACTAGTTAAAGATAGACCTTTAGGTTTATTGAAAGTTGAAACTTTCTAGTATGCGAGTCCTACTTAGAAGGAAATAGAACCATATATCCTTTCAAGGTCAAAGCTTATAAAGCCAAAGAGCCACTAGAGTTAGTTCAAGCTAATTTATGTGGGCCCATAGCTATCCAAACAAGATGTAGTTTTGAGTATTTCATCACTTTTATTGATGATTACTCAAGATATGAAAATATTTATTTGATACATCATAAGTCCAATCCTTTTGAGAAATTCAAAGTATACAGGATGGAAATAGAAAAACATCTCAATAAATGTCTCAAAATACTATGCACTGATCATAACGGTAAGTACCTCATTGGAGAGCTTAGGGACTATTTGTTACATTAAGGAATTATATCTCAATTATCCACACATGGAACCTCATACTAGGATGGTGTGGTAGAAATAAAAAATATGACTCTTGTGAACATGGTAAGGTCAATGATGAGTTATTTGAAAATACCTAATTTCTTTTGGGAATATGCATTAGATATAATAGTTTATATTCTAGAACTTTGTTCTATCTAAGTTGATACCTACAACTCCAAACAAATTGTGGACTAGCATAAGCTCAATCTAAAATATATTCATTTGTGGGGTTTCCTAGCACATGTACTGAAGGGAAATATAAGTTGGAAACAAAATAGAAGTTTGTTTCTTTCATGGGATATCCTAGAGTGATTAAAGGTAGTTTGTATCATAGCCAAAAGGGTTAGGTCATTATTAGTTCCAAAGAAATATTTTTATAATAGGACTATATAGTAAATCACTAGCTTAGAAATAGAATTGTTCTAGAGATGTGAAGAGGAGATAAGCTAGTCCATACTCCTTCACTACCAAAAGAAACACCATAATATGGCATCTCTAATACCTCATTGCCTCATCATAATGATGGAATTGTTCATAAAAGTATTTATTCTAAATCATGTGAGGTTATCATTAAAATGCTATAAGTAGAGCTAAAAGGAATTCATTATGATGGTTTATAAGGATTAGTATCTATGCAACATGTCAATGAAAGTATAGAATTAAGATGAGTGACTTGTGGTAATGGGAGAGTTATTCATCAACCTACATGGTATACACTCTTGGGAGAGTCTTATGACACTATTTCTAATGAGCTAGATAATGATCCTAGAAACTATGAAAAATCACTTCAAGATAAATATATAAAACATTCACAAAGGACCATGGAATTAGAAATATAGTTAGTGTAATACAATCATGTCCAAGATCTTATGGAACCACATGAATAAATTAAACCAATAAAATATAGGTGTATTTATAAGAAAAAAAGAGAAATAGATGGTAATATTGAGAATTATAAGGCCATGCTTGTTATAAAAGGTTTTACTGAGAAATTAAACCAATAAAATATGTGAATCAATTATGAGGAGACCTTTTTGATGGTAGTCATGTTGAAGTCAATCTGGATTCTCTTGTCTTTTGCAATTCATTATGACTATGAGATTTGGAAAATGAATGTGAAGACTATATTTTTGAATGGTCATATTAAAGAAAAAACATATATATATGATGCAGCTAGATGGTTTCATAGAAAAAAGTCATGAGCAGATATTGTATAAGTTGAATATGTCCATTTATGAACTGAAATAATTATCTAGGTCTTGAAATACTCACATTAAATAAGCCATTACATATTATAACTTTAATCAATGTCAAGATAAGTATTTTGTGTATATAAAGAAAGGTGATAACACTATGGTGTTCTTGATTTTATGCATTGATAATATATTGCTTATTCGCAATGTTGTATGCTCATTATCTTCGGTTAAGGTTTGGTTGTCTAGTCAATTTGGAATTAAGCCCTGGTTGTCTAGGCAAAGAATGTTGGGCTTACCTCAAATTATTTATTCAATCAAATATTACCTTATTTTAGTATACAAGATTCCAAGAAAGATTTTCTTCCATTCAGACATGAAATCGATCTAACAAAAAAATAATATCTCAAAATACCCAATAAGATAAATAAAATGAAGGTAATTCCTTGTGCATATATAGTAGGAAGTCTCATGTATATAATACTTTTCACTAGACCTAATATCTATTATCTTATAGGTATGGTAAGAAAATATCAATCAAACGCAAGATAAGAATATTAGATAGTAGTAAAATATATAATCAAGTACTTGAAAATGACTAAAGATCATATGTTAGTGTACTGAGCAAAACATATTGTTCCTATAGGATATACAGACTTAGATTTTCAATTATATGAGGGTTTGATAAAATTCACTTCAGATTATGTGTTTACCTTGGAAAATAGAGCCAAAAGCTGGAGGAGTTTCAAATAATTTTTATTTTGATTACACCATGAAGGCCAAGTATATGGTAGCTTCATATGCATCCAAAGAAATTATATGGCTTAGAAAGTTCCTGATGGATCTATAATTCATTCCTTTTATGCAAATAATTCTATTGTGATGCTTGTGAAGTAGTTACAAATTCATTTTATCCAAAGAATGCAAAATGCATTGATTATAAATATCATATAATATGAGATATTATGAAAAAGATGATATGTGGTAGTGACAAAAGTAGCATCGATAGACAATTTGGAATATCCTTTTATGAAGAGCCTTCTAGCTAAAGTATTTGATATATATGTGGAAAAGATGATAGTCAGATGCATGGCATCATGGCTTTAGTTTAAGTGAGAAATTATTGGAATTGATTTATATTAAAAGCCATTTATGATTATTTGCATGGTTTACATCTTGTTATTTTAATAAACTATTTTATAATGAGCTTAATTTGTAAAAAAAACATATGTCCTTTATTCTATTTGTAGATGAATAGGTGCATTGAGATTGACTTATGCATGGAAGATTGAATTATTAGTTATCATGGAATATAATTATGTTTTTAATAATCTAAATAGAATTAGATAACTTATCGATAAGATTATAGCACTAGATTTCAGAGGTTTATTTTAAATATGGTGAATGTTGAAGTTCTAACTTCTAGTGCTTGTAGACTTTAGTATATTGAAAAAGGCCAACATTGTATAATTATTTTGTACTAACTTGTAAAATAAAATACACCATGGTTATTATTTTAAATATTGTTTCTCTTATTCTTTAAATAGTTATTATTTATGTGCACTTATTAATAGTTATTTTGATTCATAAAGAGTATGATCTAGAAATAAATTTGAGAGCTTTATAAATTAAATAACTTTATCAAGTATATGATGAATATTGAATGTTAATGAAATTCATATTAAATCAAAAGGATTGATAATACTTTATTGAGAAAGTTTAATGAGTTTTGATATTGCTAAATCTTACAGGTGGATTTTAATCTAGTAATTTAAATAAGCTATTTGCAAAGTATCAAAAAAATAATTAGATATTAATTGAGTTAGAACATCAATGATTTGATTCAATCAGTGAGCATCTATAATCTTAATATGAGAGTTTAATTAGTATTTACTAACAAAAGTTATAAAATATTTTGAATAAGTTAGGTAGTTAAACTATAATTTTATAATGGTATGTATTAAAATTAATGTAAATCATCATAGAAAATAATTTACATTGGAAGCCATACATCATATTCAGACTTGGGTCCCTTCCATAGCCTTATCCAAATTCATAAAAGTATTAAAAATTTTATTTAATGATTTAGAAAATATGCACATATATAATCAAAATAATCTATTTAATTATAATCAAATAATTTGATTTTGTCAAATTAATTGATTTTTATTAAATTGACACGCACACATTAAATATTTAATAATTTTTTTAATACAATTATAAATCAAAATGCATTATTTTAATTATGCATTAATTAAGTTATTTATTATTTTTAAATAAAAATGAATTATGGCTCAACGATGCTACACCACTATAGCTTCCTCTTCTTCATGAAATGAGGGTGGAGGAGGTATTATTATAGAAGATGACTGAAGCCTTCTGTACACATACAGCTATGTAATTTCTCACTCAAATATATTTGAGACAACAAAAATAATTCATCCATGAGTATCATTGCCATGTTATCTTTATGAATAGATTTTGTGATTCATGTATTATTTGAAATCTATTATTTTTTACTCTAGTGGCATAATAAACTTCATTTCATATATAATAATTAATATCATTCTTTATTATGCAACAAAAACTATTTTTATTTATATATAAGACCAAAATGATGTTTACTGATAATTCTATACAATATGTGTTCATTTGATTAATACAGTAATGCTAACTTCATCTCACACACATATACTTAACACTATTATTTTTTTGCTTCTTTTGAGACCTTATATATTGTTATATATGTGAGATCCAATTGTGATATTAAAGATACAAATAGAATGGCCAGCAAATATATTTTAATTATAACATGCTTGAAGTAGATGAAATTATGTTTTTATCTCTTATGAGATGCAAGGTAAGAGGAAAATTTCATTATAAAAGTATCGACTCTAAAAGTAGATGAAACATAGACCTGTCAATTTTTTTAATCCTACTTGTTGGCTTTGAAATATTTTTTCATAGAATTTTGTATCTTAGAACACTTATCAAAACCTTATATTTTATTTCTCTTTTTAGTTTTAAACTTGACATCTCAATGTTCTTTAACTCCACTTGCAGTCTAGAAATATTTTTTAATTTAATTTAATCAAAGACAAACTATAAAAATGAATTTGAAAAATTCTATAATATGATATCTACAATGGGTTCATGATCCATTATGATGCTTAATTGGCTTCATTTCTCAATATAGCTAATCAACTTTGACACATGGCTCTGCATTGTAGAATTCCCTACCTTCCATCTTAAAAGTTCAATGAAAGTTTATTATATTTTATTCATAGACTACATAACAAACAAATCCTTTAAATCCTTGACTTGCATTATTATGGTGTCAATATTTATTTTATTATGTTTCTTCTCCAACTCGCTAAGTATAGAACACAAAATTAAAAATGTTGATTATGCATTGCCATATATGCGCTTCTAATAAGTCTTGATATGTTTGAGTGATACCTTAGCATAATAGGCTTCTAGAAAGAAATCTTATTAGAAAAAAAAACTATTTAAAAAAAGTATTAGTTCTTACATTTTAACACCAATCAAAGAAGTTTATTTAGTAAATCTATTATCATGTGAAATACTATAAAGGTTGATGCTGGTAAACATATTGACTCTAATGTCTATTGTTGAAACCAAATGATTCGAACCATGTATTTTAGGATCCATGAGTCTCATATAAATAAAAATTTTTGATCCTTAGAATTATTCAGCTCTTCTACATTAGATGATTCTTCATTCCCTAGAAAAATATGTGGACTACTAGACTAGTTGGCCACACATTTTGATATTTATGTTAGTTTTTGGAGAAATTTTAGTAGAGTTTATGACAAGTGAAAAAAAGGATGGAACTATGTATTTAACCAATTATTGCCTTGTAATCACTAGATATGAGGACTTTTAGAATTATTAAAAATTTGATTAGGTTCAGACAAGCTAGAATAGCTTCGTATTTAGCCTCATTATTGAAAGTGGAAAAAATCATATGGATTGTTTGTTCAGTTCTTTTTTCTGATTGGAGACCATAAATATATGTCACTTTCATCTTCAACTAGTTGGGAAGCACCATCTATTTTAATGGTTCATCAATCAATTTCATAAACCTCTTTGGACTCCAATGAAAATTTCTCTAGTAAATTAGTAAGGATATGTTCTTTGGAAGCAAAACTGAGCACGTACTAGATTCCAAATTAGTTGAGTTCAATAGTTCATTTTACTATTTTTTTTATTGGTCCATTTTGTGCTATGTTTCTCTTGGGAAAGTTGGTTAACAACATTGTAGAAAGTATTTGAAAATAATGACATTGCATTTTGGAAATGACTTGGAGGGTCTATGTGTCATATTCTAGCTAGATGTAATAGGTTTTATCATTTATCAATGCTTTGCTAACTTTGTAAATAAGATGTTATTTTTCTGAGTCATCTTTTAAATTGTCTACACTTTCAATAACAATTGATACTACATGATAGATAAATAGTAGCTCTCCTCCAGATGGCATGCTGATGATTGAGGATTGATCCATATAGGCATCAAAATCGAAGAATACTCTAGTTTATTTATTTTTGTAAACTTTTTTATTTTATTTTATTCATGTCATTAAAGATGAGGTAGAGTTTTTCCATTGGTCATGATATTAATCTTTAGGGAGTGATCTATAGACTAGTCTGCTACTAAATTTTTCTTTAAGATGAAACAACTAGGAAATTTAGAATGAACTTAGGGTGAGGTAGGATGGCATCTAAACCTCCTTCAATGAGTGATGATTTATCTGAAGAATTTTCTAGAATTAGTTCCAAAATCACACTTAAGAGATAATTATAGAATAATTATTTTTAATCTTTTCTAGAACTATGATCTTCTTTATATTTGCATAATATGAATAGTCATAACAAAGTCTCTAGAATAGAAAATTAGTTTCTATTTTATTCTTAAATTGCCCTTGAATTAGTATTATTATGAATATGAATAATATTGATATATTTAAAGATAGTTTGTATTTGGAATGATGACAAGATTTTCATAGATATGAGATATCAAGTATGTAACTCGATAATAAACCTCTAAAACTAAAAAAGAGTACTATTTTGGATGTCATTAAGTGCTCCTTATTAAGAAAACAATAATACATTAAGACTTAGCATGGAGTTTAACTAGTGATTATGGCTAACTGACTATGAATATATGATATTAACATATCTCATTGGTACATATTAGAGAACATCGTACAAGACTAACACATTAATGAGAATATTACATAGATTAAATGTCATAAATAGCACTTATTATGATTATATTTTTAGTTCTCATGACTAAATTCATAATGAATTCCTATATAAGGAATGTTATATTTTGATACAATGTAATGACATCTAAGATAGGGAACAACATAGACTATCATTATATATAGAATGAATCATGCAAAAAATATATGTGAATGAGCATTAATTTGGCACACATAAAAAAAGATATATCTGTGCTCCTCAATAAGCGAGAGTTAAAAAATACATGGTCATGCTCAAGTAAATTAATAAACTTTATTAATATTATTTAGCCCTTTAATCTAGTGTAAATCGAGAAACATAATTAAACTATATAAGCATTAATTAATCCATGCCTTATGTATATTAATCCATTACTTAATCCATGCCTAATGTATTTTAATCCATTACTTAATCCATGCCTTATGTATATTAATCTATTACTTAATCGATGCCTTATGCATATTAATCCATTACTTAATCCATTACTTAATCCATTACTTAATCCATATCCAATCAAGTTATTGTGTGATAAAGAGACTAAAATATTAATCATGGATGAGGTTTTAATTGGTCATTGTTTAGTATTCAAAATACCAAATAAAAGGTCATTATTTGGTATTCAAAATATTGAATAAATAATATCATTAGGGGAATAAAATACGAAATATTTGTATGAATACTAGTGATTATCAACAAAATTTTAGTAAAATCTTATTTTGAAAAGAAAGTAGTAAATAGTAGTGAAATTAGATAGAATTTAGATGAAATTAGTGGACTTGTTAAAGAAATACTTGTAAGAGAGATAAGTGATAGAGAGATATGACAATTATCTTGTTATGGCATATATATACCCTCCATAATAGCTTTGAATAGTTGAGATATTTTTTATTGGTCATAACTCTATCAAAATAATTATGATATTCATTGTATGTCATGATTCTAAAATAGTCACACTATCTCTAAAATAATTAATTGTCATGATATTATTTTCACGTTATAGCAGCCAATTACATTATTAGTATAAGTAGTCATGAGATATTTTAGAATCATGATTTATTCGGATAGAACCAAAACATCAATAGAGAATGTCATGGCATCACCCTTAACTACACTTATTCATTCTAGAGAATAATGACTTAATCACAATATTCATAGCACCACGACACTTCACCCATAAAGCCAACATGAAAGCCACAACTAAAAACCAAACATTATTACTTTGTGTTACAAAGAGAATTGACTCAGTCACAACAATCTAAGCACTATGATATTTTTCTCATAAAGTCAAGACTAAAGCTGAGGTCATTGGCCAGTGCCACAACATTGTATTGTAGATAGTTAAGCATCAATTGAGACTATTCATAGTTTAATAATAATTTTGTTCCAGATAGGATTTGAAGAGATGACAAAGTCAAAACATCGACTTTATGTCAAAACATCCAACTTAAATGAGGAACATAGATTTTTGAAGTATAAAAGCTATACTTAGAGATAATTAAAAAAATAGAGCAAAGAGAGGAGAAAAAGAAGATCATTATGCATTCAAAACCTAGGTATCATGACTTCAACCTTAATTAGGGGCAAATATAAAAAAAATAATAAATAAACTCAATTGAATTAAAGTTTTCTTCTTGAAAATTAGTTTGAACATTCATTGGGAATCCTATAATCTATGATATGATTTTTAACACATCTCATGTGATTTTATTCCCAATGTCTAGCTAAAATTGAATTTTATTATTGATTATGTAATTATATTGTGATAGATAATTGAATTAATAAATTTATATTTGATTTATAATGTGTTTAAAATTTGATGGATGTCAATGAACTTGTGAACCAAAAACTAGGGCTTACATCAATACATAGTTTTTGTGCGTCAAACATGGTAGAGAATAATAAGTATGACATGAGATACACTCATTTGTGTCAAATAGAAAAAAATTACAACCTTTCTAATCTTTATACAACATGTGAAAACCAAAATGGGAAAACCCTAAGTTGAGGTATATTAAAAAAGTATGAGTATAGTACTCATAAAGTCGAAAGTATGAACATATTAAAGATTAATCTATTATGTTATATTTAAATGAACTATCCTTAGAATATTATAATAGGTTACATAAAATGTTTTACATATGAGTTTTATCATAGTGTGAAAGTCATGCATCTATTGTGAAGAATGTTGATAGGTATGTCATAGGGCACACATAAGTGAGGGAAACTCATATGGTGGTAATAACCCTATGAGTCATTCCTACTTATATGATTCATGACTAAAATCTTTGAGAAGATATATGTTAATTGTCATGAGTATGTCACTTACATAGCTGAAAGTATAAATGAATGTAATACTACATTATCTCAAGTCATGAAAGTAATTAGAGGTTGGAGGATAGAAGTATATACTTGAAGTAATCATCAAGGATGATTGATATATTATTTAAAGGGAGTAGACATAATAAAAACCATTGCATAGATTGATGTGTTACATTGATATTGAAATACATAGGAAACAACTATAAAGGAATCATCCTTAGTAGTGATTTTTTAATAGATGATAGTCATCTTATATGCAAAGAGGACACATGGTTTTTTTCATATTAATCTATCTTTCATCCAATAACCAAATATAATATAAATAAAATATCAAAAAACAACATTATGCACAAGTATGTGTGTCAACCCTAGATTATGATTATATTTTCTAAGACTAAGTATATTTATTCAACTCATATAGTCATCAATTTATTGTGGATTCACCAAATAATCAAAGAATCCATGTGAGATTGATATCTAGACTTCTATTTATTTTATTATTTGCATGAGTCATATAATTATGGAGCTATGTTGGTTGAAAGATCATTGCTCAACTAAGTTTTGTGATCATATTAAATAACTATAAGTTTTGACACCTCAAAAAATTATAACAAGTTTTTCGCATCATTATTGGGGTTAATCTTGTAATAATTCAATTTGTTAACTTGAGTGTATATAATTTTGCTTGTAAAAGGATAATTCAATTTCAAATTGTGTAGATGTGATTTTGTTTATTACTTACATTGTATTTTTATTGTGCATGTTTTTTTATTATTTTGTAGCTACCAAAAGAATTAAATAAATAAAGATTATGGGACAGAGTTAAACACTCTAGACCTAAAAATTAAGAGAATAACATGAGTGATTATGAGACAAAGAATTGAGAAATAAATGATGGAAGAGAATGGAAGTAATAGAAACAACCAATATAGTGAAGGAAAAACTATCCAATAGTCCAATCCTCACCATACTTAGAAAGATTATTAGTAACCTGCTTTGATGTATAGTCATTCAAAGATTTAGAAGTAATTGATGCAAGCTAATTACTTTGAGTTGAAGTCAAGTTGAATAGTTATGGTGCAAAAAATCAGTACAATGGGAGATTGTCAAAATATCGAAATAACCACATCAAAGATGTTTTAGAGTTGTATGATATAATAAAGATACTTGGGGCTGACTCAAATGTCCTTAGATTATGGTTTTTTCTTTTTTCTTTGTGAGACAAAGCTTATAGATAATTTTAGTATTTATATTGAGGTTTGATTGAGAGTTAAGATGAACAAATACAAACATTTCTTACCATATTTTTCCCATCTCAAATTATCTCTCAATTGAGGAGAGAAATAAGCTAATTTCACCAAAAGGAGCAAGAAACTTTGTATGATGCTTTATGCCATTCAAAAAAAATTTTGAAGTGGTGTTCATAATATGGTTTTGTATTGTGGTTCCAAGAATAACTCAAAGTAAAGGGTGGTTCCATCATGAACAAGTTGTCAAAAAAAACATATTTTTACTAGAAGAGATAGAGAATAATAACTATCATAATCTAAGCCATCACATATTTTGATGGAAGAAACCTGGATTATTAGAGTTGGATAGATTAACCACAATAGAAGAAAATATGAATGTGTTTTTAATAGACTAGAAGCACAAAATGATGGGCGAAATAGTAAGGAAAAAATTTTTACTATGCAACAACAAAAGGAAGCTAAATTTAATCTAGTATATGAAGTATTGAGAGCTAATGTTCAATAAACTAAAGGATATATTTTTTGATCCAACCTAAATTCTATCACTCATTACCATCCAAATTTGTGAAACTTTAAAAACCTTTCATATGGAAACCCCATAAATGTACATGAGAACTTGGACTAAAATCAAAAAAACATTTTGGAAATTTTGATGGACTATCAATTGTAAAGGGCATCAAGCTTCAAATATGTTCATACAAAGGGAATAGAGAAGTCATTGTTTGAAGATAATGTTATAGCCTTACTCACTGAAATAAAGAGATAAAATAATTTTTAAAATTCTCATATGGAACAGATAGAAATGAGGATGTTACACACGAATGATGTGATAAAAATTATTGTGAATCAACTTGGATAGCTAGCACTCTCAATGAAAGAAATGAATGTGAATGGATTAACCAGTGATATCGAGACAAATCTAAGAAAATGTATATCCATCACACTGAGAAGTAGCAAGGAAATAGAGGGGCAACAATGCAAAATGGAAGCAAAAAAGGAAAGTTATGACAAAAGAAGTCGTGTCTTTAACTAGAGGCACAACACCATCCTTCATTGAAGCATAAAAAAATCATGAAATCTTCTAGTGTCATGGCACAACATGCCATGATTTTTCCAAAAGTAAGCATCACCAAAATTTGGAGCCAAAGTCTTGCCACCAGCAAAATTAAATGAAGAGGCAAATGAGAAGAAACAACATGGCAGGGGTAAAGATTTTCTTCCAAATCTCCTATTTTGATGATGATTTATAAAAGGAAAGATGGATGAGGAATTCAAAAATTTTTTAAATATTTTCCAAAAGTTAGAAGTGAATATTCTATTTTCCAAAGTATTAGCCCAAATGTCAAATTAGATGAAGTTCATGAAGGATATAATGAGTAGCACAAGAAAGTTTGAGACTTATGGGATAGTGAATATGACATAAAACTATAGTGTCATCATGCAACTTAAACTTTTAAGAAAGTTGAATGATCTAGAAAGTTTTATTATTCCATGCATAATTAGGGAGCATACTATTCAAAAGGTTATATATGACTTAGGATTAATTATGAACTTGATGTCACTATTCATAGCGTAAAAATTAAACCTTGGTGTGATAACTCTAATAGCACTTTGTTGCTTTTAAAATGTCATTTTTGGTCATTGAAAAAGTATTGATTGATGTCAAAATGGGAGAATTCATACTTCAAGTAGGCAAAGAAAAAGTGAAGTTCAATATTTATAAGGGCTTATAGAATCTAGATGTTTATGATGAAGACTGTGAGAGAAATGATTGCTTCATATGCACCATGATGAGACATAATGTGGATTTCAGATTGAAAAAAATTGGACAAAAGTATTGGCCCAAAGAAGATGGAGAAAGAAATGAAGAATCTAAACTGAGGCACAAAGAAAAAATGCAAATGAGATAAAAATGAATGTTGTTATGAAATCATTTTCTTTTTTAATGTCACAGCTTCATGGGTCTCTAAATCATACAACTCTGAAGATATAATAGAGAGGTAAAAAAGACAAAGGTATCAATGCAAAAATATATAGTATCTTTTGAGGGGACTCTAGACATAGTGACAAAAATACAAGTGAAAGATAATGGCTAGCTGATCATTGACATGATAGAGAATAAAGATAAGGCTGAAATAAAAATGATAGAATATCAAAAGGAAAATGAGAAAAAACTAAATGTAATGAAAAAAGTTGCAATTTAAATGGAAGCCATAACTATATTTACATAAGCAATGGAGAAATTCATGACAAGAGGCAAATCCATGGTTAATATAATCCAACAAGATATTCCATAAGCTACGACCACACAAGTCATGAAAATTTATAATGAAGCCATAGACAAAGATGCCACAGTATTTCCTAAAGTTGTAGAATCTATGGCTAAATACCTTGATGAAAAGGTGATGATTATGATGAATAAATCATAAAGACAAACTAAAAAAAAAGATTATACTAATAAGCTAGTCTAGATTGTTAAAATTCTAGATAAAAATAGAGATCAAAAAAATATTTAACTACGTATGTTAAACATAGTGTTGTTTGTGAGGCAACCCAAGAATTTTTTTTGTATTGTATGATGAAATAACACTTCACAATATAAACCATACACTTCCTAAAAAAATATTGAAAATCTAAATCTTATTTCCAAAATAAAAGCATACCATGACATTCAAACATAGTCATTATTATCATAGATATATTTTCTTTTGATGTGGTTGTTTGGCAAGAGAGATAGAGATGAAAGAATGTCATGATAATTGTGCTCTACATAGGAATCAAAGAGTTTAAAGAGTCATGATTTCAATTTTGTGCCACAACATCCAACTTAAAGTGGCACATGTATTTATGAAGTATAAAAGCTATACTTAGAGTTAATAAAAAAAAAGAGCAAAAAAGGGTAATAGAATATCACAGCTCATTCCAAACCTAGGCGCCATGACCTCAATATCAATTAAAGAAATATCTAATGTGAGTAATAAGCAAACTTTATTATAGTTAGGGTTTCTTCTTAAAAATGATTTTGTGCATTCATTGGGAATCCTAGAATCCTTGAGATGACCTTTCACATATCTCATGTGAATTTATTCCCAATGTCTAGCTAAATTTAAATTCTATGGTTGATTATGTAATTGTGTCATGATGCATAATTGAATTGATGAGTATATGTTTAGTTTATAATTTATTTGGATATTGATTGATATGGATTCACTTGAGAACCAAAAATTAAAGTTCACACAAATATGTTAGTTTATGTGTATTGGTTATGATAGATAGTGATAAGTATGTCATGGAACACACTCACATGTTTCAAATAAAAGGAAGTAACGGTTCTTTTAATCTTAATATGTGATATAAACTAATATATGAAAATTTTAAGTCGAGGTATGTTAATTATAGTAAATATGGTGCTCATGAAACCAAAAGTACGAACATATCAAAGATCAATACATAATGTACTATCTAGATAAACTAATCTCATAATAATATAAAGGTTAAGTAAAATGTCTTGCCTAGAAGTTTAATCATAATGTGTGAGTCATGTGTTGGCCATGACAGATCATATTTATAAAAAGAAGTATGGCATGTTATATTTAATAAAAAATAAAATAAAAAAACTCTATTTATACACATTAGATAGAAAAAAGCATCATCTTTTCATATATGAAAGATATAGCGATATCAAAATATTTATTAGATATATACGAGATATATATGAGAGATAGAGAAAACATGAGTTATATTTTAGAAGTTATATTAGTGAAATAGCAAGTTATGTTAAAGAATATAATAAGATATTTTCACATGTACATATGAAAATATATAAACATTGCTTCCTTTTTAAAAATAGAGTTTTGTATGACACAATCAGAGTACTAATATACAATTTGGTTTTTATAGTGTTGTAAAACATATCTATCCATGTGGATTACTTGTAGAGAGTGTGGATGGATCAGTTGTATCATAGGTCCTTTGTTAGTTGTTTAGGGGTGTATTGTGTTAATACTCTAAACAAGCAAATCATGATTCCTATTGTGATTAGAATAAGTAGAAAACTTGTGTACTAATTAAGTTTGTTGCTAAATATATTTTTTAAAATCTAGTAAACCCAAGAGTGGTATGAGAGTGTATTTGTGATTTTAATTAATCCCCTTTGTTATATTTTTTGAAAATAAAATTTGAATATATAATTTGTATAAGGATATGTGATATATGTGTGTGTGTGTGTGTGTGTGTGTGATTTTAATTCGTTAATCATAAAATTATGATATATAGTTCATACAAGTTTATTAAATTTTTTTAAAATTTTAAATATGATTATTAATAATCTATATATATTTAATTTAACTAAATATTAAATTGTCATCAAGTAAAAAAATGTGATTATGTAATTAACATTTTAATATTTATTTGTGTATTTTTGTGAAAGAATACATGATGCATACTATGCTATTTAAACCAATATAATTTGCTTTTATTTTAGTTTGTTTAAGTTAAATTCATGGAGATGAATGTTCTCTTAAGTTGGCCATTTATCTCAATATTATATTATGAAGATCAATTTAGATTATGAGCCATGTCATGGCATATTTATTTTATGTCATATATATGCATGTGATGTTATATATATACATGTTATCTAATATATACTTATGATGCTATACATATATACATGAGATTTCATATATACTTATATAAAAATTAAAATCTTTCATTTGAAATTCAAGTCATGAAAATACCTTCCAATTTATACATCAACCAAATATTAGATTATCTATATATAAAATTTTCAAAGTAGAGTATATTGTGCTATCTTTGTAAGATCAAATTCATAATTATGTTTTCCATATATATAAATTAGGTTTAGGTTATCAAAAATAATTTTGAACCTGGGACATTAAATGAGATTATAAAATAAGACAACATATTAGTGGAATAGTATTTCTAAACAAAAAAAAATAGACTTTATTAGATATGGATATATCTATGATGAATCAAACTTATATTTCTTTTGAGGGTATACTCCAAAGACTACCTATTCATTTCTAATCATCTTTTATAAGGTGGTTCAAACGATATCATATGAGATATAGACTGGGAAGTCTCTCAATTTATTTTCTTAAGATTTAGGATTGTGAAGCTTATATGAAACATCAGATTTCTAACAATTCGGCACTCAATTTAAGTAATTATTATTTTTTTGGATACCCTAAAGAAACCAAAAGATCCTATTTGCATAATAATTTGGAGAACAAAGTATTTGTTCTCGAAATAATTTCTTCTTTGAAAAAGAGTTTATATCTAAATAGACTAGTAGAAGTAAAATTTAACTTAAATTTTTAAGCATCACCAATTAATATTAAAACAAATATGAAAACATAATAGGTTTCCATGGTGTTGATGAACATATATGTTTGTGTGAATTTTTTTTTTTGTAAATGATATTAATAGATTAGTTATAACTAGAAGCAAAAAAAATGTATTTTCTAAATAATTAAGATAATTCTTTTTCTCAAATTGGTTAATTAAATATATGGGTTCTTTGTTAGGTTTGTGAAATCCATTACATTAATACTTTGAACTACCGTGTCATGATTCTCAATGTGAATAGGATAGGTAGTCATGATTTGTGCAAGTTAATTTGATGATAAATATATTTTCTAAATTTAATAAACTGAAACTTAAGAAATCTTTAGATTTGAGATCATCATTGTTTTTTGAGACATAGCAAAGTTTGTGTGGATTTCTTATAAATTGTTTTAGTAGATCATCAATAATACATAGAAGCAAAAAGTATGTATTTTTTTTAAAATTATAGTAGTTTCTCTTTCATAAATTGTTCATTACATCCATGCATGTGTTATTTTCTAGGTTTACGAAATCCAATACATTTATACTTTGAACTACCAAGTCATTAATACTTTTCCAAGCTAATTTGTTGCTAAATATATTTTCTAAATTTGATAAATATACTTTTCCGAGATAATTTCTCTTTCATTGATCTTACCCATATTTTTGTATATGACCCATATTTTCCAATTTTTCCAAAGACAACACGTTCATTTGAATATTCAAAATATATTGGACATCCTTGAGAAGTAGTTGGTATCTTATTTTCTGTCTCAAGATAAACATTCTTGATATCCTATATTTGCAATATTCTTTAATCATTCATTCACACTAATCCATCATCCTCATATATCACAAATCAATTATTATTCAAATTGATGTGTAAGGTGGAAGTTGAATCCACCACCCACTCATTCTCTTGACTAAAATTGTCATATAGTTCAATACTACTTAAAAAAAATATTACCCTCTACAACAAAAGTACTAGCTTTCATCCTAGTACATTCTCTCTTCACCTTACATAGTCCTCCTGGAGCTTTTTTCACTCGAGATAGTTCCTCTTGAAATATCCTACTTGGTCATAGTAGTAATATTTCACCTTGAATTTGGCTATGAACTTTTCTTGGAAGAATAATCTATTCCCTTTCATAGTATGAGTATAATACGTGTCCTGCTTCTTCTGTAATTTTCTTGGAAACAAAAATGCTTGGAGAAGTATATTTTTTCTCTCCATCTTAGAACCTTTTAATAGGATATTAGTAATGATAACAAAGTCAAGGATGTTGTTTGGAGCCAATGTACTTCACAAAATTAATAGCATCTCCCAATTATCATTAAGCAAGCTGAGAAGGAGAGATGCATGTAGCTCATCATCAAACATCATTTTCATGGATGCTAGTTGGTTAAACAATGCTTGGAAACTATTCAAGTGAGCAACTATATAAAATCCATCCCGATACACTCCATTCTGACCAAGTGTTAGATTACAAGGGTTTTATTCCTTGATGATTCAATGTATGTTTCTAGTACATTGATTCTAACTTTTTCATATCTCATTTACCTTTGTGATATATAAAATGTAATGGAAAACCATCTTTCTAGCCTACTACAATATTGTGGGTATGGCTTTGAAGTGTAATTCTTTTCTATTTTTGGTCATCCATAATTATGGTTTCGAATCACCAAGAGATAATTCATGTAGTTCCCTAATCATTAAAAGACCTATTGTTTTTATTTTATAGGTAGAATAGTTAGATGATTCCATATAATTATACCAACTAAATTATTTTCTTTATTGATCTTGAAGAAAATAATTCAGTCACTTATAAAATA
This sequence comes from Sapria himalayana, assembly GCA_029783825.1. Lineage (NCBI taxonomy): Eukaryota > Viridiplantae > Streptophyta > Magnoliopsida > Malpighiales > Rafflesiaceae > Sapria > Sapria himalayana. Next base: position 400,523 of record JAREIK010003856.1, read on the forward strand.
AAAATACCAAAAATTAAATAATGTTAAGATACCATTTGTTGGGACTATCCAAGATAGAGCTCGAACACTATGAATAATTTTGAAGTAATTTCTTTGTCCAACAATATTAATTAATTTGGCATTATAATTTAAATATTGAATTATATTTAAATAGATATATAGATATATATACAGATGTACATATAGATTGATTGAAAGATATACATATCAATAGATAGATAGATAGACAAATAGAGACAAAAAAATAAATATATAGACATATACACTAGTAGACATATAAACATTTAGAAAGAAAGATAGATAGATAAATAGTTATATTGATAGATATACAAATAAACAACTAGATAGATAGACATATAGAGAGATAGACAAATAGATAGGTTGAGATATATATAAATTGATATATATATATATTGATAGAAAGATATATAAACAAATAGATAGATAGACTAATATATTAATAGAAATATAGATAGATAGATCTATAGATATACAGACAAATAGATAGATAAACAAATATTTAGATAGATAAATAGATATTTTATTATATAGATAGATAGATAGTAAAATAGAAAGATAGATAGTTAGTTAGATAGTTTGATACATGGACAGATAGATAGATAAATAATAGACTGATTTATAGATAGATAGATATATAGATAAAAAGATACATAGAGTAATAGACAAATAAGTAGATAGAAAAATACACAAATAGACATATACACATATATATATAAATAGATAGATAGATAAATCGCATATAGAGATACAAATAGCTTGACAGTTAGATAGACTTATAGATAAAAAGATAAAATAATATACAAATAGACAAATAGATAGATAAAGATATAAGCAGATAGATAAATAGATTAATAAATAAATATTTAGAAAGATAAACAAATAGACAAGTAGACAAGTGTAGAGGTAGACAAATATATAGATAGTCAAATGAGTAGGTAGACAGATAGATAAATAAATAGATAGATAGATAAATAGATAGATAGATAAATAGATAGATAGATAAATAGATAGATAGATAAATAGATAGATAGATAAATAGATACATAAATAAATAAATAAATAAATACATACATACATGCATGCATGCATGCATATATATATAGAATGACTGATAGACAGATAGACAGATACAAAGAAACATAGATATATAGATAGATAAGTAGACATATAGACTAATTGACATATAGATAGATACATAGATATATAGATAGATAGACATACAGATAGATAGATAGACATATAATTAGATAGACAAATAGATAGATAGACACATACACATATCGGCAGAAAGTAAGAGAAATAGATAGAAAGATTAAGAAATAGATAGATAAACATATAGATAGTTAGACAAATAGATCGATAGAGAAATAGATAGAAAGATAGATAGATAAACATATAGTTAGATATACATTTAGATAGATAGATAGATATAGAAAAATTGATAGATATAAAGATAGAAATATAGACATATAGACAAATGGATGGATAGATAGATAAATAAATAGAAAACTAGATAGATAGATAGAAAGCTAAACATTTAGACATATAGACAAATAGATAGATAGATAGATATAGAGATAGATAGATAGATAGATAAATAGATAGATGGATAAATAAATAAAGAAATAGATAGATAGATTGACAGATAGATAGATGGATGATCGATAGATAGATGGATAAATAGGCAGTTAGATAGATAAACAAAAAGATAAATAGACAGATAGACAAATTGAAAGATAGACAAATAGACATATAGACATATAGACAAATCTTGAGATATATAGATAGAAAGAAAGATAGATAGACATATAGATAGAGAGAGAGATAAACAAATGGATTGATTGATAGATTGATAAATAGAGACAAAACATATAGGCAGACAGATAGATAAATAGATAGACATATAGACATAAAAAAAGATAGACAATTAGATAGATAAACCTATAAACATATAAACATATAGACATATAGAAAGATAGGTAGATTGAAATATAAATAGATATACAGATAGACTTATATACATATAGACCAAAAAAGAAATAAACAAATAGAGAAGTAGAAAGATAGATAAATAGAAATTAGACAAATAGATAGTTAGACAAATAGATAGATAGACATTTTGAAATATAGACATATATATATCATTATGCAGAAATATAAATATACAGATAGAGAGAGAGAGAGATAAAGTTAGATAGTTAGATAGAATAATAGATTTATAGTCACATAGATATATAAAGAGATAAAGAGAGTCAAATAGAAAAATATATAGATAGACATACATATAGATAGATAGATAGACAAATAGGTCGATAGACAAATATATAGATAGACAGTTAGACAGATAAACTAATATACAAATATATAGATAAATAGATAGATAGACAATAAACATATAAACAAAGAGACATATAGATAGATAGACAAATAGTTAGATAGATAGATAGATAGATCGATAGATAGATATATAGATAGACAAAAATATAGATAGACAAATAGACATATTGACATTTAGATTTATAGACACACAAATAGACAAACAAATAAATAGATAGATAGATAGTCAAATAGTTAGATACACAAATAGACATATATACATATAGAAAAATAGAAATATAAAAAAAATAAAAATAGATAGATAGATAGCTAGACAGACAAATAGATAGGTAGATAGATAGACAGGTTGACAGATAGATAATAGAGATATCAAATGGGTCAGACTAGGCCGACTAAGCTTGGTTTTAGGTTGCCCAACCTAGCCATCGGGTCATGCCCATCCCGGCACAATTTCATCTTGCCAGGCCTGGCCTGACCTGTCAGCCCAGCAGGTGAAGAAACCATTCTGGGTTGGGCCATATGGGCTAGTTCTTGCTTGTACATCTTGATTTTTAATTTTAATAAATTTAAATTTTTTTTCAGATAAGTTAATGTTAATGATCTTTACTTGTAAAGTGATCTTCAAGACAAATTGGAGCATCGACGATTACTACACTATTGGCCTTATCCAAAAATTCTTCTATGTGTTTTATAGTTTCTTTTATAGATTCTATCAACAAATCCATCTCAACCCTAATAATGGCAAAGAAAACTTAAGCAAATGTGTAAACAAGATATGACTAGCATATACTTGACATTATACATTTTATTAAATGTTGATTCTGTGTTTTTACATTTTGTTATTGGGTAGAAATGCTTGTATTATATAAATTCTTAATTCACATGTATTGTTTATATATTAATGATGGCGTATTATTACAAATAAAGTTTTTGACTTGATCTTTTGTAATGTGATATCAAAGTCAAAATATGACAATGGAAATAGTTACCAATTTGCATTTATCCCATGCAATTACCGCCATTATTGTCACTGAGCATCCCAATGATCATTTGTGATCCTCATACTATTAAAAATAAAATGGACCCTTATCATTTATTTTCAAAAATAGAAAATTGATTAAAGACTACTTTAATGGTGTTTCCGATATTTTAATTTTGAAATACCCAATCTTATTTTAAAAGATAGCCCAAATGAGTACTCAAACCAGACCAATATTTTTGACGATATTATAAGAACCCTAATATGCCTCTTCTGGTACATATTTTATTCATTTAGCCGGATAGATTAAAATATGGTTCAAGTTGAATTAATGTGCAAACTATGTTTATAATAATTTTTTTAAATGCCTTACAGGTCAACACGCTCTAAGTTAATACCCTAAACAATCAGACTATTAAGATCATATAATATGAATTATAATTATGGGCATCTAAGAAAAATATTAGAAAAACATATCATAAAACTTCATAATGAAAAAATCAAACTCACACTCATAATAATCATTGGATACATAAGTTCCTAATCATACATATATAATGATGAAAGATGATCGGAAAAACTCAAAAATTACATTCACTTATCATAAAAATAAAATAAACAACAAAAAAAGATAAATGAATACCACAACACTTTCCCCTCAAGGAAATAAGTAAATATCTAGAAAATTAAGTTTTAAAAAAAGGGAAATAAACTATCTTTCTCAATATACTTATTATATGTAGCCATAGCTAATTTGTAGTTAGAATATAAGTTATTAGAATAATCACATCCTATGTTTTCATTTTGAAAAAGAAATATTCTACCTAGAGGTGTCAAATGGGTCACGCCGGGCCAACCCATCCTAGTTTTAGGTGGCCCAACTAGGCCACTGGGTCGTGCTTGTCTTGGCACAACATCATCATGCTAGGCTCAGCATGGTCCGTTGGCATGGCATCTGAAGAAACTATGCTAGGTCAGGCCCATAGAAGCCAGGTCTGGCTCGTACAAGCCGATTTTTAATTTTTAATAAATTTAATTTGTTTTTCAGGTTAGTTAATGTGTATATAATTTTAATACTTAAAATTTTTTTTTATTGTTTTTAGTAATTAGTTAATATTAATTGTTAACTATAAATAAAAATTTAAATTTTAAATTTTTATATTATTAAATTTAATAAAACATTAAGTTTATATATTATAATAAACAACATATATTTTAAAACTAAATATATATCAGTGTAAGTGTATTAAGTAATAAAATATTAAAACTTAAATATGAATAAAAATTTAAAACTAATACAAAATGAAAATTCATAAAAAATTAATATTGAAGTTTCAAGAAAAAACCACAAAAGCACAAACTAAAGTCTCAAAGTAATATCACAAACAAAAATTAAACAAACACAAATACAATATAAATGAGTAAATCAAAATGAAATATTATCTATGTCTTAATCATCAATCCTCAACGTCATCAATCTTTATATCATCCTCAATATCAATATCATACGGATCATCATTAGCAATCAACTCCTCTGCTTTGCTATAGTCTCGGCATGATCCTGCATGCCCAAGCTCGAATCCTTCTAATCCTTCATGCATGCTAAAATCTCAACAATATCTAGATGTAATGTTGATCTCCTATCTGAAATCATATTCACTACAATAGAAAAAGTAAACTCCTATGTTATGCTCAACATCGAAGGAGTCAATAGATCACATATCATCTTTGATAGCATTGGTATGGCAGACTCATATGATTTCCACCACTATAATATATAATGATTCTTAGTATTAGAATATGATAGGATTGAGCAGTAATTGATATCTAGGTACTGAGACAGCTTGCTCCTATTTGATGATCCACCCCATCCTTCCCCCTTGCTAACTAAATGGAGAAGTCATCATCTTCGGATATGGTATCAATGTCCGTACTCGAAACCTCACTAGTACTACCAGCATAACTACTATCATAGTATCTAAAGAGCTCAGTCAACTTCTCGTGAATGAACATTTAGGTGGGTTTTCTAGGTTATGATGAGGAAATGTAAGTCTAAATATTCTCTATCCCTTCCACCTTAACTCTAGGGTCCATGCAGGCAGCTAGACAATAAAGAGATAGGGTGGTGGACCAGTACTTTAAGTAATAGGTTTCCATCTCTAAAACAATATCACTAAGTGTCTGATCATCTCGATACTTCCTAAATATGCTACTAATGTTCCATTTGCACTTGAGTACGATGCAATTTATGAGAGTATAAACTAACAAATACATGTTCATCATGTCATAAAAAATCTTTAAGAATTTCATAAATGAAATTTGTGTAGCCTAGTCAGTGTCATCAATAATAAGTTCATCACTCTTACTATTAATGTAGTCAGATATCACGTATTTTTATCTAACACATGACTTTAATATTAGGCAAGTATAATTCCAATGGTATCTCACATATGATTGAAATTTTTTTTTCTTAAGATTCACAGATAAACATAGAATACCAAACTTCTATTATCTGTGAACTGTGTGAATATATTTTAGTGAGTTACACATATTTTTTAAAGTGGGAGCGCACACCTTCATCCCTGCTTGTACTATCTGGTTAATGATGTGACAAATGCATCTAACATGGAAAATCTTTTTTAGTGCTTCATCTCTAATATTCCTAATAAACATGTTAATCACTACTCCATTATTAGATGTATTATCGAATGTGATACTAATTTTTTTTTTAAATTTTATATTCTCTAAAGATTTTCATCATGCACTCAAAATGGTCTGGCTATCAAGAGGATGGAGATTCTCAGAGAATCCTAAAATTTTTTTATTTAGTGTCCATCTAGAATCTACATAGTGGGCGGTGAGGTATGAATAAGATGCATCATCGTGACTAGTCTAGATATTGGACATCATGAACACCACTCCACTATATTCCCTAAATTCTTTAATTATTTTTTTTCTAACTTATAATATTTTACTATGTTGATCATAGATGTGGACCTAGGAATCCTATGATATGCAAGCTAAAAATATATCCGCATTATACTGACAATCCTTTGATCATCTGAAAAATTAATCAGAAGACATATCGTGGTGATAAGTTTGCCATGTCATTTCTCTCCAACTTATTGCACTATATGAAAGGGGTAAACTTTGAGACAGAACTTGATCCACCCTCAAAAAACTCACTACTGAGTTGAGTTTGCCCAGGATCTAATGTACCATATTTTTTAGTTTATAGTTCAACTTGTCTCTTTAGTTCCAAGTTCCACATGAACTCTTACAACTTAAAATTTTATTACAATATTTGCACTATGCTAATTCTTCTTCGACACCCCTAATATTTACACTATGCTAATTTGCACTATGACTTTTTAATTTTTTTAAATTTTTTTTTAATTTTTTTTATTTGTTTTTAATTTTTAAATTTTTTTTTTAAATTTTTTTTAACTTTTTTTAATTTTTTTTAATTTTTTTAATTTTTTTAATTTTTTTAAATTTTTTTAAATTTTTTTAAATTTTTTTAAATTTTTTTAAATTTTTTTAATTTTTTTTAATATTAAGACTATAGAGAGACTAGACTAGATAGAAGAATATTTTTTAAAATTTTAAAACATAAAAAACTAATTAATAAAAAAATACCCATAAACCATAAAATATAAACTTTAGTTTTTTTATGTCCACACCACACATGCACCACAATCCATGCCGAAGCAAAGTCCTGAAATGTAAAATGCAGAAATCTAGAGAGAGAAGGAATTAGAGAGAGAGAGAGAGACGAACTAGATATTTATGTTTTTAAAACATAAGTCTTAGAATGAGGGGGGATATTATAGATCAAGAATAGAATTTTTGTTTTTAAAAAAGTTTTTTTTTTATTTTTTTTTATTTTTAAAAATTAAAAAATGTGCAGAAACCTTAGGGCCATCGAATTCTCTCCCATATATATATTAGAGACAAAATCCAAGAGCTTAGATTGAATTTTTTATTATAGTTGGGTCAGTTCAACTGACAAACTGAGCCAAATAGTTCCCATTCCATACGTTTTATCTTCTGGAATGGAGTGGAGGCAGACTAGCATAGGTGTCAAGGGCCTCAGACTCGGGTCAAAAAAGACAATGGGCTGGGAGTTCATGCCCAACAGAAAATTAGGATCCATCAGGACTTGGGTTGTCTGGTTCAAGTTAGGGGCATTAGGTCGGGAGGGTCGGGGCATATCTCCGTTGATGCCAAGATATCGTGCCCATAAGCCTTGTACCAAGCCGTGCGTAGCCTGGTTGGCCTAGGCACGACATGACACAAGCCATGCCATGAATAGGTCCGTCATTAGCATGGGCACAAGTCATTCCTATGCCATGACAGGCTAGGCATGGCGAAATAGTATCGTGCCTCAGGTTGGGTTAGGTCGGCCCAACCTATTTGGCACCATTATAGAAGAATTATTAGATATATAATTATATAAATAAACACACACACACACACACACACACACACACACACACACACACACACATATAGGTAGGTAGGTAGGTAGACTAGTTAAGAGGTAGACAGATTGACATATAGACAAATAATCAAATAGATGGAAAGATAGAAAGATAGATAGAAAGATAGACATATAAACATATAGACAAATAGATAGATAACTAGATAAGTAGGTAGATAGATAGACAAATAGACTGATAGATAGATATATAGATTGATAGACAGACAGATAGACAGACAGATAGATAGATATACAATTATAGAAATAGATAGACAAACAGATAGACATATAGATAGATAGATAGATAGACAGATAAACTGATAGGGAGATAAACAAATAGATAGATAGATCGACAGATAAACTGATAGATAGATTATCAAATAGGTAGATAGATAGGTAAATAGACATATAGACAGATAGTCATATAGACATATTATTAGATAGATAGATAGACAGATAGATAAGTAGACAAATAGATAAGTAGATAAATAGACAATTAGATAAGTAGACAAATAGACATATAGATAGATATACATAAAGATAGATAGACAAAGAGATAGATAACAATAAAGAAAGATAGATATAAATATAGATAAATAGATAGATAGAAAGATAGACAAATAGATAGATAGATTGATAGATAGATATACATATAGACAGATAGATATATAGATAGATAGATGATAGATAAATAAATGAACAGAAAAACAGATAGACATATAGATAGATAGGGAGATTGATAGATACACATGTAGATAGCTAGTCATATAGACATATTATTAGATAGATAGATAGATAAATAGACAATTATACAAGTAGAAAAATATACAGATATATAGATATACATAAAGATTGATAGACAAAAAGACAGATAACAAGAAAGATAGAAAGATATAAATATAGATAAATAGATAGATTGGTAGATAGATATACATATAGACAGATAGATAGATAGATGACAGATAGACATATGAACAGAAAAATAGATAGACATATAGATAGATAGGGAGATTGATTGATAGAAAGATCGAAATATAGATAGATAAATAAATAATTTATATATATATGTAGTTAGTTAGATAGATATTTAGATAAATAGATTGATATTTAGATTAATTAATAGCTAGATAGATTAGATAGATAGATCATTGGATGAATAGATACATATATAAATAATTGGATAGATAGATGGATATATATATTTTTAGATAGATAAATAGATAGATTGAAAGATAAATAGATAAATAGACAAATAGATAGATAGATAAAAGATATATAGATAGATTGACATATAGATAAATAGATACATAAATAGAAAGATAGATAGATAGATAGATAGATAGGTCATTACATAGGTAGAGAGATCGATAGATAAATAGGTCATTACATAGGTAGATATATAGATAGATTGATTGATAAATAATTTAGATATATAGATAGATAGATTATGTAGATAGAAAGATATATATATATATATATACATACATACATTGATTAGATAGATAGATAGATAGATAAATAGATAGATTAAATTGATAAATAGATTGTTAGATTAATAAATTGATTCATAGATAGATTGATAGATACATAGAAAGATTGATAAGTAGATAGATAGATAGAGAGATAGATAAATAGATAGATAGAAAGATATGGTTATGTAAAAATATAAATAGATATCTAGACAGATAGATAGATAGATTAATAGATATACAGATAAATATATAGATAGATTGATAGATATTTTTATAGATAAATAGATAGAAATATATATTGAAAAATAGATATTTAAATATATTGATAGATTAAATAGATATAGAGATAGATAGATAGATAGAAAAATAGGCAGAAAGATAAATAGATAAATAGATAGCTAAATAAATAGATAGATCAATAGATTGATTGATTGAAAATAGATTTGATAAAGAGATAGAAATATAAATTAGATAGAGATAGATACTTGTCTATTTATCTATATATTTATATTTATTTTTATCTATCTATCTATATATCTTCTATCTATCTATCTATATATCTTCTATCTATCTATCTATATATCTTCTATCTATCTATCTATATAACTATCTATTTATCTATCTATCTAATTTATCTATCAATCAATATATCTAACTTTCATATATATATATATATATATATATATATATATATATATATATATATATATATTTATTTATTTATTTATTTATTTATCTATCTAGATACCTTTCATTATAATCCATCTATCTAATCTAATTATCTAACTAATTTTCAAACAATCTATCTATTCTATATATCTATCTATCTATCTATCTATATAATGTATATATCTATTTATTTGTCTATCTATTTATTTATATATTTTTTGATCTATCTATCTATCTATATTTATATGTTTCTATATATTTATTTATCAAACTAATCTATATATCTATGTAATCTATATATCTATTTATTTATTCATCTATATATCTATTTATCTATATATCTATGTAATTTCTTTATATATCTATCAATCTATCTATTTATCTATCTATATATCTATCTGTCAAACTATATATCTATCTATAAATATATATAACTATCTATATATCTTTCAAACTAACTAATCAATTTTTAATTTAATATATCTATCTACCAATTGATCTATCTATATATATAGATATTTATCCAAATATCTTTTATTTATCTATCTATCTATCTATATATCTATCTAATCTATGTTTCTAAAATATCTATGTATTTATCTATATATTTAACTATCTATGTATTCATTTATTAATCTATTTATATATACTTTGCTATCTATCTATCTAATCTATCTATATATTTTTCTATCTATCTATATTTCTATCTATATATCTAAGTATCTATCTATATATCTAATATATTTATCTATATACCTATATATCTAATATATATATATATATATATATATATCTATAATTATATCTATCTATATATCTAATTATGTCACTATCAATCACCTATTGATCTCACTATTTATCTATCAATCTAGTGAGATAGATAAATAGATAGATAGGCATATAGGTATATAGTAATATATATATAGTTAAAGACACTGTGATATATGAAGATAGATAGATAGATAGATAGAGAAATAGAGTGATAGATAGAGAGAGAGAGCAAGATAGAAAGACACAAAGATAAAGAGATATATAGATTGCCAAATAGAGAGATAAATAGATAGATAGACAGATTGACAAATAGACATGTAGATAGATAGATATATAAAAAATATCGATAGATATACAGGTAAAGAAATACATTTATAGACATATAGATATATAGATAGATAGAAAAATTATTACTTAGATAGATAGATAGGTATATTAATAGATAAACAGATAGACAGGTAGACAGGTGGACATATAGATAGATCAATAGATAGACAGATTAACAAAAAGATATATAGATAGATATATAGATTAGCACATAGAATGATAGATAGATAATAGATAAATAGATATACATTATAGATAGATAAAAAGATAGCTAAATATGCAAATAGATAGATAAATAGATCAATAAATAAACATATTGGTAGAAAGTCAGACAGACAGATTGATAGATAGATAGATATATAGATTAATAGATAGATAGATGATAGATAGTTAGATAAATATATAGATTGAGAGATAAATAGATAGACAGACAGACAAACAGACAGATAGATTGTTAAATAGATTGATATAGAGATAGGCAGATAGATAGGTAGGTAGATTGGCAGATAGGAACACAAGTAGATAGGAAGTTAGGTAGATAAAGATATATATAAATAGAAAAAAAAATAAAGAAATCGAGAGATGAAAAGTTAGAGAGATATAGAAAAAGAAATTGACATATATAAAGATATATAGATATAGAGATAGAGGGATAAATAGATAGATAGAAAGGTAGATAGATAGGGATATATATAAATAGATAGATTATATATATAGATAGATAGACATTGAGATTGATAGATAAATATATAGATAGATTGGTATACAAACAGATAGATAAATGGATAGACAGATAGATAGACCGACAAATATATAGATAGATAGAAAAATAGATAGACAAATAGAAAGAAAGATATATAGATAAATATTTATACATAAAGATAGATAGACTGATAGATGGATAGGTAGACAGAAAGATTAATAGATAAATAGACAAATAGATAGATTGTTGGATTCACATATACATGCTTAGACAATTACAAGGAGAGTGGGATACATGGATAGATAGATAGATTGAAAGATGGATAAACAAATATATGCATAGTTAGATAGATAAATAGATACATAGACAAATAGACAAATATATACATATAAACTTAGATAAATAAACAAAAACATAGATATATAGATATATAAATAGAAAGATATATAGATAGAGAGATAAATAGATAGAAAGATAAATAGATAGAAAGATAAATAGCTAGATCGATAAACACATAGACAAACAAATAGATAAATAAATAGATAAATACATAGATAGAAAGATTATAGATAGATAAATAAATAGATAAATAGATCAAATAATAGAGAGGTAAATCGATATATTGAAAATAAAAAGATAAATAGATAGAGAGATAGATATATAGATATATAGATCAAAAAAGATAAGAGAGAAAGAGAGATAGGAAGAAAGAGATATAGAGAGGTAGAATGATAGATAGTTGAATAGATAGATAGGTATATAGATAGTTATATTGAAAGATAGATAAAAATGCAGATAGATAGACAAATAGTATATAAGTAGATAGATAAAAGATAGACAAATAGAGAGATCATTAGATTGGTAGATAGGAAGATAGGCAAATAGATAGATAGATAGGTAGTTAAAGAGATAGACATATAGGTAGATAGTTTGAGAATTAGACATATATGAAGATAGAGTGATAGAGTGATACAAAGATATACAAATAGACAAACCGATAGGTATTTAGATAGATAAAGATATAGATAGATAGAGTAATAGATAGATAGATAGACCAATAGACAGATAGATTTATAGGCAGATAGATAAAGAAATAGATAATAGATAAACATATAGACAAATTGGTAGATTTTCGTAAAGGCAAATAGAAAGATATGAAGATTATCAAATTTAAAGATATGGATATAGGCAAATATGTATATAAGCATATAAGTAGATAGGTAGATATGCAGATAGATAAATATGTAGATACACAGATAGGAAAATAGGTAGTTAAAAAAATAAGTAGATAGATAGATTAGAAGATAGGTAAATAGGTGGATTTATAGATAGACAGATAAAAAGATAGGCAAAAAGGTATATAAGTATATAGGTAGATAGGCAGATATGAAGATAGGAAGATTGATAGATAGGAAGAAAGGCAAATGGGAAGGTAATAAGATTCACTAATTGGTTGATAGGTAGATAGAAAGATAGGTAGATAGAAAGATAGGAAGATTGGTAGAGATGTAGATAAGAAAAAGTTTTGTAGGAAGTTACAACATATACATACAAAGGTAGAAAGGTAGATAGATAGATAAGCAAATAGTTAGCTATGTAGATAAAAAGATAAGTAGATATTTTGAGTGGCAAATTGGCAAATAGTCTGATATTAAGATATGCACATAGAAAGATAATAAAATAGGTAGATAGACAGATATTCAAATAAAAAAATAGACAGATAAAAAGATATACAGATTTACATATAAATAAACAAATAAACAAAGATATAGTTATAAAGGTCTACAGATAGAAAGATATATAGATAGAAAAATAAATAAATAGATAGTTCAATTTATAGATTGGCTAATAGACAAAGACATAGATTGATTGATTGATATAAAAAAAGACATAGAAAAATATAGAGATATACCAAAATACTTTTTGGTGATAGGAAGATAGATTGATTGATTGATAGGTAGGTAGATAGATATATATATATATATATATATATATATATATATATATATATAGAAGGATAGATAAAAAGATTGAGAAATTGTGAGATAAGAAAAAAAAGAGATGGAGTCATAGAGAAATAAATATATAGAGTGAGACAAATAGAGATATAAAGAGATAGAAAGATAGAAAGATAAAGAGATAGATAGATAGACAAAAAAGCATATAGACAATTAATAGATTGATAGATAGGTACATAGGTATATAGGTAGATAAAAAGATAGGTATATAGGTAGATACGTAGATATGTAGATAGGTAAATATATAGATTTGTAGATAGAGATATAGGTTGATAAGCATATAGACATTTAGTAGATAGGTCGATAGGTATAAGACAAATTGGTAGATAGAGAGATAAATAAATATATACAATGATAAAGAGATATAGAGATAAGAAGATAGAGAGAAAAAAAATAAAGAAATAGACATTTAGAAAGATAATTAAGAGAGATTGAGAGATAAAGAGATAGATAGATAGATAACTATATAACTAGAAACATTGATACATAGATAGAAAATACACAATTAGATAGATAAATAGGCATGTAGAAATGTAAATAGGTAGATAGGCATATTGGCATACAGGTAGATAGGTAGATTAGGAGATAAGAAAAAAGGTTGATAGACAAATAGGTAGATAGCTAAATAGATAGATAAGTTGATAGGTAGATGATAGATAGACAGATAGATAAATAAATAAATAAATAAATGCACACACACACACACACACACATATATGTATGTATGTGTGTGTGTGTGTGTGTGTGTGTGTGTATACATAGATAGATAGATAGATTGTGAAATACATAGATAGAGAAATAAATAGATAGATATATAGATAGAAAGATAGATAGATGAACAAATAGATAGATAGATTGATAGGAATATATTATTAGAAATAGTGCTATAAGCCTATCATATAAACATTATATATTGACTATTTGTGAGAATTAATTATTATAATGATTTGCATATTTATTATATATAATATCCTAGCATAATATTATTAATTATTCTAAATGTCCCAAATCGATTATTGTTATGGGAATAATAGTGAATTAAAATTAGTATAATATTTGATTAATATTTATGGGATGAATATGTAAATGAGATATAAACTAAATATATATCTATTTCTTTAGAACAAATATTGGATGAACCCATCTTTAGATTAATACATGAATCAAAGTCAAATGTTAATCTCTAATAGTTGTATCATTAAATCACTTGACCTGAGATCATTATAGTTCTCAAAATAAGGAATATTGTGTTTTGATATAATCACCCATTATATTTAATCAGATGACTATAAAGGTTATACTTGAACATAATAAGAATTATGTAGTGAGATATGAGCAATTATAATAGAATCAATCCCTCTTATTATAAGAGAGATATCTCTATGTCCCAACGATAATTGAAATTGAAAAATATATAGTCATGCTCAAATAATTTGATAAAGATCAATATCATTTGTTTAGTCAATCTAATTGAGTTTTAAGTAATCAAAAATAAAATAATTTAAGGTTTATTTTGTCTTTGCCTTATAATCTATCAAGATATCTTGAGATAAAAGGATTATGTCATTAGCTATATTAAGGTTGACTCGGATCATGAGCTTTTCATTTAACTTGGGTAGTCATAATGTCTTGCTATAGGTCACTTATGACTTGTAGGATCAAATTGTGATCTAGGCCTACTACCAGTATTAATTGAACCTATAAAGTCACACATTAAGAACTAATAATAATGGTTATGGGTTTACACTCTCTATTGTAATCTAAAATGATGATATTATTTTAAATTACAAATAACAAATAGTTTTTATTTAAATTTGAATTTAATTTTTAGAAAGTTTAAATTTGCAATTTAAACAAATAATTAATTTGTTTTATATTCTTATTGGATAAATAAATAATCTATATAGGGGTTTTAAAAAGAGTTTTAAAATATATAATTATATATAAATATGTTTTCTTATCTAATAAGGATTTGAATTTAAATTGTTATTGTTTAAAGGAGTTTTAAATATATAATGATATAAAATTTATATATGACTTTAACCCTAGTAGACTTATATAGATATATATATGTGAGACAATATATTTAGTAGTTGTCATCTTTTACTCTGTGAATAAGCAAAATAGTGAGAAAGAAAAAAAAATCCTAATTTAATTTTGAGAAGACGAACCTGAATCAACATTCAACAAGAATGTTTATTAATTATTCATGTGGGGATACTTGTAGAGAGTGGTTGTTTTTTAGAAACGTAGCACCTTTGAAAATTCGAATAAACCAAGATGTAAAATTTGAAGGATTGACGAATCGATCTACAAGAGAGGGTGGTTGCTTTTTAGAAAGGCACCACCTTTGAAGATCCGATAACACAAGACACAGATTTTGAATGCTTGATATATCAATCTATAAGAGGTAAGTTTCATTTATCCTTTCTTTGGTTTTATGAAATGCATGTGATCCTTGGTGGGTTAAGAAATAAAAAGTTTTAAATTTTGCTACATTTATATTCCAATTAGATTGGATATTCTTTCTATTTCCAAACATATAGATAGAGAGATAGACTAATAGAGAGTTAGATTGATAAAGACATGGACTGATAGACAAATAGATAGATAGATAAATAAATACTTTTGTCGATAAACACACACACACACACACACACACACACATAATATATATATATATATATATATATATATATATATATATATATATATAGAAAAGTATACAGATAGATAGTTAGAAATAAAGATAGAAAAAAAGATAGATAAAGAGATAGATAGATATATAGGCAAATAAGCATATATGCAGATAGGTAAATTGGAAAATAGGCAGATATAATATATGCTCATAGGTAGATAGGTAGATAGTAAGATAGGAAAATAGGTAGATAGTAGATAGACATATAATGAGATAGATAGATAGATATAGATAGGTGGATGGACAAATATATATATATATATATATATATATATATATATATATATATAGATTGACAGACATATAGATATATAGATAGATAGAGAGATAAAAAGAAAAAGAGATAGAAAGATAAAAAGATAGATAGATAAACTGATTCATAGATTCATACATATATTGATAGATAGATAGAAAGATTGAGTGATATATAGATAGATAGAAAGATAGATACATAGATATATGAATATAAAGATAAACTAATAGGAAGATAGGAAAAAAGGTAGATAGATAGATAAATAGATAGATAGATTAGTAGATAAACAAATAGGTAGATAGGCTTAAAGGTAGATATGTTGAAAGGAAAATAGGTAGATATGTAGATATGAAAATAGACAGTGAAGCATATAGATTGATAGGCAGAAAGAAAAACATGTAGATAGGCAGGTAGGTATATAGGTATATAGGTAAATAGACAGATAGGCATTTTGATACATAGAAACATATTTTGATAGGTAGATAGGCAAATATGTAGATAGGAAAATAGGCACATACGTATATAGGTAGATATGCAAATATGTAGATAGGAAAATAGGCACATATGTATATAGGTAGATAGGTAGATAATCAAATAGGTAGATAAGAAGATATGCATATAAAGAGATAGTTAGATTGGCATAAAGGTAGATAGGCAGATAAGTAGAAAGGCAGATAGATGGATATGTTGATAGGTAGTTAAGCAGATAGGCACATTGGAACAAAGGTAGATAGAAAGATAGATAGGTAGGTAGATAGAAAGATAGAAAGATAGATAGGTAGATAGAAAGATACATAGATAGTCAAAAAGGTAGATAGGCAGATAGCTACATAGGAAGATCTAAAGATTGCTAGATAGGAAAATCGAAAGATTGGTAGATATGCAGATTGGTAGGTAGAAATAAGGTAGATAAACATATAGGTAGATAGGTGGATAAGCAGATAGATAGATAGGTAAAAAGGTGATATATTAAAAAATTAGATGAGCAGATATACATATCGATAGATAAGCATATAAGAAGATAGGTAGATAGGCATATAGACATATAGGCTGGTAAACAAATAGAATAAAGAAAGAAAAATAGACAAATAAACAAATAGATAGATAGAAAGATATAAAGATATAAAGATATATAGATTAACAAATAGATAAAAAGATATATAGACAAAAAGATTGATTGATGGACTGATAGATAGATAGATAGTCAGATAGATTGACAAATATATAGATTTTCAGATATGTAAATACATAGATAGACAAATTGAGAGAATGATAGATAGACAAATAGACAAATATATAGATAACTAGATAGATAGAAAGCTATAGAGATAAAGATAAAGAGAGGGGGGAGAAAGAGAGATAAAAAGATAGATAAAAAGATAAAGACAAATATATAGATAAAAAGATAGATAGATATATAAAGAGAAAGAGAGATAAAAAGATAGAGACATAGACAGATATATAAATAGACATAAAGGTAGATATACATATCGAAAGATAAATAGATAGACGTATTGAAAGATAGATAGACAAATATACAAATAGATAGGTATAAAGGTATATAGGCAGATAGAAAGATAGGTAGATAGGCAGATAGATAGATAGACAGATAGGTTGATATGCAGATAAGTAGATAGACATAAAGAAAAATAGGAAGATATGTAGATAGGCATTTATGTAGATAGGCAGTAAAAGAGATAGGTAGATAGACACAAAGGCAAATTAAAAGATTGAAAGATATGCAGATAGATAGAAAGATAGACAAACAAGTAGATAGAAAGAAAGGGAGATAGGCATATAGAAATATAGGTTAGATAGGTTGATTGAAAATACGTAGAAAAACACATAGGTAGATAGGTAGATAGGCTGAAAAAAAATAGGCAAATTGGTAGATATGAAGATTGGATCATAGGTAGATAAAAACATAGATAGATAGGTAGATTGATAGATAGATAAATAGGTAGATAAAAAAATAAGTAGATAGGCATATAAGCATATAGGTTAATCAAGAAATAGACAAATATGCAGAAAGTAAGATAGAATGATAGGTAGATAAGAAGATAAAAGTAGATAGGTCCATTGAAAAAATAAAAGGATATGATAATAGGCAAATAGGTAGATAGAGAGATAAAGATTTGGGAAGATAAGATAATAAGAAGATAGAAGATAGGTAAATTGGTAGATATGTGGATAAGAAGCTAGAAAGATAGGTAGATAATTAGATATGAAGATAGGAATATAGGCAGATATATAGATAGACAAATAGACATATAGAAAAATTAGAAAATAAATAGATAGATAGGCACATAGATAGATAGATACATAGATAGACAGATAGATAACCACCATATAGATAGAAATATAAACATACAAAAATACAAATATATAGCTAGATAAATTGATTGATAAATAGATACATAGATAGGCAGATACATAGATAGGCAGATACATAGATAGACAAATAAAAAGATTTACATATAGTAGATAAGAATATAAGTAGATAAGCAAATAGGCAGATAGACAAATAGGTATAGGTAGATAGGTAAATAGGTAGATAAGAAGATAGGTAGATAGGTAGATATGAAAATAGGCAGTTAGATAGATATTTCAATAAATAGATAGGTAGATAGGCATATTGTGCATATAGGAAAATAAGCAGATAAGAAGATAGATAGATGGAAACATAGGTAGATAGGTAGATAGATAAATAGATATGCAAATAGGCAGATAGACAGATAGGCAGATAGACAGATAGGCAGATATATAGATAGGTAGATACAAGGATTGACATATAGGTAGATAAAATCAAATATGCAAATAGGCAGATAGGAAAATAAGCAAATAGGAAGATTGGCTTTAAGTATGATATGCAAAAAAATATTTAGGTATATATGCATATAAGTAGATATGCTGATAAGAAGATATATAGATAGGAAGATCAATACATAAGAAGATGGGCAGATAGAAAGATAGACAGATATGGAGATAAAAAGATAGACAAATAGATAGATAGATAGATACACAAATAGATAGATAGAAAAATTATATATCGATATATAGATTCATTGATTGAAAGATAAATAAAAAATTAGATAGACAAATACATAGATACACAATTATACATTTATACAAATTAAAAGATATTCGAATAGGATAGTAGATAGATAGATACATAGATAGATACCAGATTGGTAGATATGTAATTAGGTGGATAAGTAGAAAGAGAAATATGTAAATAGATAGATAGGCAGATCTACAAATAGGTAGATCGGTAGATATAACAATAAGGAGATATTTAGATAGTCATATAGGTAGATAAGCATCTTGCTAGATAGAAATATAGGTAGATGGGAAGATAGGTAGATAGATAAATTGACAATTAGGCAGATATGAAGCTAGCAAATAGAAAAATAAGAAGATAAGCAAATAAGCAAATAAAAAGATAGCCAAATAAAAAGATTGGTCGATAAGCAGATATGCTGATAAGAAGATATGTAGATATGCAGGATAGCCAATAGAAAGATATGTAGATAGGGTGATAGGTAGATAGATAAATAAAAAGATAGACAAATGCATAATAGATAGAAACCAAACAACTAGATACATAGACAAATATATAGATATATAGATAGACAACTTGATCAATAGATAGATACATAGATAGATAGATAGACACATAGATAGATAGATAGGTAGAAAAATAGATAGATAGACAAATAGAGAAATACTAGAAAAGTTGGGAATAAAATAGGCAGATAAGTTGATTTGCATATAGAAAGATAGTTAGATAAGAACATCGACAATTAGAAAGATATATAGATAAACAGTCAAACAGACAATAGATAAATAGATAGATAGATATCTAGTTATATAGATAGAAATATTGACAAATAGACAAATCAATAGATAAACAAATAAATAGATAGAAAAATAGATAAAAATATACACAAATAGACAAACAGATAGATAGATAAATAGAAAGATTGGTAAAAAATTATATAGGTAAACATACAAATAGATAGATAGAGAGAAAGATTAACACATACTCATATAGACAAATAAAGAGCTAGATAGATAGAGAGAAAGATAGACACATACAAAAATAGACAAATAATGAGCTAGATAGATAGATAAACAGATAGAGAGATAAAGAGATAGAGAGATTGAGAGATAGAGTGATAGAGAGATAAAGAAATAGATAGATAAAGAGACAGAAAGATAGGGAGTCAGATAGATAGATAGATATATAAACAGATAGATAGATATGTAGATAGATAGATAGAGAGATTGATAGTTAGATATATAGATAGATAGATAACTAGATATATAGACAAATAGATAAACCGCAAGATAGGTAGGTAGGTAGTTTGGTAGTAAGTAGATAGGTAGATAGACAGTATGACAAATAGACAAATAGGTAGATAGTAAGATTGGTACATGTGTAGATAGTAAGATAGAAAGTAAGTCAGATAGGCAAATAGGTTGATAAGTAGAAAGACAGATAGGTAGATAGTAAGATAGGGTGATAGGAAGGTAGGTAGATAGGTATATAGACATATAGGCAAATAGGTAGGTAGATAGGTAGATAAGCAGATAGGTAGATAGTAGGATTGGCATATAGGCAAATAGGGAGATAGTAAGTTAGTCAAATAGGTAGATACATAGATATGTAGATAAATAGATAGACAGATAGGCTAAAACATAGATAGGTAGATAGACAAATAGGCAGATAGGTAGATAGACAAATAGGCAGATAGGTAGATATGAAGATAAGTAGATAAAATGATAGGTAGATAGGTGGATAGTGATATAGGGAGATAAGTAGATAGGTAGAAAAATAGATATAAAGATAGTTAGATTGGAAGATAAGCAAATAGCAAAATTTGTAGATAGCTAAATAAGCATATAGGCACATAGGTATATATACAGATAAGTAGATATGTAGCTAAGTAGATAGAAAGATAGAGAGATAGGCAAATAGGCAAATAGGAAGATACAAAAATTAAGAGATTACCAGATAGCTAGAAAAGAATATTGGAAGTTTGAAAATTTAGGTCGATAGTTGGATAGGTAGATAGTCATATAGGTAGACATGCTTATATGGAGAAAGCAGATAGGCACATAGGTTGATTGGCACTTTGGAAAATATGCAAATAAGTTGATAGGTAGATAGATAAGTAAATAAAAAATTAGATAACTAGATAGGAATATAGATAGATAATCAAATAGGTAGATAGAAAGATAGTTAGATAAATAGATTAATTGATAGATAAATATATAGATAGATTGATAGATAGAGAGATAGACAGATTGAAAGTTAAGCAGATATAAAAAATGAGAGATAGGCATATAGGCAGATTGGTAAATAGGTAGATATGTAGATATGCAGATAGGTAGATAACTAGATACGCAGATAGGAAAATAGGAATATAGGTAGATTAGAAGATAATAGATAGATACAATGGAAGATAAATAAATATATAAATAGATAGAAAAATAGGCATATATACATATATGTAGATAGGTAGAATGGGAGATAAGGTAATATAAAGATAGGAAGATAAGCAGATAGTCAGATAGATAGATATGAAGTTATGTAGATAGGAAGATAGTGATATAGTAAGATAGTGAGGTAATTAGATATGTAGATTGGTAGATAGGCAGATAGGTAAATAGAAAGAAAATAAGATAGGTAGATTAGTAAATAAAAATATAGGCAGAAAGGTATAGGGTCAGATGCATAGATAGACAGATAGTCAAATGGACAGATAGACAGATAAGTAGATAGGCAGATAGGTAGATTAGAAGAAACAAAAAAAGGTGGATTGAAAGTTAGGTAGATAAAAAGATAGGTAGATAGGTAGAAAGGTAGATAAAACATAGTTTGATAGGTAGATAGGTTGATAAGTTGATAGGTAGATGGTAGATATATGGTTAACAAATAGCCAAATAGGTAGATATAGAGATTGAAAGATAGACAAATAGGAAGATAGGAAAATAGGCTGATAAACAAATAGGAAGATAGGTAAATTATCAGATAGGTAGATAAAAAAATATCAAGATAAGTAGATAGGAAAATAGGTAGATAAGTAAATTGGAAAATAGGTGGATAGAAAGTTAGATAGATAGGTAGATATGGAAAAAAGCAGATTAGTAGATAATAAGATTTGTAGATAGGCAAATAGGTAGTTAGACAAAAAGGAAGATAGGCAGATAGCCAAATAAGCAGATAGATAGGTTGGTGGATAGGTAGATAGAAAGATAAGAAATAATGAATATATGTAGGTAGAAAGATCAAAATATAAGTAGATAGGTAGATATGTAGATATGTAGATATGTAGATAGGTAGATAAGAAGATACTTAAATAGGTAGATGGGTTAATAAGTAGTTAGTTAAATAGGTAGATAGACAGATAGACAAATTGGAAGATATGCACATATGCAGATAGGCAGATAGATAGATCGGTAGATAGACACATAGGTGGATAGGTAGATATGTTGATATGTAGATAGGTAGATAGGTATAAAGGTAGATAGAAAGATAGGTAGATAGGAAGATAGAAAGATAGGCAGATAAATATATTGGCAAATTGGCATATAGGAAGATACAAAGATAGGTTGATAGGCATTCATGAAAATATGCAGAGGAAAATAGGAAAAAAGGTAGAAAGGTAGATAGGTATAGGGACAGATATGTAGATAGGTAGATAGAAAGATGAAAAGATAGAAAAATAGCTAGAATAAGTAGATAGAAAAATAGGTAGATACCTGGATAAAAAAAATATGCAGATATGAAGATAGACGAATAGGAAGATAATGAAATAGGCGAATTGGTAGATAAATAATTAAGGAGATATATAGAAAGGTCGATTGGTAGATAGATAGAAAGAAATATAGGCAAATATGCAGATCTACAAATAGGAAGATAAAAAGATTGGTAGATAGTTAGATAGGTATATAGTATAAAGGTGGATAAGAATCTAGGCATACATGCAGATAGGTAGATAGGTGGATACACACATAAGTAACTTGGTAAATAGGTAGATAAGCAAATAGGTAGATAAAAATATAAGCATATAAGTAGAAAGGTATAGAGATATTTAAATAGATAGGTAGATAGATAGCTAGGCATATTTGGAGATAGGTATATAGAAATATAGAAAGATAAAAAGATAGGTAGATAAGATGATAAGAATATAGTTAAAGAAAGATAGGTAGACAGGCAAATATCTAGGTAGGCAATTGGAAGGTAGCTAGGTAGTTAGATAGCCAAATAGACAGATTGGTAGATATGTAGATAGAAAAATGTGTAGATAAGTATATCAGTAGATAGGTATATAGGCATATAGCACTATAAGAAAATATCAATTTAGCTAAGGAATTTTAGCTAGGGATCAATCCCTAGCTAAATTGTAAGGGATTAGCTAGGGAATAGCAAGGGATTTATAATTTTTTTTTGAAAAAAAAATAGCAACGGATTAGCGATGGATTAGCTAGGAATTTTTTTTCTAAAATTCAACTAAAAAAAGAGGGGGATTTAGTGATAGATTTAGCGATGGATTTAGCGGTGGATTAGCGACGGAAAATTTTCATAAACTCTGCTAAAAAAAGCAGGAATTTCAGTGATGGATTTAGCGACGAGAAATTTTCATAACTTCTGCTCAAGAAAGTGAGAATTTTAGCGATGGAATATCCCTCACTAATAAAAGTCTAAAATTAGTGACAGATTTAGCGACAGATTTTCCCTAGTTAATTTTTAGCAATGGATTTAGTGACAGATTTTTGCTTGCTAATAAAATCCATGATTTAGGGATATATTTAGCGACGAATTTTCAGTAGAAAATAAAATCCTTAATTTTGCGATGGATTTAGGGTCGGAATTTCCCTAGCTAATAAAATTTGTAATTTAGCGACGGATTTTCTCGAGCTAATAAAATATGTAACATAGCGATAAAATTTCACTAGCTTATAAAATCCATAATATAGCTACGGATTTAGCGATGGTATTTTCCTAACCAATATTTAATTATATAATTTTATTTATTTATTATTTGTTTTAATATTTTATTTAATTTTATTTATTAAATTTATGTTATTGGTCTATAGATGAGCAATCCTTGAAACACACACTCTCCTCGTAAAATAAAAAATTGATATTATAAATAATTAATTTAAAATATATAAAAATAAAAAAAATTATATTAATAAGGACTAAATATTTTATGATGTATTAATTTTTTTAAATATTATACAAAAAATTTTTCTAAAATTTTTATTTAAGAAACTAAATAATTTAAATTAAAGTAACATTAAATATTTAATTTAATAAGTATAATAATTTTTTCGATAATTTAAAAATTAAATTAACATACATTAAAATTTCTACTAATTTAAATATAAATTAATTCATTGTATGATAAAATAGAAAATATTTTCAAAAATATCAGAATTATTGATTAAACTAGTAAATATTAATATTATTATAAGTATTAAAAAAAATTTATGATTATAGAAAAGTTTTAAAAAAAAATAAATAATACAAATCTTGAAAATCTTAAAATATAACAAAAATATAATTTTTTCAATAAAGTTAAAAGAAAATAAAATAATAATTATAAATAAATATATAGATGTTTAATCCTACTAAAATTTATAATAATTAAACAATTGAGTAATATTTTTACAATTAGCTTTAAACATTAAGTTTTTATTAAAATAATAAATATTACTTTTTTTAATTATCTTCTCACTTTATGTAATTTTTTGAATTTTAAAAATTATTAATTATATCAAATAATATGAAATTTTATGCGTTTAAAATTATTTCATATTATCTTTGTAAAAATTAATATTAATTCTTAAAAATTTATAATCATAAAATATAAATTTTTATTGAATTTTTAACATTAAGAGTATTTTATAACATTTAGGCGAGTGGCTAGAAGACAAATCTTATTATATGAAATTTGTTAATTTCGTATCTTTTTGATATTTTTTTTAAGGCAAAACATATATATTTTTTGTTTATATATTTATTGTTTAATTAATATCATAATAAAAAATTGTAAGGTATTTGTTTTTCATTTGTACCTTGCTACATGCACATTAATTTTGTTGAAAAAATTTTGATAGTAAATAAAATTAATGAGTATTTTTGTATTATATATATATATATATATTGTTTATTTAATGTTTTAATATTTAAAAATATAAATATTTTCATAAAATATACATTCTCTCTCTCTTGACTCAACGCATCTCTAAGACTAACACATAAACCGAAGTCCTCCGCATTCCATCTATCTCTCGACGCATCTATAATGCATGAACCGAAATCCTCCGCATTCCATCTATCTTTCGACGCATCTCTAACACGTGAATCGAAGTCCTCCACATTCCATCTATCTCTCGACGCCGATACAACTAAAATTAATTTGAGGTTTAAGTTTTAATTTTTTATTGATTTGAGGTATGTTTATACATTTATTCTTCATCGATTATCATGGATTGTTTAATCAAAGTGTAAGTGTTTATATTCTATTTTTTTCATAATATTGAATACCCAATGTCCTTAGTTGGGAGGTTCTAGCTTCATCCGAGTCTAGAGTCTAACCTAATATGGCATCCGTTCACTTTAATAATTTCAACAGATCAATTCTTGAGTATTAACCTGAACAAATATGTACAAATTTTGTCAGATAGTATGTGTTATGTTTATACTTATGCTTATCCTATAATTAATGATGACATGCTAAAGAGAAGTTGACGAAGTGTATATTTGAACTTAATGCAATTATTATAAATTACTACTGGTTGAGTTGTTAAAACAAACACAACAACTATTGTTGAGTTGCCTCATTCATTTACTGGTCATTTCGAAGAACTTTTTGTTGTATATTATATATCTATCTAAGGGTTATAGGCCTAATATAACTATCAAAATGTTGCATATGATTTAATTTTATGATGAGACCATTTTATCTAGAATCTCATATGAAGCTAATAATTATATGTATCCCTTTAGTATTATGTGTGAAAAGCTCAAAAAATTATAATGATTGACTTTGTTTTTAGAAAATATGAAAAAGGTTCTTGGTGAAAAAGATATCATCATTATATCTAATATGCAGATAGCATCATTATATCAATTGGAACCCACTTATTCATATCATTCCTTATTATTCATATCATTCCTTATTATATCTAATATGTTGCATACTAACACTTATTCATATCATTCATTGACTAATTGGTCTTGAAAATCTTGTTTATTTCTATTGGCACTTAAATTAATATTTTATTATTATTTTTGTTAAATATAATACTCATGAACTAGAATACTAATCCATTGATAGTATTGTATTTATTAGGTTGAATAATGGTTATAATTTTCCATTGGAAGAATTAAGAAAATTTAAGGAAAATCTATTAACATGGGTTAAATCACATGAGCCAAAATACTGAGCAATGTCTGAGTTCCCAAAAGAAATATGAGATAAAACAAAAAAATAATTTGGTTGAGTCCTTCAATTCTTAACTTTGTGTTGAACATCATCATTGGACATGTAACTTTTTAATGAAACATAAGGAAAAGTAGGTAATATATAACATTTCCAAGAGTCAATCATTACTAGTGGCTATATTGATGAATGTTGTTTTTAGAGTTTGCACTAGTCAGACTTATATTAACATTGACAACATGAATAGAAAGTGCACATGTAGAAATTAGTAAATGTTGGGTATCCTAAGTGAGCATGCACGTGCAACATTACAATTGATTGGTCAATCCATGATTGAGGTGATTGATATAAATTCTCCAACCAAGAGTTGATATATTTATGATCACAATCAAGTATTAAGATGAATATCATGCCATTAATTTGTAAAGATACTATGTATGGGTATGACTTCATTTAGTTCTCATTATACCCTCCTCACTCTAAATACCTTGAATCTCAATTTATGACTAAATAGACTATGTTTTGTTTCAAATGAAATGCCACTAGCCATAATAGAAAAACTTTCAAGAATCTTTTAGTATAATATTTTATCTTCTTATTTATTGTTTGTATTAATACCTATATCATACAACTTATTTTGAGATCATCTTCATATGGTGTATTGTTGATTACTAGGTAAAAATCTTCATCATTGATGAGTGCCTATTTATTATCATCCATATACATATAACATATTACTACTACTAACACACACACACACACACACACACACTGATGGTAACATGTTGCTACTATAATATATTACAATAGTATGTATATATTTATATTTTATATTTATATATATATATGATGTAACATGTAACAATGATTATATATATACTACACTATATATAAATATATACTAGAATTAGCATTTAAATTTATGCAAAATTAAAATTGATGAAAAACTCAATGAGTGTATATATAGTGTTGCTAATGTTTTTTACTTGAGGTGTACTCGATGTGGAGAATGCGATATTGCTCGTGGTGTGCTTAGTATGAAGCATTGTTTTTGCTCTAATTTCTTTTGAAAAATACTTGAGTAATCCAGGTGTTTTCTATTTTAATTTACTTCACTTATCAATGGTTAAATCAAGATATGATTTTTATGATTTATGTTTTGAATTATGTGGTATTTTATTTAAACAATGTGTATCTAGGTATAATTATGTGTGGTGTGCATTGTGCATTACTTTTATAAATATACTATAAAATTATTTTGGGCGACCACTAATTTTTATCATCAATGTGGACAACTTTTGTGTATACATGTGCACTATTTATTTAATTCCACTCTGAAATAGTAAATGGTCATAAAAATAAAAAAACTATTTATACGTTATAATTATAAATTTGAAATCACCATAATAAACCCAACTAATTTTGGGATTGGGTCATATTTCAATACTAGTTATTGATATTTGAGCTTCCCACACACACACACACACAAACACATACACATAATATATATATATATATATTACAAGACCCTATTCACAATTTCTCACTTTTTATACCAAGTGGCACACTATGCTTTCATAAATAATCAGAACAAATAATTTCTTCATGAAAATAAATGATTTCTTAAGTCTTTCAATGATTGTTCTACTAATTTTTCATAATATTTATAATTATTTGAAAATTTTGTTTAAACATTGATTCTATTTTGATTGATATATATCCATTATTAATAATTCTGAGATTTATAAAGATATTAGATGATACTTAACAAATTTCAATACTTATCCATAAGTTATATTTTCCATGTTGTTTGTGTATTTTCTTCTTGATAATGTTCGACAAAACTCAATGTGTTCCAAAGAGAGTTGACACAAATCAGTTATCAAACATGCTCATTTAATGGAATAAATTTTTAGAAGCTATATAATAATATTTAATAATATACAATGCTTTTCAATATTATCTGATGATATTGATTCAAAGACAACTAATATTTTTCTAAAATAAAATAGACTCTTTTATAGAAATAGATTATATTTGATATAATTTGATAAAGTTTGAAGTAGCATGAATATGTCTGATATCATCAATATTATTGATACCTTCTCAATGATTTCAATAATATTCGATACTATTTTTTCCTCTTGTTATATTATAATATTTTGATATATATCCTATCATTACAAGAAAATATCGTTTTAGCTAGGGATCAATCTCTAACTAAATTGCAAGAGATTAGCTAGGGAATAACTAGGGATTGATGATTTTGGGTTGAGTTTGGGAGAAGGGTAGGTAGATAAAAAAAGTATAATATTTTAAATCTATATCATTTTTGATTTAGATAGAGGATATAAAACTATTAAAAATATTTATAAATTGTTAATGTTTATAATCTCAACATTATCATGCAACACAATAGATTTGTTTCTACCAAAAAATATTTTATCAACTTCAATTTATGATTTTAGCTACAACAATGTAGTTTATTATTACTCTAACAATTCAACTTCTACCAAATTTATATTAACTATAATTTATACCATTAACAACTATGGATAATGAAGAGTTTGGGTATCTCTGTAACGTTGATGAATTTCATGCCATACAAGAGTATTCTTCGTACGACAATATTCGTTAGGACACCCTTTATCCTATCATGTTAATAACATCATCTTTTAACACATGGTAATTTTTTTTGAGCTGCAATATGTTTATTTTAAACAATTTAAAAAACTAATAAATATGAGTAATAATCATTAGTTGAACGTTGTAGTTATTAGTTGAGTACCATAACTATTAGTTGTAACCTACAAGCTTGAATGTAAGTTTCATGTTTCACAAAATTTGTGGCAGATGTATCATGTAATAAATAGTAATAAAGAATATAAGAAAATATGAGAAGTATTATGGAAATGTATGTATCATTAATGAAACATTAATTTATAGTACTAGCGAATATATGTGATTACTCTTTTATGTGAATACGTTTTTATAGTTTAATATGATATAAACATATTTACTAATTAATTTTTAGTCCATAACATATATTATTAAATATTATTTCATATCTTAATAAAATAAATATAAATTATTATAATTTCAATAACATCAATACAATATAATAAAACAAATAGTAACAAATCATAAAAATATAGCAAAATGAATTATAAAGAACATTAATAAGTTGTAAATAAAAATAAATATTTCAAAACTATTGAGAATTATATTGTATTTTTATAGTTTTTTATCTTGAGATACTAGGATGAGATAACTCATATAAATTAAGAGTATTTATAGTTTCCTTTTGTATTTATAAGTGAATTTTTATTTTATTTAATAAATGATGTCATTTTATAATTATTATTCATAATATTATATTATTGTGAGTTTTTATTTATTTTATTCAGTTATTTTATTTTTTATGGGAATACTTGATAAGTATTAATCTTCATATATTTTTTTTCAATATATATATATATATATATATATATAGACATGCAAGTATATGGAAGAAATTTATGATGCTTTAGCAGAACATCTCTTCTCTATAGAAGCAGTAGTAAATGGTCATTCAAAGTAACTTCCTGCTCATGTAAAAAATTGTAAATATATAGTAATTTTTCTTCTCTTTCTAAACATCATTGCTGGCCATATTTTAGATATTTGTTGAAGTTGTATGACTATATATAAATAGTTGTATAACTATATATAAATAATTGTGTACCTTTATAACACTCTATATAATTAAATATAACTATATTTGTAGGTATGTATACATATATGTAAATCTATATATTTATTTATAACTTTATATATATGTGTATAACTTTTTGTATGAATATATCTATATATAACTATATGTTTAACTATATAAAAATATTTATAGTTATATATACTATATGTATAATAACATATAACTATAAATAATTGTTTCTTATTATATGTATTACTATAAAAGCATTATACATAACTATATTTAAATATATAATTTACAACTTATATTTTATATACATTTGTATATATTAGTATTCAAAATTGTATTTTAGTATATCCATACCTATACATAACTATATGTATAAATATATGAAATTATATGAACAAATATATATACATACATGTATAAATATAAGCTTAACTATACGTGTAACTATATGTATAATCACGTGTAACTATATTTATAATTAAATGTATAATAACATACAACATCATATTTAATTATATGTGTATAACTATATATAAAAATTTGTAAAACTAAATAAAACTTTATATAATTAAATATAACTATATTTTTAACTATTTATACATATATGTAAATCTATATACTTGTTTATAACTTTGTATATATTTATGTATAACTAAATATAAATACTAAATTGAATATATATATATATATATATAAAACTAAATGTTTAATGATATATAATTTTTTATAACTATATATATTATATGTATAATAACATATAACTATACATAAGTTTATATTATCAATGTATAACCTATATTTAAATATATAATTAACAACATATATTGAATATGCATTTATATATATATTAGTATAAAAAATATATTTTAGTATATCCATACCTATACATAACTATATGTATAAATATATGAAATTATATGAACAAATATATATACCTACATGTATAAATATAAGTTTAACTATACGTGTAGCTATATGTATAATCACTTGTAACTATATGTATAATTACATGTATAATAACATGCAACATCATATTTAATTATATGTGTATAACTATATATAAAAATTTGTAAAACTAAATAAAACTTTATATAATTAAATATAACTATATTTTTAACTTTTTATACATATATGTATACATATATTTAAATCTATATACTTGTTTATAACTTTGTATATATTTATGTATAACTAAATATAACTACTCATATGAATATATATGTATATATATATATACATAAAACTAAATGTTTAACGACATATAATTTTTTATTATTAATGTATAACCTATATTTAAATATATAATTAACACCATATATTTAATATACATTTTTATATATTAGTATAAAAAATGTATTTTAGTATATCCATACCTATACATAACTATATGTATAAATATATGAAATTATATGAACAAATATACATACATACATGCATAAATATAAGTTTAACTATACGTGTAACTATATCTATAACTACATGTAACAATATTTATAATTATATGTATAAAAACAGACAACACAATGTTTAACTACATGTGTATAACTATATATAAATATTTTTATAACTATAAGTAACTTTATATAAATAAATATAACTTTATTTTTAATTATGTATACGTATACATATATGTAAATCTATATAATTGTTTATAACTTTGCATACATTTATATATATTTACTTATAACTACATGTATGCATATATCTATATATAATTATATGTTTAACTATATGTAACTATTTATAACTAAATTTACTATATGTATTATAACATATAATTATATATAGGATAATATTAATTTGTTGAACTAATTTGAAATTAAATGACATAAGATATAATATCAAAAATATGTGAGCACGTAGAATAAGTATTCGTTGATCATGCTCATATATGGTATAATACAAATAAGGGTCGTACTCTTACCTAATCTCAGCCCTTGGGACTCAGGTTCAAATATGAACTTATGTATGACAAAAGATTTAAATTTTGATAGGTTTATACAGAAGAAATTTTATTTTCTTTTATATAATTTTTCATTCTAACACTACACTCTCTATGTGTCTCTCTCTCTCTCCCTCTCTAATTCTTCCTATCACTCTATTCCTCTTTTTCTTTTGTGTCACACACTCTCTCTTGTTATTTTCATTATCGCTCTCCTTTCTTGCCTATTCTCTCTCTCTCTCTCTCTCTCCCTTTCACCAGTTCTCTCCCCCCCTCTCCCTACTTTCTCTCTCTCTCTTCCCCCATCTCCCCATTTCTATGCCCCCCTCTCTCTCCCCACCTTATATATATATATATCTCTCTCTCCATCTCCTCCTTCAAACCTTAAATATCTTTTTTTGCTTTCTTTTCTTATGCATTATCATACTTTGCACCCTTTATCTAGTATAACCGTGATATCTATTAATCTTTATCGTGCTAAAAATTGCTTTATCTATTAATGTAGATTCTGCTAACTCATTGCCTCGATATTCATGATATTTAATTTTTAAATATTTATATGTTAGTAATTTAATTTTATTATTTGTATATTTTGAAGTAATAAAATGTTTTATTTATAATAATGATTTGGCATTATTCTTTGTAAATAAAACAGTGAAAAATGAGGTCAGATCGTCAGTGGATGTAAAGAAGGGTTATTAATGGATTTTTAAATAAAGATTTTTTGACTGGTTTTGAAACTTTCATCAATTTTGTATGAAGTCAATCAAGATTGATGAATGGAGAAAAAATTAAGTATCCATGTAATCATCGCAAGTGTCAAAATATCCCTTTTCATGATGCAAACACTATAAGATATCATTTGGCTAAATATGGCTTTGTGGCAAATTATTTTGTTTGGATTTATTATGGGGAAAGTACAATGTCTCTGAATATTGACCAAAATGAAAGTATTAAATCATTTGCTTGTGGTGAAGAATCATCAAACACATACCATAGAATGATCATGGAAGCTGTCGGTGCTGACTTCAATATCGATTACATAAATGAACCACCTAATCCTGAAGCTTGTGAATTTTATGAAATGCTTAAAACTAAAGATAAAAAGTTGTGACCTGGTTGTAAAACACATTTGCAATTATCAATTGTGGCTCGAATAATGAGCATTAAGTCAGAAAATCATATGTCTGAGAAATTATTTGATAAGGTGACAGAACTGATGAAAAAGATTGTTCCGGATAATAATTTGATCACTAACAACTTTTACAACACTAAGAAGTTACTATGAGGAATGGGTATACCTGTGGAAAAAAATGATTATTGTTTAAATGAATGCATGTTATATTGGGGCAGTGATAGTGATTTAATTAGCAGTAAGTTTTGTGACCATCCTCGATTTTGGAATGTACCTCGTATTATATATATGCGACAAAAATTAAAGGTTGTCTTTAAGAAGATGTATTATTTTCTATTAATTCCTCAATTATAGAGACTATATGCATCAAATGCTATAGAAAATGATATGAGGTGGCATTCCGAGCATGAGGTTGAAGAAGGGGTCATGCGTCATCCATCAGATTCACCTGCTTGGAAGTATTTTAATTATATACATCAAGATTTTGCCACAGAAAGTTGAAATGTGAGATTGGGTCTCTACACTGATGGATTTTAGCCATTTGGGCAATCTGGACAACAATATCCAACATGGGCAGTGATAGTAACACCTTATAATTTGCCTCCGTGGTTGTGTATGAAGGAGTAATATATGTTTTTGTAAATATTGGTTATAGGGCCAAAAATTCCAAAAGGCATGCTAGATGTTTTCTTATAGCCTCTTATGGCAGATTTAAAATATTTATGGAATGTTGGCATGAATACATATGATATCACAAAGAAGCAAATTTTCATTATGCAGACAACCCTTATGTGGACGGTAAGTGACTTTCCTACATATTCAATGTTGTCTGGCTGGAGTACTATAGGATGATTCGCATGCCCATATTGCATGACAAATTCTGATGCATTTACCCTCAAATTTAGTGGTACACAGTCGTGGTTTGATAACCATCATAAGTTTCTACCTACGAATCATCCATTTCGAAGAAATAGAACTGCATTTCGAAAAAAAAAACTATGATGACATCAGCAATTCATTTAGGAGATGATATTATTACAGAGATTTATAGTTTGGGTTTGAAGAAGGTAACTAAAAAGAATACTACTAGAAGTAATGGACTAATATGCAAATTATTTGGCTATAGGAAACGTAGTATATTTTGGGATTTGCCCTATTAAAAGTCCAATTTAATTCATCATAACTTAGATGGAATGCATATTGAAAAAAATATTTTTGACAATATTTTCAACACTATCCTTAATGTAGATGGAAAAACAAAAGACACTTTAAAATCAAGACAAGAGATGAATGATTACTGTCAGCATCTTGAATTGAAACTGAATGAGGAAACAAAAAAATTACCTAAAGCTTACTGCATGCTTGATAAGAAGGCAAGATATATATTGTGTGAATGAGTTAAACATTTGAAATCTTTTGATGGATATGTGTCAAATATGGGTAGATATCTGGATATGAAGAATCTTAAGTTATTTGGAATGAAAAGTCATGATAGTCATGTATTTATGCAGAGATTAATACCAATTGCATTCATTGAATTACTTCCACTAAGTGTTTGGAAGGTCCTTACATAACTTAGTTTGTTTTTCAAATAACTAACTGCAACCAAAATCAAAATAGATGACATGGTGAGGCTAGAGAATGACATTCCACTTATTATTTGTAATCTTGAATGGATATTCCCACCAAGTTTTTTCGATTCAATGGAGCTTTTGCTGGTCCATTTGGCATATGAAGCAAGAATTGCAGGGCCAGTGCAATTCAGGTGGACGTATCCTTTTGAGAGGTAAATACATATAATTTGCTATGTTTTATTATTTTGTACTTTTAAGTAATATTGTAATTTAATCAAATTGAAACCTAACATTGTGGATGTAGGTATCTTCGTAAGTTGAAATTGAATGTTAGAAACAAGGCAAAAGTTGAAGGTTCAATTTGTAATGTATATTTAGTAGAAGAAGCATCATCATTTTGTTCTTATTATTTTGTTCTTACTATTTTGATATGCCACGAAATTATAAAGATAATGTGATGGTTGAAGATGATTCTGTGGACAAACTATCTATCTTTAAGCACCCTAGAAGAGAATTTGGAAGAGCAATGAAAATATGTATGATAGATGAAGAGGACAAAGCAACCCAGAGCTACGTTTTACTTAATTGTGAGGAGGTTGCACCATACATTGAGTATGTATACACAAAATGGTTGCAGGTTTAATCATAGTTTAATTTTATCCTTAATAGGAATTATTAAAAATTGATATACATTTTTCTCTCTCTTTTTATATTTGTGCAGTATTTATGTTGAGCATTTAAAATATAGGCAACTAGTAATTTCCAGCAATGATGTCGATTATATGCTAGAAACTAAATTTGTGAATTTGTTCAAAAATTGTGAGAATTATTAAGTTTTAAATTTTTGAACTATTTAATTTATTATTATCTTTTATTTGTTAATATCAATTTTTTAATTTATGTCACGGTCAATTGATCCTTCAAATGGAGATTCAAATAATTTTATCCAGAATCTAAGTAAAGGCCCATTTCGATATGTGACAACCTATCTTGGGTATTTTGTTAATGGATATAAATTTTACACAATCAGGTATGGTTCTTATAAAATAACAATGAATAGTAGTGTATGCATTAAAGGCATATGATATAGTGCATATGAGATTGAATATTATCGTCAACTCAAAGAAGTTATTGAGTTGTAGTATCCTAGACTCAAAAATAATAGAATTATATTATTTAAGTGTAAGTGGTTTGATCTTACACAAAATATTGGCACAAAGATTCATTCGGATTATAAGCTAGTGGGTGTTAACCATAAACACAGATATAATCGATATGAGACATTTATTATTGTAGTTCAAGCTGCTCATGTATATTTTTGTACATATCCGAGTTTATCTCGTGAAAAGAAAAATTGATGGGTGATTTGCAAGATCAAAGCTCTATCAAAATTTGAAGTATCAAATTGCAACAATGAAATGAAGACTTAGAAATTGCAGCGGCATTCTAGGAAGATGACATAAATAATATTGAGCCTTTGAATGTAGATAAAGATCCAGAAAATTTATGTGACTCAAATGGTGGCACAATAGAAATTGAAGGTGATCAATTTCTATTTGAAGATGAGTTTAAACGTCAATCAGAATCAGATGAAATATCAAAAGATTTATTGTAGGATGACAGTGATGCCGATAATTAAATTATTATAATGTTATTATAAATTTAAACTATCAAAGATTTTTTATATTTTGTTGAAATCTATCGGTGTGTTTTATTCAAAAATGCATGCTTGTTCATCATATCTCTATTTTTTGTTCTTTGTTTTATTTTGTATAGCATATGGTGCCTAAAGGACGTGGCCGTGGTGGAGGTGGACATGGTCGTGGTGGAGGTGGACGTAGACATAGAAATGAACCAAATTCATCTAGTATGTTACATCATGTTGCAGAATCTGTACCATCTCATAGCCAGCATATATAGACTTCAACATCACAATCACCATCTCCATTTCTATCACCATCACCATCATTGAGACCTCTACTATCACCTTTTTTAAAATGTAAGCCCACCACCGATTGTACTTTCTGCACATACTTTTGATTCATCTCTATCTTCTACCCCATATTTTACACCGAATTCTCACATTTACAAAGCAAACGACATCATCAAATGTTGTGCCTTCCTCTGCAATCAGTGCAAAGTTAGAAATTGAGATTGTGGATGATAGGTAAAAGAAATATGTAAAAATGACTTGAAAAAAAAATTTCGATGTTACCGTCAATGGTTTTTTTATATTGTTATGATTTGCTTGTTTTCTATGTTATAAATTTATCTATACATTTCTATTCTATCTCACAAGTGTTCGTCTATAATTACAAAGGCTTTCAAAACAATAGCTGATGCTAAAGCTTTCTCCTGGAAAAAAAGTTTCTGAATTGACAAAGGAGTCATATTTTAATGACTTTCAGGTAAAAATAACAAAACAAAAGAATTAAAAAATAATTATCTAATTACTTAACTTTTATGTTGGTTATTATTCAAGCTGTAAATAATTATGTTGTCGCTGTTAATATAAATTCTTTTGTCATTTTTCTATTTATAGAATCATTGCACAAGGGCACACAAATTTGATGGAAAGATAAAGTCATTATGGGAGATCAAAGCTGCTCAACGGTATTCTAATTTTGTCCATAAATTAAAGAAAATGAAAGAAAGGCCTGATTTTATATCCGAGATAGACTGGCCCGAGTAGATTAATTTTTGGGAGGAGCCATATGTGAAAAAAAAAATCAGATATTACCAGCAAAAATTGACGAAGTGAGGTTGCTGGACTAGGTACAAAAATCTGTCGACACACTGGAGGTTCAAAGTCGAGCATTGAGCACGCTCGAGATTTAGTACAAATTTAAAATTCTAAACATATCTATATTTTGTGGTTTTCCTAATAATCCAATAAATATAATCTCAGCATGGTTTTATTAATTTTGTTAAATTTGTTTATCATTTGTTTTTTTATGAATTAATAAAAACATATTCTAGGCTGGAGAATTAGGTCGAGATCCAAACTTTTATGAGATTTTTAGGAAGATGCATGTGAAGAAAGTAGATGGTCAGTATGTTGACAACAAGTCTCAGATGATTACTGTAAGAAATTATTATATTAATTAGACTTTATGAAACTACAATACATTATAAAAATTATTTTGAATGCAAAATATTTATTTTATTTTTTGTAAATCTAGAATAAATTTTATTTCTATTTTATCTCAGGACCTAATGGAGGAACATGTGACAGCTGCTCATCAACAAGTTGAGGGTTTTATGGATCTTCAACCAATTGACTATGTTCCTATTTATTTGGAGACAATAGGAGGTCGAAAGAAGCACCGAGAGTACGGAATTGGCTCCAAGAGATTGACATTTTGTTGTAGCAGTCGTGCTTCTAATTTAACTCTCTCAGCAATGATGGATGAGGTGATCAAACAAAAAGCACCGGAAACAAATGAACGTATTCTAGATATGGAGACCGAAATGAAAAAGAAGGATGAGCAGATAACTAATTTGATAGAATAAATGCAAGAAATCAAAGAAATTAAAAAAGTAATGCAATAGCAGATGTCCTATATGGAGTCACAGTTAGCGGCATTGGCACATCAGATATCATTCCAAGATCCAACTACGAATCCTCGTAGGAGAGGCTAGCAATCCCTACAAATTATGAGGATGATTGAGTATGAAAATTATTTCTGAACTGTTATTTATTTTTGTCTGTGTAGCAAAAAATTATGATATTTTTTCAGGTTTCAATTTTTTTATTCTGATTTTGTTTTTTGCTTTTTTGATAAACCAAAATATGAATATTTGCAGAACACATGATGTGAGAGAAAAGAAAAAATTCCGATTCAAAGAATTCAAACATTACCACGGTCCTTCCAATGCATGGGTCACATATTTATCGATTTCAGGTTTATCAAAAAGAGGGCTAGCTTATCTTATCTTTATTATTCTAAAAACATTTGATTTTTGCACTCTCTTTATCTCTAAACATAATTACTGGATATCATTTGGATTTTTGTTGAAGTTGTATGACACTCAACATTAATTTGTGTTTATTCATGTCTAAAATATTTTTTTTTATATATTTGTGAATATGTTTTTGTGGCTCTGAATTTTTTGGGTAGAGTTTTAGCCTATTATATGTATGTAAAAGGCTATTTCGTACAGATATGGTACCGTATTGTTTCCAATATGAAGCTTGTATAAGTGAAGAAATATTTCAGCAAACATGATTTACCGTGACTCGGACAACATTTTTGTCGTGGAAAGTTGGTGATCGGAGGAGTAGAGGGAGAGAAAGTAACATCAATGCATTGATAGATTATACTTTATGCATGGTCGGAAGATACATTGATTAATAAGATGTAAAATAATTTGTATTATTTTTTTGTTTTAGTTATTTAAAATATTGTATTGGAATAAGTTAT
Organism: Sapria himalayana; assembly: GCA_029783825.1. NCBI lineage: Eukaryota > Viridiplantae > Streptophyta > Magnoliopsida > Malpighiales > Rafflesiaceae > Sapria > Sapria himalayana. Next base: position 440,492 of record JAREIK010003856.1, read on the forward strand.
TAAATTAATTTTTTTAATTTAAAATTTTTATTTATAGTTTCTATTTTTTATTAAATTTAATTTAAAAATATTAAATTATTTAAATAAATTTTTGTTGAAACAGTATGACAATCAATTGTAATTTTGTTTGTTCATGTATATAATAATTGTTTATATATATATATATATATGTGTGTGTGTGTGTGTGTGTGTGAATATGTTTGTGTTTCTCCAAATTTTTTGGGTATATTTTTAGCGGTGGCGCCGGCAGCGGTGGCAGCGGCAACATCAGTAGCGACGGCAGCAGTGGCAGTGGCAATAGCAGTAGCAGCAATAGTAGCGGCTACAGTAGAGGCAGCACAGACAGTGGAGGAAGCAGCAGCATCAGTGGCAGTGATGGTAGTGGCGGCATCAGCAGTTGCAGCAACAGCAATGGTAGCAGTGGCAACAGCTGTAGCGGAGACAGCAGAGACACCAGAGGAAGTAGCAGTGGAGGCAGCGGTGACATCAGTGGCAGTAGCAGCTGTAGCGGCAGCAGCGACAGTGGCAACATCAGTGACTGTAGCAGCTGCAGCGGCAGCAATGCCAGTGGTTGCAGCAGTGGCAACGGTTGCGGTGGCAGTTGAGGCAGCATTGGCAGTAGTGGCAGTGGCGGCAGCACTGACAGTGGCAGCAGCACCGACAGCAGCCGCAGCGGCAGGTGTAGTAGTGGTAGGGGTGGCATTGATAGCGTGAGCAGCAAGAACGGCAACAAATGTGGAATATACGTATGTAGATAGTTAGTATATACGTACATATAATTCTATAGTATTTTATGTACATATATACTGAGTATAAATATACTCGATAAATATGTATGCATAATTCTGCAATTTATATGTATAAAAACTGCAGTAATATATGTACGAGTGAAATGCTAGTATATATGTACATTTTGCTGCAGTAATATATATTTATCAAAACATAGTTTTTTTTTTAATTTATTTTGATTTGATTTAGTGTTTCAAATTTCGTACAGATGTGGTACCGCATTGTTTCCCATAAGAAGATTGTATAAGCGAAGGGATTTTTCAACATACATGAAGTAGTGTGACTCGGACAGCTTTTTCGCAATGGAAAGTTAGTGTTCGGAGGAGGAGAGGGAGAGAAAGCAACGTTAATGCATTGATAGATTATACTTTATGCATAGTCGGTAGCTCCATTTATTACTAAATGTAATATAATTTTTGTTATTATTTTTAGTTATTTAAAATATTGTATTAGAATAAGTTATTAAATAATTTTTTTTTTGTTTAATTTAATATTTTCATTTATAGTTTATGTTTTTATTAAATTTAATATAAAAATATTAAATTATTTAATTAAATTTTAGTTTAAGTTGTATGATAATCAACTTTAATTTGTGTTTGTTCATGTCTATAATAACTATTTTTTATATATCTGTGAAAATGTTTGTGTGTCTTCGAATTTTTTGGGTAGAGTTTTAGCCTATTATAGATATGCAAAAGCCTATTTTCAGCAGCAGTAGCAGCGACACGACGGCAGCGACGGTAGCACAGGCAGCGGAGGCAAATGTGAAGGCACCAATAGTGGGGGCTGCAACGGCTATAGCGGCGGCGGGAGCAGCAATGGCAGGAGCGGCATCATCGGAGGCAGAGGTAGCAACTGCAGCATCGGATGCGCCGGAAGTAGTGACAACATCGGAAGCAGCGGCAAAAGCGGCAATGGCAGTAGTGACGATGACGGTAGTAGTGGCGGCAGTGGCAGCCACAACATGCAGCAGCAGCACAAGCAGCAAGGGCAGTGGTGGCAGCCACTGTAGCGGCCTTTAGTGGCAGTTGCGGTAGCAGCAGCGGCGGCAGTAGTGGTGACAGTGTAGTGGTATTGGCAGTGATAGTGACAATGACAGCAACGCTAGGAGTAGCAGCGAGAGCAGCAACAACAGTACCAAATGAGATATATACTTACGAATAAAGTTAGTATATACGTACATATAATTCTACAATATTTTATGTACGTATATACTGAGTATATTTGTACTCAGTTTATACGTACACATAATACTGCTATTTTTATGTACATATACTATAGTAATATATGTACGAGTGAAATGCTATTATATATTTACATATATACTACACGATTATATATGTATCAAAACATAACTTTTTTTTAATTTGACTGAGTGATTTAAATTTCTTACAGATATGATACCATTTTATTCCTCATACAAAGCTTCTATAAGTGATGAGATTTTTCACTAGACATTACGTGCCATGACTCGGACAGCTTTGTCGTAGTAGAAAAATAATGATTGGATGAGTAGAGGAAGAGAAAATAACATCAATGAATATATATATTATACTTTATGCACTGTCAAGAGATACATTAATGAATAAGATGAAATAAAAGTTTGTTATTTTTTTATTTCAATTATGTAAAATATTGAATTTGAATAAGATATTAAATGATTTTATATTTTGTTTATTATAAATTATTTATAGTTTCAATTTTTATTCAATTTAATATAAAAATATTAAATTATTTAATTTAAAAATATTAAAATAAATTAAATTCTAAAATTATTTTTTAAATTAAAATAGCTAGGACAATTTCTCTTGCTAAATTAGCAAGGGAAAATCTCTTTCTAATTTAGCTAGGGAATTTCTCTAGCTAATTTAGCTAGGGAAATATTAAAATTAGCGTCGGATATTCTGTCGCTAAATTTATTTAGCTAGGGACTATATCTGTCGCTAAAATTTATACACCATCACTTTAGCTAGGGAATCATCCGTCGTTATTTTTGTTTAGCGATGGAATATCTTGTTTATCTTACTAATTTAGCTAGAAAATTTGCCTTTTTTATCAAGGAGTTTTTCCGTCGCTAACTTTTTAGCTAGGGATACTTCCGTCGCTATAATTTAGCAAGAAGCACTTTAGATAGGGAACTGATCCATCGGTAATCCATCCCTATATTCCGTTTAGCGACGAAAAATGCCTATATAGCTAGGGAATTGTCCCTAACTATATAAGATTTTTCTTGTAGTTTAGGTAGATAGGCAGATAGGTATAGATAGACAGTTACTTAGATAATCAGATAAATATATAGGTAAATAGGTAGATAGGCAGATAAAAAGATAGATAAAGAATAATATACAATGATAGATATATAGGTAGATAAAAAAATAGGCACATAGGTAGATAGGCAAATAAGTATATTGGTAGATAGAAATTTTAAAAAATAGGTTGATAGGTAGAAAGTCATAGGTAGATAAACATATAGGCAGATAGGTATATACAAATATATGCACATAGGCAGATTAGTAGATGTGCAGATAATTAGATATGTAGATAGGTGGATAGGCAGATAGCGAGATATGTAGATAAGAAGATAAGTAAATAGCTAGATAGGCAGATAAAATGATAGTTAAATTGGAAAATAGTTAGATAGACAGATATGGATACATTTAGATAGGTATATAGAAAGATGAATTTAGGTAGATAGATAGATAGGCATATAGGTAAATTGGATGATAAGAAGATAGGTAGATAGATTGATAGAAACATAATTTGGTAGGTAGATATGTAGTTAGGCAGAAATATAGATCACTAGTTAGGAAAATAGGTAGATAGAAAGATAGAAAGGTAGGCAGATAGGTATAAAGGTACATAGGCAGACAAGTAGATAGGTAGATAGGTAGATATGTAGATAGGTGGATTGGTAGAAAGGTAGATTTATATATATGTAGATAGGGAGATAAATAGATAGGTAGATAGAAAGAAAGATAGATTGGCAGATAGAAAGATAGATTGGCAGATAGAAAGATAGAGAGATAGGGTATAGGTAGATAGGCATATAGACAGACAATCATATTGGTAGATAGGTCAAAAGGTAGATAGGAAAATATTTAAATTGGTATATAGCTAGATAGAAAGATATGAAGATAGGTAGATAGATAGATAGATGGGTCAGTAGATATGTAGATAGGTAGATTATCAAATAGGTAGATAGGTAAATATGTAGATATGAAGATAGGTAAATAGGGTTATAGTTAGATAGGTAGATAAATAGATAAGCAGATAAATAGACTCATAGGAAAATGAGCAAATTGGCATATAAGAAGATAGACAGATAGTTAGATTGTAAAATAAATAGATTGAAAGATAGGCAGATAGAAAGATATGTAGATTAGTAGATCGAAAGATACACAGATAGGTTGATAGGTATATTGGTAGATAGGTAGAAAGGCAAATAAGCAGATAGGTAGATATATAGATTGATAGATAACAAATTTATAGATAGTAATATAAGTAGATAGATAGACATAATGGTAGATAGGCAAATAGGCAGGAAGATAGCTAGGCATATAAGTAGATAAGTAGATGAGTAGATAGATAGATAGTAAGATAAAATGATAGAAAGATAGAAAAATAAGAAGATAGAAAGATAGGTAGATAGACCAATAGGCAGATAAGAAAATTGGTAGATAGATAGATATAAAAAATAAAAAGATAGGTAGATAGTTCAATATGCAGATAGGTCGATAGGTTTATAATTAGATAGATTGATAAGTAGATGAAAAGATAGGAAAATAGGCAAAAGTTAGATAGGTAGAAAGGCATATAGGTTGAAAGAAATATCAGTAGAAATAAAGATATGGATAAAGTAGATAAGCAGATAGTCAGATAGGTAGATATGTGGATAAGCAGATAGACAAATATGCACATAGGTAGATAGGTAAATAGGCAAAAAGGGGGATAAGTAGGTTTGAATATAGGTAGATAGGTAGATAGGTAAATAGGTAGATAGAAAGATAAAAAGATTGAGAGATAGTTAGATAGGAAAATAAGTAGATAGATAGATAGACATATAAGTAGATTGAAAGATATGAAGATATGCAGATTATCAGAAAGATTGATAGATAAATAGGTAGATAGCTAGAATGGAAGATTGGTAGTTAGGCAAATATTTAGATAGAAATATAGGCAGATAGGTGGATAGTGAGATTGGAAGTTAGTAAGATAAGTAGAGAGGTACATAGGTAGATAGGTAGATAGATAGATAGGAAAATAAAAATATGGGTTGATTGGCATATAGATAGATTAGCAGATAGAAAGATAGTGAGATAGAAAGATAGGAAAATATGTAGATTACAAAGAGCCCGATAGGAAGATAAAAAGATAAGCAGATAGGTAGATAGGTTGATAGGCAGATTGTAGATAGGTGGATAGACACATAATTAGATAGGTAGATAGGTTGATACAAAAAAAGTAGATAAATAGATAAGTAGATAGGCATATAGGTAGATTTTCATAAATATAATTAAGCATATAAGTAGATAGAGAGATCGGTAGATAGTCAGATCGATAGATAAGAAGATTGGGTGTTAGAAAAAAAAGGAAGATAGGAAGATAGGTAGATAGATAAATAAATTAATATGTAGATAGGTTGATCAATAGAAAGGCATATAAAGAGATAAGAATATAGGCATATAGGCAGATAGGTAGAAAGGTAGATAGGTATATAGGTAGATAGAAAGATAGAAAGATAAGTTAACAAACATATAGGCAAATAGGTAGATAGGCAGAAACATACATAAGCAGATGACCAGATAGGCATAAAAAAATATAGGCAAATAAAAATATAGGTTGATAGGCAAATTGGTAGAAAGGTAGATAAGTAGATATGCAGATAGAAAAATAGGTGGATAGGCACATAGGTAGATAGGTAAATAGGCAGATAAGTCGAAAGGTATATAGAAAAATAGGTAGGTAGGTAGATAGGTATATAGGTTGATAGGAAGATAAGCAAATAGGTAGATAGGTAGATATTTAAATAGTTAGAGAGACAAAAGGCAGATAGGTAGAAAGCATATGGATTGATAGGCATTAAGGTAGAAAGCATATGGATAGATAGGCATTAAGGTAGAAAGCATATTGATAGATAGACATATAGGCAAATAGATAGATAGGTAGATAGGCAGATAAAAAGTTAGGGAGATAGGCAATTAGAAAGATAGGAAGATAGTTAGATAGGTAGATAGGCAAATATGCATATAGAAAGATTGAAAGTTAAGAAGATAGGTAGATTGGTAGATAGATAGACAAATAGTTTGATAAAAAAAATATTAGATAGGTAGATAGAAAGATAGGCAGATAGATAGGTAGAAATTTGATAACAAAAATATTAGATAGGTAGATAGAAAGATAGGTAGATATAAAGATCGATATATTGGTAGATAGGCAGATAAATAGATAGGCAGATAGCCAGATAGTTAGATTGATAGATTAGTAGATAGGCAGAAAGATAGATAGGTAGATGAGTAGATAAGGAGATAGAAAGATTGATGATAGGCAGAAAAATACATAGGTAAATATGTCGATAGGTAGAGAGGTAAAAAACTAGATAGGTAGATAGTCAGATCGGTAGATAGGTAGATAAGAATATAGTCAAATTAAAAGTTAGGTGATTAGGCAAATAGGTAGATAGGCATATGCAGATAGGTAGATAGGCATATATGCAAATAGGTAGATAGGCATATAGGCATATAGGTAGATAGGTATATATGTAGATAAAAAGATAAGTAGATAGGTTCATAGGCAGATAGGTATATTGGCAGAAAAGTAGATATGCAGATAGAAAGATTTAAAGATATGAAAATAGGTAGAAAGATAGATAGATAGATAGATGGAATGATAGATATATAAATAGGTCAATAGATAGATAGGCACATTGGAGATCTGCATATAGGTAAATAGGGACATAGTGAGAAAGGTAGATAGATAGATAGGCTGATAAAAAGATAGGTAGATAGACAAATAGGTAGATGAGTTTTTTTTGGTAAATAAGAAGATATGTAGCTAGGAAGATAGGTAGATAAGTAAATATGAAGATATAAAGATATGCAGATTGGTTGATAAGAAGATAGGCAGATTTGTGGATAGGTGGATAGTTGGATAGGCAGATAGGTGGATAGGCGGATAGTTGGATAAATAGATAGTTGGATAGAAAGATAGGTAGATATGTAGAGAGAAAGATAAGCAGATAGGTAGATAGGCATATAGGCATATAGGTAGATGGGTATATAGATAGATATGTAGATAGAAAGATCTGTAGATTGGTAGATAGGCCGATAAACAATAGGCAGATAGGAAAATAGGTAGATAGGAATATAGCTAGATAGGTAGATAGTTAGATAGGTAGATAGGTAAATAGAGAGATATGCTGATAGGTAGATATGTTGATAGGTACATATGTAGAAAGGTAGAGTGGTAGATAGGTAGATCGAAAGATAAGAAGATAGCTAGATAAAAAGATAAGAAGATAAGAAGAAAGGTAGATAGGAAAATATGCATATAAGTAAATAGGCAAATATGCATATAAGTAAATAGGCAAATAGATAGATAGGCAGATAGAAAGATAAGAAAATAGGTAGATTGGTAGTTAGGGTGATAGGTAGATAGATATATAGGCAGAAAGAAAGATATACACATAGTTAGATAGGTAGATAAGAAGATAATCAGATAGGTAGATATGTGATAGGTAGATAGGTAGATATGTGGATAGGTAGATAAAAAGATAGGTAGATTGGAAGATAGGTAGATAAGTAGATAAGAAGATAGGTAGATATAAAGATAACAAAATAGAGAGATAGGTTGATAGAAAGATAGGTAGATTGGTAGATAGTCAATTAGATAGATATGAATATTGGTAGATAAGAAGATTATAAGATAGGAAGATAGGCAGATAGGTAGATAGATAGGTAGATAGATAGGCAGATAGACAGAAAGACATATAGGCACATCGGCATATAGGTAGATGAAAAAATAGCCATATAAAAATATTGGCAAATAGAAAGATAGGAAGATAGGCATATAAGCAAATAGGTAGAAAGATAGATATGTAGATAAAGAGATATGCAGATAGGAAAAGAGGTAGATACATAGAAAGGCATATATACAGATAGACATATATGTAGATAGACAAATAGGTAGATAATAAGATTTGTAGATAGAAAGATAAGCAGATAGGCAGTTAAACATATAAGAAGATATGCAGATAGACATATAAGAAGATAGGAAAATAATCATATAGATAGATAAGCATATACAACAATAGGAATATTGGAAGATAGGTTGATACGAATATAGATAGATAGAAAGATTGGTAGATAGACATATTGGTAGATAGGTAGATAGAAAGATAGGTAGATATGTAGATAGGCAAATAGGCTGATAGGAAGATTAGTAAATAGGCATATAGGCAGATAGGCAGATAGGTATATAGATAGATATCTAGATAGAAATATAGGCAGATTGGTAAATTGGCTGATAGGAAAATAGGTAAGTAGATATGTAGAAAGGTAGAGAGTTAGATAGGTAGATAGAAAGATTGAAAGATAGGCATATAAAAAGATAAGAAGATAATATGATAGGTAATAAGAAAATATTCAGATAAGTAAATAGGCAAATAGATAAATAAGTAGATTGGAAGATCAAAAAATAGGTAGATAAGAAGATATGCAAATAGGTAGTTAGATATATCGATAGATAGAAAGATATGAACATAGTTAGATAGGAAGATAGAAATATAGTCAGATAAGTAGATAGAAAGATAGGTAGATTGAAAGAAAACAAAATAGGGAGATTATTAGATAGGAAAAAAAGTAGATAGGTAGATATGCAAATTGGAAGATAGACTGATAGATAGATAGGTAGATATGCAGATTGGAAGATAGACTAATAGATAGATAGGTAGATAGGTAGATAAACAAATAGGTAGAGAGGTAGATTGATAGATAGATAGATAGGTAGATAGGTGAATAGGTAGGCAGGTAGATAGGCAGATAAGTAGATATGCATGTATGGAAAAAGGCAGATAGGCATTTAGGTAAATAGGTGGATAGTTAGAGAAACATATACGTAGATAAGCATGTATCCAATTAGGTAGGTAGGTTGATTGGTAGATAGGCAAATAGATAGATAAGAAGATAAGTAGATAAAAACATAGTAATATAATAAGAATAGCAAGTAGATAGATATATAGATAGATAGCTTATTACATAGATAGGATGATAGGTAGAAAGGTAGATTGAGAAATAGGCAGATACTCATAGAGGTAGTAGGTAGATAGGTAGAAAAAAAAGATAGAAAGATAGAAAGATAGGTAGATAGACAGATAGGCAGAACAGATGAAAAGCATATAGGCAAATAAGTAGATAGGTAGATGAGCAAATAGGCATATAAAATATAAAGAAAAGGGAGATAGGAAGATAGGCAGATAGCTAGATAGGAAGATAGGTAGATAGAGAGATAGAAAGATAGGCCGATAGAAAGAAAGGTGGATATCCAGATAAGTAGATTGGTAGATAGGTATATAAGCAAAAAGGTAGATAGGCAGATACATAAATAGGTAGATAGGTAGTTAAGGAGATAGATAGATTGATAGATAGGAAGATAGGTAGATAAAAATATAGGCATATTGAAAAATAGGCAGATAAGTAGATAAGTTGATAGCCAAATAGGCAGATGGGTAGATATGCATATTGAAATATAAGAAGATAAAAAGATAGGTAGAAAAGTAGATAGACAGATAGAAAGAAAGGCAGATTGGTAGAAAGGTAGATTGAGATATAGGCAAATATGTATTTAGGTAGATAGGTAGTTAGGTAATTATGTATATTAGAAGAAACTATATTTGGAGATAGGTAGATAGACAAATAGGTAGATAAGCAGATAGGCAGAAAGGTAGATATATAGATAGGTAGATAATTAGATGAACAGATAGACATAAAAAAATATAGTCAAATATGTAGATAAATGAATAAGTAGATAGAAGGATAGGTGGAATGGGACATTGGCAGATAGATAGATAGTTAGATGGTAGATTTGTAGATTGACAAATATGTAGATAAACAAATATGTAGATTGACAGATAAGTTGAATATGCATATAGGCATATAGGCATCTATATAGATAGGCAGAAAGGCAGATAAGTAGATAAAAAGTTAAAAAGATAAGAAGATATATAGATAGGTAGATAAGCAAATAGGTAGATTGAAAGATAGGTATATATGTAGATCGGCAGATAGGCAGATAAAAAGATATACACATATATGCAGATATGCAAATAGGTAGATATGTAGAAAGGTGGATTGGTTGATTAGAAGATAAGTAAATTGGCAGATTATCACTAAGGTAGATAGGCAGATGATAGGCAACTAGGCAGATAGAAAAATAGAAAGATTGGTATATAAGAAAATAAGTAGATAGTCATATAGGTGGAGAGGTGTAGATAGCCAGATAGGTAGAATGAGAGATAGGAAGATAGGTATATCAGAAGATAGATAGGTAGATACAAAGATATACATATAAAAAGATAGGCATATAGACAAATAGGTTGATAGGAAGATATGCATGTAGATAGATAGGCAGATAGGTAGATAGATAGACAGATTGGTAGATAGGTCGATATAAAGATAGGAAGATAAAAATATTAAAATATAGGCAGAAAGAAAGATATTCAGAAAGAAACATAGGCTGATAGGTAGATATGCAGATAGGTAGAAACATAGATAGGTAGATAAGTAGATAGTTAGATAGACCAATAGGCAGATAGAAATAAAATTAGATATGGAGATAGGTAGATAGGCAAATAGGTAGAAAGAAAGATAAAAAGATAGAAAGATAGGTAAATTATTAGATAGGCAGATTGGAAGATAGGTAGATAGGCAGATAGGTAGATAGGTACATATAAACATAGGCGAATAGGTAGATAGGTAGATAAGATGATAGGGAGAAAGTCAAAAGGTAGATATGTAGATAGGTAAATAGTTAGATAGGCAAATAGGCTCATAGGTTGATAGGCAAGTAGGTTGATAGGCATATAAAAAGATAGAAAGAGAGGGAGATAAGTATAGAGGCAAATATGTAGATAGGCAGATAGGTAGATAGGTAGATAGGTTGAAAGGTTGTAAAGTATATAGGTAGTTAAGAAGAATGGAAGATAAGTAGATAGGTAGATAGGCATATCGATAGATAGCCAATTAGATAGATAGATAGACAAACAAATAGATATACAAATAGATACATATTAAGATAAACATATATTAATATAGGTAGTTTGATGGATAGACATACAGAGAGATAAATAGATAGATATATTGACATAGATAAAAAGAAAAAGATATATAGATAGATAGACATATAGTTAGATAGCCAGATAAAAAGATAGGCAGATAGGTAGATAGGCAGATAGATAGGTAGATAGGCAGATAAGTAGTAAGGCAAATAGGAAGATAAGAAGATAGGTGAATAGTTTGATATGTAGATAGGCATATAAGTAGATAGGTTTATAGGAAGAAAGATACTTAGACATATTGATAGATTGGATGATTGTTAGATAGATAGATAGGCATATAGATAGATAGGAAAATAGAAAGATAGGCAAATAGGTAGATAGGAATATTCACATATAGGCACATAAAGAGATGGTAAGATATGTAGATAGGAAGATATGTAGATTGTACAATAGGTAGATAGGCAGATAGGTAGATAGATAGATAGGAAGATTGAAAGATAGATAGATAGACAGATAGGGAGATAAGAAGATAGGTATATAGGTAAATAAGTAGGTATATAGATATGTAGAAAGGTCGATGCACAAATAGCTAGATTGGCATATAGATATGATAGGAAGATAAAAAATAGGCAGATAAGTATATAGGCACATATGCATATAGTTAGATAAAAAGATAGCCACATACAAAGATCAGATTATATGCAGATAGGCATATAGGCATTTAGGTTGATAGATAGATATGTGGATTGGTTGATAGGCATATAAGTTGTTAGGCAAATATCAAAAAATTTGATAGGTAGATAGGTAGATAGATAGGTAGGTAGATAAGTAGATAGAAAAGATAGGTAGATAGGTCAGATAGGCATATATGTAGATAGATATGAAGAAAGGTAGATAATAGGATAAAAAGATATCCAGTTATAATGATATGCAAATAGGCAAATATGTAGATAGTTAGATAGATAGATAGATATATAGACAAATAGACATAAAGACATACAGACAGACAGATAGATATATAGACAAATAGACATAAAGACATACAGACAGACAGATAGATATACAAATAGACAGATAGACAGATATATTGATAGATAGATTATCAAATATATAGAGAGATTAATAGACAAACAGATAGATAGATAGATAGTAGGGAGATAGATGGATATGCAGATAGGCAATAGGCACATAGTCAAATAGGCACATAGTCAAATAGGCACATAGTCAAATAGGCACATAGGCACATAGGTAAAAAGGCAAATAGGTAGATATTTAGATAAGTAGATAGGAAGATAGGTAGAAAAAGAAATTGGTAGATATGTAGATGAGTAGATTGGAAAATAGGGAGATAAGTAGATAGCCAAATATGTAGATCAATAGGTAGATAAGTAGATAAAAAGGTAGGTGGATTAGTGAATAAGTAGATATAAAGATAGGTACATAGGTAGATAAGCAAATAGGTAAATATGCAACTATGGAGATAGAAAGATAAATAGATAGGTAGATAGGAAAAAAAAGCAAATATGCACAGAGGTAGATAGGTACATAGGCAGAAAGATAGAGAGATAGATATATAGGTAGATAAGATGATAAGAACATAAGTCAATAGGCACAGAGGTAGATAGGTAGTTAGAAAAATAGGTGGATATGTAGATAGGTAGATATAAAGATATGTAGATAGGCGAATAGGTAGATAAGCACAAAGGTAGATAGGAAGATAGACTGATAGAAAGGATATGTAAATAGGTAGAGAGATAGATAGGTATTTAAATAGATAGATAGATAACTAGATAAAAAGAAAGAAAGATGGTCAGATAGGCAGAAAAGTAGATATAAAGATAGGTAGATACCTAAATGTTCAGATAAACACATAGCAAGGCATATAAGAAGATCTTTAGATAAGTAGATAGGCAAATAGGTAGATAGTTAGATAAGTAGATAGACATATAGGTAGATAGGTAGATAGGTAGAAAGAAAGATAGACATATGAGCAATTATGTAGATAAAAAGATAGGCAATAATGAAGATAGGCAGATAAGAAGATAAACTGATAGGTAGATAGGTATATATGTAGATATGCGGATAGGTATATATGCATATAAAAAGAGAGGTAGATTAGCACAAAGACAAATATGTAGATAGGTAGATAGAAAGATAGGCAGATAGGTAGATAGGTAGATAGTAAGATAGACAAATAAGCAAATGAGAAGATAGGTAAATAGGTTAAAAATTAATTAATCAGATAGGCAGAAAAGTAGATAGGTAGATAGGAAGATTGGTGGATTGGAAGTTAGGTAGATAGAAAGATATGTAGAAACGTAATTAGGATAATAGATAAGTAGATAGGCAGATAGAAATATATTCAAATATGCAGATAAGTAAATAGGTAGATAACAAGATAAACAAATCGATAGATTAACAAATAGACATGCAAATAGATACATAAATACATAGATAGATAGATATATAGGCTTTTAAATAGATATATAGATAGATAGATATATAAATAGATAGACAAATCAATAGATATGCAGATAGGTAGATAGTAGATAGGTAGATCGACAAATAGAAAGATAAAGTAAATAAAAAGATATGTATAAACATAGATAGGCAGATAAGTAGATGTTTAGGAAGAAAGATAGGCATATAGAAAGATAGACAGATAGTCAAATAGGTATATAAGAAGATAGGCAGATAGAAAATAAGTAAATAAGAAGATAGAGATATAGACAAATAGATAGATAGAAAGATAGGAAGATATGTAGAAAGGTTGATAGGTTGATTGAAAGATTTATAGAAAAGTTGATGGGTAGATAGAAAAATAGGCAGATGGGCAGATAGGTATATAGAAAGATATCCAGATAGAAAATAAGTAGATAGACATATATACAGATAAATAGATTGACAAATAGATAGATAGACAAATACATAGATATACAAATAGAAAAATTTTTAGATTAATATTTTGATTGATAGATAGATAGATATATAGACATAAAGATAGTTAGATAGATAGAAATATAGACATATATGCATATAAGTAGATATACTGATATGTAGATAGGCATATAGGCATATAGTTAAATAGGTAGATATAAATATATGAATTAAGGTAAATAGGCAGATAGGCATATAGAAAGATAGACATATACCAATATAGGTAGATAGGGTGTTTAGGAGATAAACAAATAGGTAGATAGGTTGTTTAGGAGATAGGAAAATAGGTAGATAGAAAGATATGCATAAAAGATCATAGGTATATAGGTCGATAGGTTGGTAGGCAGATATGAAAATAGGAGGATAGGTAAATAGTGAAATAAGCAGGTAGGTAGATAGGTAGATATACATATATGTAGATATGTAGATAAGCATATATGATGATAAGTAAATAGGAAGATTGTAAGTTAGGCAGGTAGAAAAATAAGAAGATAGGTAGATAAAAATATAGGCACAACATAGATAGGCAGATTGGTAGATAGATAGATAGATATATAGACTTATAGACAAACATATATATAAATAGATTTATAAATAGATAGATTGATAGACAGATAAATAAATAGATTAATAGTAAGAGAGATTGACAGATAGATAGATAGATAGATGAACATATTGGCAGATAGGTAGATACGAACATAAGTAGATAAGCAGATATGTAGATATGAAAATTAGAAGATTGGTAGATAGACTTTAGACATATAGATAGATTGGCAGATAGATAGTTCGATAGACATACATAAAAAATGATAGATAGATACACAAATAGACAGATAGATATATATATATATAGATTATAGATATATAGATATACAAATTGATAGATAGACAGATGGATAGATAGACAGATGGATAGATAAACAGATAGACATATAGCCAAATAGAATGAAAGGCAGATTGCAAAATATATAGGTAGATAGATAGATAAACAAATAAATAGATAGATAGATAAACATAAAGGTAGATAGGTAGATAAGAAGATATGTAGTTATGAAAATAGGTACATAGGTAGAGAGGCAAATAGCCAAATAGGTAGATAAACTGATAAGTGGATAGGCAGATAGGTAGATTGTTAGATACACAAATTGGAAGATACGTAGAGAGGTAGAATGTGGATAGGTAGATAGAGAAATAGGTGGATTATCAGATAGATAGATAGATAGATAGATAGGCATATAGAGAAATAAAATGATATCAGATAAAGAGATAGGCAAAAAAAAGATAGAAAGATAGAAAAATAGGAAGATAGACAGATAGGCAGATAGCCAGATAGATAAAAAGATAGGCAGATTGTTAGTATAAAACATAGAAAAATTGGTAAACAAGTCGATAGGTAGATAGGCAAATAGGTATATAGGTAGATAAGTAGATACGTAGATGGCCATACAAGTAGATACGTATATGAGTAGATAAGATGATAGGGAGTCAGAAAAATAAATAAAAATTCATTGATTAGTAGATGGAAAATAGGCAGACTGGTAAAAAAATAGATAGACATATAGGTAGATAGGTAGATAGATATATAGATAGATAGGTAGTTAGTTAGAAATGTAGGTTGGCAGATAGGTCGATAGGTAGATTAGCATATATGCTGATATGCATAATGTGGTGGGCAGATCTATAGATTAATAGATAAGCAGATTGTTAGATAGGCAGATAGAAAGATAGGAAAATATGCAAAAAGAAAAATGGGCAAATAAGAAGATAGGCAAATAGGTAGATAGGTAAATAGGTTTATAGAAAAATAATAATATAGCCACAAAGGTAGATAGGTAGATTGGTACATAAGTTGATATACAAATAAGTAGATAGGAAAATATGTAGATAGGCAGCTAAGTATATATCCAGATAGGTTGATAGAAAGATAGGCAGATAAGAAGATAAGAAAATTAGCTGATATACAGAAAGGCAAATTGATAGATAAGTAGATAAGAATATAGGTAGATAGGTAGATTGAAAGATAAGTAGATAGGTAAATAGGTAGATTGGAAGATAGGAAAATAGGTAGATTGGTAGATAGTTTCATATGTAGATTACTAGATAGAAAAATAACTAGATAGGTAGATATGCATATAAGTATTTAGGAAAATAGTCTGATAGGTAGATAGGTTGATTGGTAGACAGGTAGATAATTAGATAAAAAATTATGCATAACAGTACATAGGTATATAGATAGCGAGGCAGGAAGGCAGATAAATAGATAGGTAGATAGGTATATAATTAGATATGAAGATAGTTAGTTATGTAAAAAGGCAAATAGGTAGATAGGAAGATAGAAAAAATAGGTAGATTGGTAGATATATAGAAACATAGATAGATAGATAGGTAGAAAAACAAACAAATAGTTAGACAGATAGACATATCAATAGATATATAACTAGATAGATAAATAGATATACAAATAGACATGTTGACAGACAAATAGATTGATAAATAGATAGAGAGATAGATAGCTAGACATATAGATTGATAGATAGAAGTTAGAAAGATAGGTAAATATGCACATAGGAAAATAAGGACATAGGCAAATAGGCAGATATGCATATATGTAGATATATAGTTATCCACATAGTAACATAGGTAGATATGCATATAGGTAGATAGGTAAAAATGACGAAAGAAAGATTTGTAGATTGACAGATATTTAGATAGACAATTAGAAAAATAGGTAGAAAGATAGATTGGAAGTTAGGTAGATGTGGAGAGAGGCATATATGAATATATACAGATATGTAGATATGTAGATTGATATGTAGGCAGATAGGTAGATTCATAGATAAAAAAATAGGTAGATTTCCAAAAAGGCAAATATGTAGATAAGTATATAAGTAGATAGGAAGATATGTAGATAGGCTATATAGTAGATAGGCAGATAGGTAGATAGATGGATAGCTGGTTATGTTGATAGGCAAATAGGTATATAAGTAGATAGACGTTTAGTTAGATATACAGAAAGGAAGATAAAAAGATGGTTAAAAAATAGATAGGTTGATAGGTATATAGGCATACAAATAGATTGACAGAAAGGCAGATAAAAAGAAAGTTGGATAAAAAGATATGAAGATAATAAAAAAGGTAGATAGGCAAATAGGAAGATACATAGATACATATATAAGCACATAGGCAAACAGGTAGATAGGTAGATAGTTAGATAAAAAGATAGGCAGATAGGTAGATTGGTAGATAGCCAGATATGAAGACATATATATATGTAGAAAGGTAGATATGTAGATATGAAGATAAGTAGATAGGTAGATAGACAAATAGGTAGAAAGCTAGATTGGTAGATGAGAAGATAGTTATATAAAAAGATAGGCAGATAAGAAGATAGGTAGATAAGAAAATAGGCAGATAGGCAGATAGATAGAAAGGTAGATAGGTAGATAGATATATAGGTTGATATATAGATATGCAAATAGGTAAAAAGATAGATATGTAGATTGGAAGATAAAAAATAAGGCAAATAAGTAGCTAGATAGATAAGCAAATAGGCATATAGGCAGAAAGATAGATAGGTAGATAAGTAGATAGGCATATAGGTGGATTAGTAGATAGGCAGTAAGAAGAAATGTAGAAAGGTAGATATGCAGATAGGTAATTTTATGGAATGTAGAAAGGTATATAGGCAGATAAAAAGATAGGTAGATAGAAGATAAGTAGATCGGTAGATAGACATATAAATAGGTAGATAGGCATATAGACAGACAGACAGATAGATAGATAGATAGATAGACAAATAGGTAGATAGGTAAATAGGTAGATTGGAAGACAAGTAAATAGAGAGATAAACATATAGGTAGACTAGAAGATAGACAATTAGATAGACAAACATAAAAAAGAGAGCCAAATATATATATATATATATATATACACAAATTAATAGATATACAGATGGATAGATAGACAAATAGACATTTAGATAGGTAGACTGATAGGCAGATAGGCAGATAGATAGATAGAAAGATATACATATTGATACGTAGATATATAGATAGATAGATAGATAAATAAATAGATAGATAGACAAATAGGCAGATAGATAGATATGTAGATAGTTATATAAGTAGATAGGCATATAGGTACATAAGCAGAAGGCAGAAAGGCAAATAACCAAATAAGTTGATAGGCATATAGGTAGATAGACAGACAGACAGACAGACAGATAGATAGATAGATATATATATATATATATATAAGTTGATAAACAAATATATAGATTGACAAATAGATTGATAGATATGTAGATAGATAGGAAGATAGTTAGAAAGATAGATAAATAGATAGACAGATAAGCAGATATGGAGATAAGTATATATGAAAATAGGTAGATAAGTAGATATGAAGATATGCACATAGGTAGATATGTAGATTGAAAGTTACATAAAAAGGTAGAAAAACAGATAGATAAACTAAAAAAATAAGCAGATATGTAGATAGGAAGATACCTAGATTGGTAGATAAGTAGAAATGTAGATAGGTAGATATGCAAATAGAAAGATATGATACATAGATAGATAGACAAATAGACAAACAGACAAACATTATAGACAAATATACATATATACATATTTACTAGTATGTATATAGATATATATCTAGATAGGCAGGCTCATAGATAGATAGGTAGGTAGGTAGTTATGTAGATAAGTAGATAGGGAGATATGTAGATATGTAGATATGCAGATAGATAAATAGGTAGATAGGCAGATAGGTAAATAGAAAGATATTAAGATAAGTAGATAAGAAGATAGGCAGATAGAATTATAGGCACATAGGTTGATAGGTAGATAAGCAGATTAGTACATAGGTAGATAGACATGTAGGATAATAGGTAGATAGAAAGATATGAAAATATGTAGATAGGCAGATAGGAAAATTGGTAGGTATGCAGTTAGATGGATAGGCAGATTGGTAGATAGAAAAATAGACATATAGTCATATTGATAGATAGATAGATAAAGAGATAGGTAGATTGGCGAATAGAGAGATAAGTAGATAGGAAGATAGTGAGATAGACATATAGTGAGGTAGATAGATAAATAGATAGAGAGAAAGGAAGATTGTTAGATAAGTAGATAGATATATAGATACATAGATAGATAGATAGATAGATAGATAGGCAAATTGATTGATAGATTGATAGATATATTGATAGTTATGCAACTATGCAGATTGTCAAATAGGCTGATATTTAGATATGCAGATAGGTAGAAAGGTTGATAGGTAGATTAGAGGTGTTAGATAGGTAGTGTCGGGGTAGCACAACCAATTTTTGGTGGCCCACACACCCACTATGTTGTGCCAATCACGACATGGTATAGTAGTCATGTCGTGTCTAGCACAACATGACTTAAAAAGGGTAGGTCTAACATGGCCCAACTAGCCCGACCACCCCGACCACCCTAACCAGCTTGATTCTGCCAAACTTAGGCCTATTTGTCATGGGCCTTAAAAATTTCATGCCAGGCCTTGCAGGGTCTTGCCAGTATGTTTTGTTTCAAGCCCATTCAAAATCGTGTCATCTCTAATACTAAATATTATAAAACTCAATACAAAATTAATGAATTTAATAAATAAATAAAATAAATACAAAAAAAACAAAATTACAATCACAAGTCATTAATCATAACTTACAAAAATAGCATACAATATATATTATAAATTTAAATCATTTCATAACATAATACAAGTACAAAATAATTTTTCAAACTTAAAAATTAATACATTAATAATCAATCCCAAAAGCATCTATTGGTATCACTGGCAGTAGGCTCAATCTCAAGTCTCATTAAAGTCACATGAATCATCATCAGGATCCAACTCCTCCACTTTTGCTATAGTTACAGTAAGATCCTAGATGCCCAAGCTCGAATCCTCATAATTCTTCATGCATGCTAATGCCTTAACAATATCTGGCTGTAATCTAGATCGCTTATCTGAAATCATATTCACTACAATAAAAAAAATAGACTCTGATACTACCCTCAAAATCGGAGGCGTCAGTAGATCCCATGTCATCTTAGACAGCACGGGATAGGTGGACTCATATGTTTCAACCACTATAAAATATCAAGATTCTTATTATTGATATGTGATAAGATTAAATAGTAATTGGTATCTAAGAATAACAAGAATAATAATAATAATAATAATAAAAAGAAGAATATGTACAAAAAGAAGAAAAATAAAAATAAGAAAAAAAAAGATTAAAAAGAATAAAAAGAATATGAAAAATAAGAAGAATTAAAAGAAAAAGAGAATTTTTGCTTCTCTCTCAATTCTAGAGAGAGAATGTGAGGTTCGTAGAGAGATAAACTCCATTATTGAATGTGCAATTTGAAGCTTGCTTCAATCTCAAGATGGGGCAGAACGACTTCTTGTCAAAGAAGAAGACATTAGCAACAATTCTCAAGGAGCCCGCACCTAATCCCCCCTTGTTTGAAATGAAAAATGAACTTCTGGCAATTTTTTTTCTCCACGACAGAACTAGAGAGAATGGAAGAGCCATTCAAGTTCATTCTTGTGGGCAAGTTCTCTCATGGAAGGCCACACATCGATGGAATTAGAGGGTTTCTTAGCTCTCTGGAGCTTAATGCGAATGTCAAGACTGGTGATTATGACTCTAAGCATGTCTTCCTCCAATTCATTGTGGAAGAAGACCACCATAGAATGTGGCTGCGCGGTCATTGGTTCATTTCTAGTTACCCTACACACCTTCTTAAATGTATGAAATAGTTCAATCCTATTGAGGAACCACCGATAGCTTTGGTATGGTTTTTCTTCCCTAACTTCCCACTACCATTTTTCAATAAATTATCTCTATATTACATTGCTATGTGTGTCGGAAAACCTATGTTCATGGATGAGGCAACTACCTCGATGACACGCCTGTATGGAGCAAGGATTTGTATTGAGACAAATCTTGAAGCTTCGCCCCACAAAAGATCTGGATTGGTAGTGTGGAGGGAGAGGGTTTTTGGCAGAATGTGATCTCTGAGAAAGCTCCAAGCTACTACAAAAAATGCATGAGGCTCGGGCATGATGTAGAGCACTGTAGGGTGGACAGAGAAGGGCCGAGGAAAGAGAAAGAAAAGGGTGGAGGAAGGGTGTTGCTATGGGTAAAGAAAAATAGACCCATGGAGAACCTTAGGAGTTCTTTTTCCGAGATATAATGGGGAGAAATATGCCTCCTATCACAAGAAGGATTCTATGAATGATGGTTTTCAAATAATGGTGGAGGGTTTTCAAAAAGAGCAGGAGATGAATAAGATAGAAATGGGTAATGGAAAGGGAGAGAGACTAGAGGTTGAAAGAGGAGTTGAGGAAAGAATGGGGTCAAAATGGGAGAGAGGGCAATGCCTAGGCATGTGGTTTCGGAGGGAGGGAAGGATAATGCAAAAAATTGGAGGATGCCACTTAGGAGACCGGCCTCAAACAACAAGAAAAGAAGGAATGGAGCAGGTGAAAGCAGGCCAAGCATTCAAATAACGGACAAGGGGAGAAGTTTGCAGCTGGATGGATGCGGATTTATTAGATATTTAAGAAACAGAACAAAAGGACTACTGGAGTTGAACTCATTTTTATCAAGGTAAAAAGGGAAAAAGTATGGGTATGAGCAGGCTGAATGATAAGGTAAGAAAGGCTATAAAGAAATGAGATTTGTACACAAGGGAGGAAGCAATGGAGGAAGTAAAGCTTATGGCGCTTCAATTGGGCAGAAGCTTCAAAGCAGCTAATAGGGCTCAGGAAAGTGGGGATGGCTCCACAAAACTGTCAAGAAATAATAAAAAATATTTAAACATGAAATACGACTCTAAATGCACAACTAGAGTGCAAACGAGATAAAATATTAATAGATAGTTTTATGTATTGGAATATACGAGGAGTGGCAAATAAGCCATCTTTAAATAGAATCAAGAAATTAATTAAAATTCATAAGGTTAAAATAATCAATATAGTGGAGCCTATGGTAGATAATAATAAGTTAAAAAAATATAAAAAATTATTTGGTTTTGAGAATGCTATGGGCAATTTGAATGGGAAAATTTGGGTTATGTGGGACGAGAGATTTGACATTGTAGCATTAAAAACTACAGAACAACTTTTACACTTTAAAGTAAGGAGCACTAATTCCTTATTTACTGTTGTATATGCTAAGAATACAAAAGAAGGTAGGAAATCATTATGGCAGGAGATGGCGAAGATAGCCTTGACAGATTCTCCATGGATAATTGGGGGTGATTTTAATGCCGTTAGGTATTTGAGGGAGAAGCTAGGAGAAAGACATCCAGACAAAGTGGTAATGGCGTAGTTTAATGAGGCTATTACTAACACGAATCTTATGGAAACCAACTTCCTTGGTTCAAGATTCACTTGGTGTAATAATTGGAAGAAACAGAGAGTAATTTGGGCTAGACTAGATAGAGTATTCTACAATGCAAAATGGCTGGAGGTAGAAGGAGCTATGATTTTGAAGAATCAAAATAGAATTTGTTCTGACCACAGCCCGATGCTATTATCCTTTCCAAAAAACCAGAGGATAAAGCAAGGGTTTAATTTTCAAAACATGTGGAGCTTGCACTCTGACTTTGAGAAGATAGTAAAGGCAGCATGGGTAGAACTTGTAACAGGGACCCCCTGTAAATTTTAGCATTGAAATTATGGAGGTTGAAACTTAGTTTGGGCAAATGGAACAAGGAGACGTTAGGAAATATAAATAAAAATATCATTCAGGCAGAGGAGTTGGTAGTGAACAAGGAAATAGAGTATGAGAAAGATCATAAAGAGAAAAATAGGTAGGAGCTTAGTAAAGCGAAGGCGGAATTGAGGCTCAAATTACACATGGAAGAGGTTTTCTAGAAACAAAGATCGAAAATTAAATGGCTTAAAGAAGGAGATAATAATACCATATTTTTTCACACTATGGAAAAAATCAAATCTCAGGAAAAAGCAGATTACATGCATTAAGAATTCTGAAGGAGATTGGTTAGTGAAGGAAGAAGAAATTATTTGACATCTAAAAAAATTCTTTAGAAATCATCTAAGCATGGAAGGGAGTCAGAAAGGACACTCGTTATTGTAAGCAATGAAATGTTGGATATCACCAGAAGAGGATACAAGACTGGCGGAATTCCCAGAAGAGGAAGAAGTTAGAAAAGTTGTTTTTAGCATGAATAAAGAAAGTGCAACAGACCCATATGGGTGGAATAATGGTTTCTTTTAATACTACTGGCACATCATTAAGAAGGATCTGCATCTAGCAATCTCTTAGATATTTGCAGGTGCAGAAATCACCAAAGCATGGGCTCGCTCTTTTATTGTACTTATACCAAAAATAAAGAATCCACAAAAATGCAAGGATTTTAGGCCTATTAGTTTGTGCAATTCAGTTTATAAAATATTGCTAAGCTATTGCAAAATAGGCTAAGTAGTATTTTTCTGAATATAATTTCTCCTAAACAATCGGGTTATGTTAAAAATAGATTAATGATGAAAAATATAGGATTAGCCTCTGAAATGATGAGTGCCATAGGAGTTAAAACTAGAGGGCACAACATAGTAGTTAAATTAGACCTCTCAAAAGCTTTTGACAGAGTAGAATGGCCCACATTATGTTATGCCATGAGGAAGATGAGATTCTCATAATTCTAGATTGATTTAATTTTCAGATATATTTCAAGTGTGTGGGTAAGAATCATAATTAATAGACATAAAGGGGAGGAGTTTAAACTAGATAAAGGCTTAAGGCAAGGAGTTCTACTTTTGTCGTATCTTTTTAATATTTAATTGGAACTTATCCTTTTAAATCTTAAAAAGAAAATGCAGAGGGGAAAATTCCTACAATTAGGCAGCCAAGAGGGACTCAATTAGTAAGTTGTCTGGCTTATGCTGATGATGTTATAATTTTTACAAATGCTAGCTTTAAGTCACTTACCAATTTAATGGAGCTAATGCAGACTCTAGAGAAGGAGACATGGCAAATTATGAATAAAAAGAAATGTCAATTTATAATGTCAGTTAAAATTCTGGATAAGGTGCTTCAAAGAGTTAAAGAGATCACAGGCTTCCGCCAAAAGAGAGGTGCATTGATGTACCTGGGATGCACGATGTTTGAGGGTAGGCTAAAAAGGAATATTTAAGTTTTTTACTAGAGAAAATGAGAGGGAAAATAGTAGGATGGAAGGAGGAAATGTTAAGCATGGGAGGAAGAGCTACTCTAATCTCACATGTATTACATGGCTCATTGACACACATCTTAGCGGTCATTCAGCCTTTTAAAAGGATACTAAAAAGTTTAGAAAAGGAAATGGCCAATTTCTTATGGGGTAAGCAGATGGGGAAGGCCAAATTACACTGGCAGAAATGGGATACCTTATGTCTCCCTAAGGAGGAGGCATGTCTAGGATTTACAAGTCTAGAGGTGGCCTCTAATTCATGGGCCTGTAAAGGCTGGTGGAAATTGAGAGAAAATGATAGCCTCTGGACCAAATTTATAAGGGCTAAATACATTTGGGGGAGAGAGGAGAACAAGAATATGAGAAAAGCCTCTAGGGCATGGAAGACAATATTAAAGCAAAAGAAATGGTTGAATCTCATTCCAAGCTAAATAAAAGCGGGTAGAAGTGGACTATGAATCCACAAGGTATCTTCACCTTGAAATATGCAAAGGATTTGATAAGAAATAAAAGGAAGGTGTCACCAGATTTTAAGAGCTCTAGGAGAGTGATGCACCACAAAAAATAAATTTTTTTATGGAGAACTCTTCATGAAACCACACCGGTGGACAAAAATAAAAGGAAAGGTATAAAAATATTACCCAGACGTGAATGCTGTTTTTCAGATATAGAAAGCACAGAACACTTATTTTCCACGGGTAAAATAGCAAAGGACTGTAGCCAGTTGAGATTAGGCCCCTCAAATCAGGGAGATAAGCTCAAAGATAGATTGTTGATTTGGGGAAGAAATAAACCCACGAATGGAGTGCAATCATGGCTTAGAAGAAACATTCCACCAGTGGTGATCTGGTGCATATGGAAGGCCAGAAACAAGAGTAGATTTGAAAATACTCGAATGAAATCCAATGATATTCTGAAGGATATCAAAAGGGAGATTTCCAGCATTTCTGAGGCCAATCCTATTAAAACAAGGAAGAATAAGGCTACCATTGAGTTGACAAGCTCGTGGGGTTTGTCTCATATAAACAAGGTGGGGTTGAGGGAAAAATGTATCAAATGGGAGAAACCTCCAATAGGCAGAATGGTTTTAAACACAAATGGTAGCTTCAATAGGAATATGGGAGCTGCAGGGGGTGTAGGGGTTATAAGAATTGCACAAGGGAAAATTGTTAAAGCATTTACGATGAATATAAAAGGTAAATTTGCACTTTATTCATAAATTCAGGCTCTCAGTAGAGGTCTTCAGATCTGTAGAAGGCTTAACCTAAAAAAGTTACAGATTCAAGTGGGCTCAAGTCTTCTGGTTGATCTTGCTAACAAGAATCTAGATTTGTGGGAATATGAGGAAGAGATAGAAATTATAAGGGAAAGTATGAAAGAAGCAAAAGCGATAATTATACATATTTATAAAGAAGCAAATGCACTAGCGGATAGATTGGCTAAAGAAGGAGAACTTAGAGAAGAATAAGAATTTGATATAGTGGATTTTCCAATTAAATTTAAAGTCCTGGCAAGGCTTGATGCTCTAGGACTTCCATATATCAGGTTTAGTAAGGACTAAGAAATGGCTAGGAAAAGGGACCAGGAGAGGTGGCTTGCTAATAATTTTCGTAGAAATATGCACTAGTAAGGGAGGACATATATCTATTTTTACGGTAGTTATTAGGTAAGAGGTGTAAAAAGTAAGTTTAATTAAAAGGTTAATGTATTTGTGTTGAGTTTTTACAGCTATAAAAAAGGTTTGCATAAAGCATCCTGGTCCTGAGGGATGCCTAAAGGTTTATGTTCACTATTTCTGTTTGGATTTGTTTGCTTGAAATGCAGTTGTAGTTTTTGCCTTAGCTTTTGAAGGCTAAGAGCGGAACACAAAAGATGTAAAAGTCACATGGTCCTGAGGGATGACTAAGCAATTTTTTTAGTGCAATATTGTATTATTATATCAGGTTGCTTAAAAAAATAGAAAGTTCCCTAGTCCTAAGTGATGCTTTAAGGTTTATTTCATTGTCCTTTTATGTTTCTACTTGGATTTTGTTTGCTTGAATTATATGAAGTTGTAGTTTTTGCCTTAGCATTTGAAGTCTAAGAGCGGAACACAAAAGATGTAAGTCACCCTGGTCCTGAGGGATGACTAAGTAATTTGTTAGTGCAGTATTGTATATCGTGTTTGTTTGAAGAAAAAAAGAATTTCCCTGGTCCTATAGAAAAGTAATGGTGGATGAATATGCCAATATTAGGGGGAAGAAGGTAATAGCTTGCTGCACCAAATTACTGTTGGGTAGGAAGCTGTTAAATCATATGCATAAAGGGTTTAGTTTTATTAACTTAATTTAATTTAATGCTAATTGTTTTTTACAGCTATAAGGAAGCTTTGCATGAGGCATCCTGGTCACGAGGGATGCCTAAAAAGTTATGTTCATGGTTTAGATTTGTTTGCTTGAAATGCTGCTGCAGTTTTTGCCTTTGCCTTTGAAGGCTAAGAGCAGAATACAGAAGATGTAAGAGTCACCCGGTCCTGAGGGATGACTAAGCAATTTTGTTAGTGCTGTATTGTATTATTTTATATCGTGTTGCTTTAAAAAAAATAAAGAAGATTCTCTAATACTATGGGGAAGATAAAGTTTGATGTTCTGGTAGATTTCACAGAGGCTAGAATTCCTATTATGTGCTAGGTGGATTTCAGGAATTGTAAAATATAAGTTATCTAGCAAAACAAGACAGGCATGAAAATAAAGCACATGGACATGTAAGCGAGGCTGGTATTTGAAAAAATAGCAAAGTTGAAAAATTTTAAACCTAGTGAAATGTGGCTGCCATGGGGATGCTGCCAAATTCTGCTAAATGAGGATGTTTGCTGCTATGCTGTGAAATGTAGTGAAAAATGGTGATTACATGTAGACTTAACATGCATAGAAGGAGAAGCACAAAGCAAGAGACAATGCGAGATCAATCTAAAGAGAATATTAAAGATGTTTTTTCGAGTTTTGCAAAGTTTTTATCCATTGCTTTATTTTGACAAGGGTGTAAAAGGGATATAGGGTAGATCTTTAGTAAGTAAAAATGGTATTCCTACACCATAAGAGAGGTCATTATAATTAATAAAACAAACTTTATTAAAAAAAAAAGAAAAAGAAGAATTTGAAGAAAAAGAAGAATATTATAAAAAATAAAAGTTAGAAGAAAAATAATAAGAAGAAGAATGAGAAGAATAAGAAGATTAAGAAGAATAAGAATAATAAAAAGAATAAGAAGAGTATGAAGAATAATAAGAAAAATAAGAAAAAGAAGAAGAAAAAGAATATTATGAAAAAGAAGAATAATACAAATAATAAAAATAATAAGAACAAAATGTATAAAAAGAAAAAGAAAGAAAAGAAGAATAAGAATAATGAAGAGATTAAAAATATAAGATGAATAATAAGAAAATGAAGAATAAGAAGAATAAGAAAAATAAAAAGACTAAGAATAATAAGAATATTTAAAAAATAATAAAAATAATATAAAGTATAAGATGAATAAGAAGAATAATAAGAATAATAAGAATAAGATGAATAATAAGAATAATAAGAATAAGATGAATAATAAGAAAAAAAAGAAAAAGCAGAATATGATGTCTAAAAAGAATAAGTAGAATAAAAAGATTAAGAAGAATAAGAAGAATAAGAAGAATAAGAAGAATAAAAGAATAAGAAGTATAAGAAGAATAAGAAGAATAAGAAGAATAAAAAGAATAAGAATAATACGAAGAATAAGAAGAATAAGAAGAATAAGAAGAATAAGAAGAATAAGAAGAATAAGAAGAATAAGAAGAATAAGAAGAATAAGAAGAATAAAAATAATAAGAAGAATAAGAAGATTAAGAAGAATATGTAGAATAAGAATAATAAAAAGAATTCGTATAATAAGAAGAATAAGAAGAATAAGAATAATAAAAAGTATAAGAAGAAAAAATTGAATAAAAAGAATATGAATAATAAGAAGAATACGAAGAATAAGAATAATAAGAAGAATACGAAGAATAAGAATAAAAAGAAGAATATGAAGAATAAGAATAATAAGTAGTATAAGATAAATAAAAGATCAGAAGAATAATAAGAATTAGAATAATATAAAAAATAAGAATAAAATGATGAATAAGAAGAATAAGGAGAACAAGAAGAACAAGAAAAAAGAGAAGAAAATGAAGTAAGTGAAGGAAGGGGAGAAATGGAAGAAAATGAAGTAAGTGTAGGAAGGGGAGGGAGGGGAGGGAGGGGAGGGAGGGGAAGAATGGAAGAAATGGAAGAAATGGAAGAAAGGGAAGAAAGGGAAGAAAGGGAAGAAAGGGAAGAAAGGGAAGAAATGAAAGAAATGGAAGAAATGGATGAAATGGAAGAAATGAAAGAAATGGAAGAAATGGAAGAAATGGAAGAAAAAGAAGAATTGGAAGAAATGAAAGAAAGTGAAAAAAGAGATGGAAGGGAAGAAAGGGAATAAATAGAATAAAGGGAAGAAACAGAAGAAATGGAAGAAACAGAAGAAATAGAAGAAAATGAATACTACTAAAATTCATCATATTATCGAACAATTATTTGGTTGGAAATTCGGTATTTTTTGGTCGGTAAACCTAATACCGACCATTTACCAACCAAAATATTTGGTCGTAATTTTGCTCATCGCTAAATTTTTAACCAATGAAAAATTAGTTGGCTGGGAAATTACCGACCATTTACTGATCATCTACTGACAAAGATTTATCGACTATATTCCAACAATTTTACTGACTGAATAAATAAGGTCAGTACATGGTCTCCAAATGGTCGGTAATTACCTACCATTTGGAGACCATTTACCGATAAAAAAAAATCTGACAATATTTCGACCATTTTCTGACGAAAAGAATTAGGTCGGTAAATGATCTCCAAATGGTTGGTAATATTCCAACAATTTATGGACCATTTACCGACAAATAATTTCTGATAATATTCCAATCATTTTTCGACCAAAAGTATTATGTCGGTAAATGGTCACAAAATGGTTAGTAAAAGCCTAAAAAATTACGACAAAAAACCGACCAAAATCTTTTAAAATCATTGGTCAGTAATTGATCCTCAAAAGATTTACCGACCATTTGGTGACATTTTACCAAACATTGATATTAAAAAATTTTGGTCGGTTTGATCATAATTCGGTCGGTAATTACCGACCTAATTTTTTTTTGCAGTATTTCTACTGTTGTTGTAGAAACTAGAACATAAAACACCATAAAAAATAACCATTTTGCTTCCAATTTTGATTTAGTTCCTACAGAAATGTTTACAGATAAAACAACAAAATAAAAATCCAATTAACTTTAGCAAACGACTATATATACTGCATATATATTAAAAACATCAAAATAAAATAAAAAAATAAAATGTAAAATCAAAGTTTAAGGCATTGAAAAAAAATTTGTGTAATACACTCAATCATCCAACATAGTTTCATAATCATTAAGCTGAGACGTTTCTGGTTCACACAATGAGATGTCAGGTATTGGGGTAGAATGTCTGCTGCTGCTACTCCTAATGCGGTTGTTGCTGGTGCTGCTGTAGGTGATGGAGCAGATGCTGTAGCTGGAGCATTACGCCGAACAATCTGAGGTAGATCATCAGGGTTGAACTGTAGTCCTTCCTGAAACTTTTTTGTAAGCTAGTCAAAACATATATGTAACTCATCCCTATCATTCTCATAGTCGATCATGCTTTGCTCGGTATCGGCCAACTGAAACGGTATCAAATTTCACATCCTGTCCTGAAATTCCTCCATCTTCGATAACAAATTATAAACGAGTCCTGATAATTCAGCTTCATAGTCTGGTCATCTATGCGAGTAGAATGATGATGTTGCCGACCCGATGCCATAGGTGGGCATCTTAATCTTGCCATTAATAGGCGCATACCAAATTTGATTTACATCAACTGGTGGAGCTGATGAATGAGAATTATCTGTTGCACCATCACATGAACCTGAAGTAGACCGGGAATACGCTTGAGTCACAACAGCTAATATTTCCTCATATCTCACCTAATAACAATGTACGAAAAGTATTTCAATTTATATTCAAACAAACAAAAAATTTATTTATTTTTATTTAAACTTACATTTGATACACGAGATCTTTGAATAACAAAAGTTTGATCATCATGAGCCTTCATGTGCATGTATCTGAATAAGCGATGAGCACTAAGCTTCTTACTCTCCTTGCATGTCTATAATTACATGCAATACATATGTTAATTATATTGAAAAAAAAATTCTTTATAAGAAATGAAATTTAGGCATAATTGAACATAATTCACAAAGGAATAAACATAAAAAGTATAAATTAGAAATAATACCAATGCTCATTTGTGCTCATGCATAGAGCGAGATCCATAAGTGTGTGTAGACATGCCACTACCCTCCCCAGTCCACTCTGAGTGACAATTGCTGCTCTGTTTAGCACACCTTTTCTTATAATCCGGATCATCCCATATGCTCTGCCACTCCTCAAAAACATGATCCGTGACACTCGAATCTTTTTCTTTTTTCTTTAGTTATTTATTTTTGATCTCTTACATGGTGTCTTTATGCTGACCGGAAGCATGTTTGTAGAACACACTTTTGACCAACTCATTTGGCTGTGTCCACCTGTAAGATTTTTGCAATTATAAATAAATAATTTTTAATCAGTGACCAAAAGAATAAATCAAAGATGTAAAAATTTTTAGGTAGTAATATTTACCTAAATTCTCTCTATGAGTTATGTTTTATATCTTAACTTTGTCAATTGGTCTCTATGAGTTAATTTTTAGGTAGAATAAACAAAAGAATAAGTAAAAGGTGTCCAAATCATCAATTGGTCTCTATGAGTTAGTGACTTTCAATTATGTCTATTAGGTTTAAAGGACTTCTTAAAATTGTCCTCAGAACCTGATAAATGGAACTAGATGGCTCTAACTTCATCCAGTAATAAAAAAATTTATTAGCAAGTAAGAAATAAATTAATAAATTGATAAATAATTTGTTAAGTTTTATATCTTATGGCTTATGAATTGTTGATTCAAAATGAGCAATAGGGAGAGTCTCGTCTCTAGGGTGCTCTGAGGAAGACTCTCCAACATCTCTATCCTTTCTTTCCTCTCCTTCCCATGTCTCTTGATCATTTATCAAAATCTTAAGGCCATTATGTGGATTAGTAAACTGATGTTACTGCTGCGGTACATTCATAACCTTTTTTGTCTACTGTGCCGTCTCTTCCACCCATGACCCTCTACCAGTTTCGGGCATACCTAAGGCTATGCTGCCTATACCATAACTCGTACAACCTTGCAACGTGCTGCCTCTACCTCCTCCATGTGCCATATCTGTAAAAAATACATAAGGCAATTAAAATAAACAAAAATGATTAATAAGTAAAATAACATAAAACTCACTGTCTACTCATTCTCATCAGAATCGTCCAAATCTAGTTCGTCTTCTTCTTTAGATGTAGTAACATCATTTTCAAACTCATCTTCATCACTCGTTTCTTCCTTATAATCAATTAAATTTTCATCAACATCAACATCCCCACTTGTATCCATCTCAGAAGATGAGACTAAAAGGATGTCTTCGTCTCCCACCACAGCTTCGATGATAATATTATTGTCATCATTTTGAAAAGTGGGTTCTATGAAATCAGTACTTGGTAATGTGGGGATGTCGATTTAAGCCCTTTCTTTTATCTTTCACATAGCTTTGCAATCCTTTATAGGACCGGTTCAACCCAAATATTCATAATAATAAACCTATGATGCTTGTACTACTAAGACAAAAGGTTCATACTTATTGAATCATTTTTTATCATGCATATCAACAAGTTTATATCGAGGATGGGCGACAATACCAATATGTGGTATTAGATCAAACAATTCACATTTTAAATAACACAATTTTTTTAATCGAGAGGGCTTCAAATTCTAACTCGATAACTTCGACCATAGTCCCGTAATAGTCATATTCAGTTTTATTGTATATGGATCCTTTAATGCATACACTCGTATTGTCTGCTGCCCGGTAGCTACCATATGATTTGTGAAATTTAAAACTATTTACACAGTAACCATTGTATGTTTTAACCTCTCTTAGAAGACCACATGTTATACTTCGAAGATAATGATTGAAAATTTTATTTGCACAATTATTAACCTGTAATCAAAATTAAGTATATTATTTAGATTACAATTATAAATTTTTATTATAACAATACAATTATTTTGTGATTTTCATTATAAGTAAATATACGTATTTTTCAAAAAATGAAGGAAATTCTTTCTTCGTCACGGCATTGATTGCTTCTTTATTCATGTTTGGAAAACTTTACATTTATTTGTAACAAAATCACTATAAAAAAATAAAAATAATTGATACATTGATAGGAAATAGTAAATTATAATGAGTAATTGATGTCATTTGACTATTAGGAAATACTTACTCAATGAATGGTTGAACCTCTAGACAATTCATTAGGACATATAGCTGAACGATAGTATATTGATAGTCTGCTAGATACCTTTTCTCTTTAGCACCAATTGGTTTACTTAGAGGCTTTAAATTTTCAAACATTTCATTATCCACATTGTCATAAAGATAAACCTCAATCTGCTTTTCCTTAAGTGAAAGAGTTGGATCTTCTTCTTTGAAATAGAATGATACGAATTTTGCAGCTCATCCATAATATAACCTATTGATATAAAACCCTCAACCTGAGCCTTATTCATTATTATATGTTTTATTTTCCTCAAGTATCTACAAAAAGATTATTGAAAATTATAAGTCATTTTTGTGTATATATAAATATATATAGAGGAAAAGAATTGGTTTAGTTAATTAATATTACTTTTCTAGAGGATACATCCAATGATAATGGACAGGACCATCAATCCTAGCTTCGTAAGCCAAGTGCACTGGAAGATGTTCCATTGAGTCAAAAAAACTAGGAGAAAAGAATTTTTGCAGATGGCATAAGATAACTAGAATTTGTTCATCCAGATTCCTCAACTACTCATCACTT
The DNA here is from genome assembly GCA_029783825.1 of Sapria himalayana. Taxonomy (NCBI): domain Eukaryota; kingdom Viridiplantae; phylum Streptophyta; class Magnoliopsida; order Malpighiales; family Rafflesiaceae; genus Sapria; species Sapria himalayana. Next base: position 473,775 of record JAREIK010003856.1, read on the forward strand.
AATTAAGAAGAATTCAGTTGCTTGAAAAATAAAAAAATCTCAGTTATTGGCTCCCATATTCTATTAGGAAGGAATTCTCAAAGAAAAATTGGTAACAACTTTGCATGAATACATGACAATCATGACTCTTCAAGCCAAACATCTCAAGTTTGTTTGCATACACACATCTCCCCATATTAGAAGCATACCCATATGGAAATCAATGTTTTTTACCCACTCCAACACAACCTTCTTCTGTGATTTATTCAAAATAAATGACACATTATAGTATTTATTGGTGACAAGATTTTTTGCAAATTAAGGACGACGATAATATTTATTCAACTCATCTCTTGATTTGTAAGTGTCCTTAGTTTTCCTTGGAATGTTAAACACTGTATTGAAATTATTGTCAAACACATTTTTCTCGATATGCATAACATCAAGATTGCGCCTGAGCAAGTGTGCATGCCAGTAGGGAAAATTCCAGAAAATACTTCTCTTATTCAACCCACAAGTCTTAGATATAACCGCATTCACAGCCTCAGCATCAATGTCTATCACCATTCTCAACCCTCTGTTATTCAATTCCTACAGAATATCATCCCTAGATCTAACCACCAGAAATTTTTTAGTAACATTTCTATTCTTAATAAAGTCTTTGGTATTATGTCGATACGGATGATTAATGAGCAAAAATTCTGATGGTTGTAAAACCACGACTGTTTTCCACTCTTAATCTATAAGTATCAAAATCTTTCATACAATGCGAACATGCCAACATACCAATTGTACTCAACCCAGACTTCATAGAATATGCTGGAAAGTCATTTATGGTCCATATGAGGGCAACACGCATCTGATAATTTTGCTATTTGGAAATATCATAAGTTTGAACCCCAACACCCCAAAGTCATTTCAACTCCACCATCAATGGTTGCAAGAAAACATCTATCTTCCCCTCTGGATTCGTAGGGCCCGACACTAGCATAGTCAAAAACTTAAATTCCTATTTCATGCATAAGTTTGGAGGCAAATTATAAGGGGTCACCACCACAGGCCACAAAAAAATATTGCTGTCTAGATTGACAAAATGGCTGAAAACCATCAGCAAATAAACCCAGCCTAACATTTTGAACTTCATAAAAAAATTAGGAAAAAACCTATCAAAATGTTTCCAAGCAGGGGCATCAGAAGGGTGACACATCTTACCGTCCTCCATATGATGCTCTGAATGCCACCTCATTTCATTAGCAGTTGTGGTTGATAAATACAATTTGTGTAACCTAGGTGTTTTTAGAAAATAGTATTATTTTTAATACGGTGCCTTCAACTTACGTATATATAATCTATTTCCAGAACCCCTAACCTTTTGCTTGTACTGAGCATGCCCACATATTTTACAATTGTTAAGGTCACTATCATCACCCCAGTATATCATACAGTTGTTCACACAGTAATGAATGACCTGTACGGGTTATCTCAAGCCTCTAACTAACTTCTTCGTGGTGTAGAATCCAATGGCATCAAATTATCTTTTAGCAAATATTCTTGAATGAATTTAGACATATCATCAAACCATGCCTGCGAACACCTATGTCTGCACTTTATTTCTAATATCTTTATTGATGCAGAAAGTTGAGTATGCTTAGAATTTCTCTCATATACAGGTTTGTCTCCAGCTCAAATCATGTAATAGAAATTTCTTGCCTCGACATTAGATTCCTCATTCGGGTTGAATTCAGAACCCGCAACAACAAAAACCATTTTATGGTATGTAGTGTGATTATCTGAGACCATCTGATTAGTTTCACTTAATGACACCTGTACTAAACTCGAATACCTTTGGTGGACTTGCTTCTCACCATGGTATATCCAAATATAGTAATCCACCACGAAACCATTTCTATACAAATGCATTTCACAGTCTCAAAATTCAAAAACTTTTTATTCTGACATTTAATTAAAGTGCAAGGACACCTTATATGTGTACCACCATTTACATACTCAGGATGTCTCAAAGAAAACTCAAAAAAATCAACTTTATCCCCCCCTTTCATTAGAGAAAATTACATTCACAATTCGACCCTTGTACATCCATTTACGATCGTCTTCCATAAGTCGTTAAAAAAATCATTTTATTTAATAAAAGCAATTATTTCTAATTATAATTATATATAATTATATATAATTATATAGACATTTATTTAGATATACAAATATTATATATAGTTATACACATAGTTTAAAATAATGTTGTATGTTGTTATACATGTAATAATAAATATGGTTACATGTGGTTATACATATAGTTACACATATAGTTAAATGTATATTTATACATGTACGTTTATATATTTGTTCATTTAATATATTTATAGTAATGTATACAAATATATATTTATAGTAATGTATACAAATATATATTTATAGTAATGTATACATGTATGTTTATATATTTATACATATAGTAATGTATAGGTATACATTACTATACTACTTTTTTATATACTATTATATACAATATATATTAAATATAAGCTGTAAATTTAATGACGGATTAATACTGTAAATTTATAGAATTCGAAGAATTAGAAGAACCATACACTACAAGTAAAATCCCAAATAGCTAGAGGAAAATCCCTAGCTAAATGGCATTTGTCTTCACTAAACTAATAATGACGGATTAATGATAGAACTATTTTCCAATCTAATGTGCTCTTCGCAAAAAATTAATGAGGGAAATATACCCTAGTAAAAAAATTTATCAACGAAATATTTCCTAGCTAAATTAATTATTTTCCTTGCTAATTTTGATCAGTAGCAAAATCAACGAAGGAAAATCCCTAGTTATTTTCATTCCAAAATTTTTTTCACTATTTTATTTTTTTACAAAAAATTTAATTACATATTTTTATGTTTTTATATAAAATTGAATAAAAACATAAACTATTAATGATATTTTATAATTAACACAAAATAAAAGAATTTAATAAAAAATTCTTATACATTATGTTACCTAGTTAAAAAATATATAATAAAATTTTATTACATCTTCTACTTTATCAATGTATCTAACGACAGTGCATAAGGTATAATCTGTCCATGAAATTGATGTTGCTTTCTTTATTGCAACTCTTTTGGTCACCATCTTTTTGCTGTGACAAAGCTTTCCTAGTCCTGTGGCATCATGTCTAGTCAAAAATTCCTTCACTTCTATAAGCTTCGTATGGAAAACATTACGGTACCATATCTGAATAAAAAGTAAACTAATCAATCAAATCAACCCAAATACATAAAAAATGTTCTATTTTGATAAATATATAATACTACAATATATATGTACATATGAACTAGCATTTCACTAGTTACATATAATATTACTATATATATGTACATATATTCGACCATAATAATGACTATGTTCTATAAAATTATGCAATACAACTTATACCTTATGAATAATACTATAGCATATATGTCATATATATATATATATATATGTGTGTGTATGTGTGTGTGTACATACATACATCACGATTTATGTATAGTTGCATATACATAAAAATATATATAACATAATATATAAATGCACGTAATACAAAATTATATTTGATTATGTATAAATATTCGACAAAAAACTCCTGTATTAGAATGCTTCAATATTTTATACTATATCGATTATTACTCAATTCACCATAGTTTATATAGTGCAATTATTTCAAAGAATAATAAATGGAATTATTTGGAACAATAAGCATAAAAACTCAATCTCATTATTTGTCCAACATAGAAAAGCCTAGAATGACTAATGTATGAAAATGGAGCAATGCAGCATAAGCTTATGTATAGGAGTAATACCCATTCTAAATTGAGCACGATGAATAATAATCTTCTTACATCACTCGAAAAAAATAGAAAAAAAATCAATTTATCAAAAGTAACCTATACCTGTGCTATGGCCAGGGGAGATTCTCTTGCAACCTCAATGAATAAACTCAGCTTAACTAATTTGATGACCACAAAAATTTTAATAGAAACTTGGAGCTCCCTAGCCATAACATCAATTTCATTTCCAACGAGATCACTAGATAGCACAGATTCCAAAACATCAGATATCATAAAATCATAGTGCAAGGGAGGAATAGCAATAGTCACCTTTGAAATGTTAGAAACTGCACATTCAGTAATGATCTAGTATTCACTACTTGATAAAGCTGCCTTCAACTCACATATCTTAAAACACATTAACAAATGTGGCATCCTTTGAGAAATTCATTAAATAATTAAAAAAAAAAAGACAATATAATGAAGCATACAAATAAGCATCCAAAGCTCAAAGAAAAGTGCCATTCTTGTAGTACCATGAAAAAAAAGTACATTTTTGTTATCTTTTTGCAACAATATCAATGACACAATTGGTTTCTTTTCAAATATGAACCATACAAATTAAACAAACAATCAAAATAAAATTAAATATTACAAGTCCGGAGCCTAGCATGCAGTACTAGAATCTTCTAAAATACAGCTTGCATACAGCTTGCATTTTTTAAAAAACAAATAATCAGAGCCTAGCATGCAATTCCAGAATCTTTTAAAAAAATAGCTTGCATACAGCTTGCATCTTTTAAAAGACAAACAATTAGAGCCTAGCATGCAAGACCAGAATCTTGAAGGTGACCAACAACATCACCAAAGCAATGCATGATATCCACTGATCTTCTAGTGCTAAGCACAAATTGTGTACTCCATTTTAGAAAAAAATTTTATAATATTTCAAATCACAGCATTATAGCATGTTAAATTGAAAAAAAAAATTAATAACATGATTATGAAGATTGATTTGTCATCCCTTCGAGGCAGATGATTGTTCCAATCTCCATGCTTCAAAAGGCAGCTGCAACAAAACAACAAAAACAAAAAGCCAACAGGAAGTGGTAGACATCTTGAATGGAAAGGAAAAGGCATCGTGGAGATGAAGACCAATGTGAGGTTGAAATCATACGCAAATAAGCTTCTGGATCAGGTTAGGTCTTTAGGAGTAACCCTATATTTGAACCGTGGCACCAATGACTGACCAAAGAGCATTTCAATTCACTTCTCCAAAATTAAATACTAACAATAATATAAAGATAAAACATATAATTCATGATAATTTTTGAAAAACTTTTTAAAATGAAAGTTTCATGCAATTTTAATCACACAAGGATTAAATGTACCAAAGCAATACTAGCATCATACCAAAATACCAGCACTATATTGTACCAACTGATGTGGACACTACTGACATAGATAACCATTTGGTTCTAGATTACAATAATCACATCATCTCACATCGAATGGCCACACCATGCCCAACCATCAAGGATTCTCTGGATGCTGAATTTCAGGTGCTAGGGGAGAATGGAGGAAGGAGTGATGTGGCTTTGCCACGTGACCCCACCTCCATTGCTGCCATTTTATCATAGCTGAAGTGAATCAATGATTGGTTGGACCAAGCAGTTTCATATGGAAGTGAACTTCTCGTGGCAGAGATTGACAAGGTGAAGCATAAGATCTATAATTTTGTCATCCACAATGTTGGAACCACTCCAGAAAGCTCATAGCAGGTTGCATCTCCATGTCATGCTTATATTCTCCTCCTCTTGATTTTCTATGCTCAATCTGTTGCTATGAATTTGCAGATCCTGATCATGTTTTATGAAATTATGCACCAACAGCTATCCCAGAGAGAGAGAGAGGGAGGGAGAGGGATCATTCCAGTGCAATTGTGTAATTTTCTTGCCTACTACTATATAAATTTTATCAATCTTAGTTTGTGAAGGACGTATTTTCATGAGTTCATGCATGCTGAATGTACACACATGCCTTTCTTCTACTTGTTCAACTTTATTGTTAGCACAACTATTAAAGAATAGCTTTTACACAACTTGATCATTGACATATATTGTTTTTATTTTATTTATCTACATGTATGTAGATATATACATTTATCAACTAAGTTCACCTAAAGTAATTTGGACACACACACACACACACACACATATGTATGTATATATATATATGTGTGTGTGTGTGTGTGTAGGTGTATATATGTATGTATGTATATCTATATATATGTATAGGTCTTGTTTTGGTGTACTGGCAAGTATCTTTAATGTATAACTATAAAAAAAGTTGTCTTTATGATACACACACTCACACACACATCAACAAGCTGATTTCAAATAGTTGGGTTGATTTTATGTCTTTATGATATATATGTATACACATACATGTATGTATGTATAGGTCATGCTTTGATGTACTGGCAAGTGTCTTTGGTGCACAACTATCAATTTTATGTCTTTATGATATATATGTGTGTGTGTGTCATGCCTTGATTTACTAAGAAGTATTTTTGTCCAAGGATCATAAGTCGTGGGCTTGGGATTAATTAGATATAATGATTCTGATTTTTAGGGATAAGAATGTCAATAAATAAATAATTCTTAGATCCCACATTAAGTAGAAGTATTATGCACTACATGAAGTGTGGCCTTATGTGTGTGTGTATAATATGTGGGTGTGTGTGTGTGTGATATGTCTGTGTATGTGTGTGTTAGGTATTGTAGTAGTTAGGCAGGGAAACTTGGCATGGAAGGATTACCTAAATTTCAGTTCTACAAACATGGATAATATCACTATTAACTGCTTCGGACTCCCTACTTACTTTGCTTGAAGATTTCGCTGCCTATTATATATCTCTATGCTTTTGATTAGGAACACAGCTTCTTCTTCTATGTTCGTGTTCAAGAACACTCTGGGAGACTTGAAATTGTATTTAATTTGTTCATAAATTATTGAATGTGATTATATTCATTTTTATTATGTGGAATATGGAAAATTAAGATATTTTTCATGCCACTACATTTTGACAAAGCACATATATTTTATGAACTAAATAGCATATTATTTATTCTAGTTATATATATAACATGTCAACATTTCAAGAATTTTTAAGGAGAATAAATGAATCTAAAAATAAGAGGGACACTTTCTCTCTATAAAAAACTTGATATTGTTTATGATAGTGTAACTATGATGCCAATTGCCTATCAAACTGAAGATTGAAATGAGACTAAGCACTATAATCCAAATGAGAATCAAAAATAAATACCTACTAGAAAGAGTGATAATGTAAGAATAAAGTATTAAGAAAAAAAAATAGAATCAATATAAAATAAATAATTTCTAGACAACGAGCAGAGAATCCCACTGAGAAGCTTCCAAAGGACTCGTCTGCATTATCAATCTATAAGAAGAAGAAGGGAATGAAAATTATAAACCAACACAATCTATAGTTAGAAGATGAGAAATACAAATCAACCTCAAAGCTTATAATCTTTCACGATGATGGACAAAAATGGTGGATGTTGATGGAGGATGACGATGATGACGATGATGACAATGGTGATGGACGATGATGGCGGAGAACAATGATGAATGGTGAATTTTCCTTACACCATTACTACAATCAAATGGTTACTCATGCTCTCGGCTGGAGGGGGGGTGGTGGGGAGAGGGGGCAAACATTGCGTTTTTTTAATGTATTTTACCCAATATAGGATATGAGCTTGTGAAAGGTTTGAATTTATACCAGTATAAATTTTATATCAAATTTTCTATTATGTTTCTAATCAATTTCTAAAATTTATATCAAATTTTATATGTTTACCTATTTATGTGTTCATATATTCATATATTCATATATTCATATATTCATATATTCATGTATTCATGTATTCATATATTAATATATTAATATATTCATGTATTCATATATTCATATATTCATGTATTCATATATTCATGTATTCATATATTCATATATTCATATATTCATGTATTCATATATTCTTGTATTCATATATTCATATATTCATGTATTCATATATTCATATATTCATGTATTCATATATTCATGTATTCATATATTCATGTATTCATATATTCATATATTCATATATTCATGTATTCATATATTCATATATTCATGTATTCATATATTCATATATTCATGTATTCATATATTCATATATTCATGTATTCATATATTCATATATTCATATATTCATGTATTCATATATTCATGTATTCATATATTCATATATTCATATATTCATATATTCATGTATTCATATATTCATATATTCATATATTCATGTATTCATATATTCATAAATTCATATATTCATATATTCATGTATTCATATATTCATATATTCATATATTCATGTATTCATATTCATATATTCATATATTCATGTATTCATGTATTCATGTATTCATGTATTCATGTATTCATATATTCATATATTCATGTATTCATATATTCATATATTCATATATTCATGTATTCATATATTCATATATTCATGTATTCAATGTATTCATATATTCATATATTCATGTATTCATGTATTCATATATTCATATATTCATGTATTCATGTATTCATATATTCATATATTCATGTATTCATGTATTCATATATTCATATATTCATGTATTCATATATTCATATATTCATGTATTCATGTATTCATATATTCATATATTCATATATTCATATATTCATATATTCATATATTCATATATTCATATATTCATATATTCATATATTCATATATTCATATATTCATATATTCATATATTCATATATTCATATATTCATATATTCATATATTCATATATTCATATATTCCATATATTCATATTCATATATTCATATATTCATATATTCATATATTCATATATTCATATTTCATATAATCATATATTCATATATTCATATATTCATATATTCATATATTCATATATTCATATATTCATATATTCATATATTCATATATTCATATATTCATATATTCATATATTCATATATTCATATATTCATATATTCATATATTCATATATTCATATATTCATATTTTCATATAATCATATATTCATATATTCATATATTCATATATTCATATTTTCATATATTCATATATTCATATATTCATATATTCATATATTCATATATTCATATATTAATATATTCATATTTTCATATAATCATATATTCATATATTCATATTTTCATATTTTCATATATTTCTATATTTCTATATTTCTATATTTCTATATTTCTATATTTCTATATTTCTATATTTATATATTTATATATTTATATATTTATATATTTATATATTTATATATTTATATATTTATATATTTATATATTAATATATTTATATATTTATATATTTATATATTTATATATTTATATATTTATATATTTATATATTTATATATTTATATATTTATATATTTTTTGTTTTTATATATTCATATATTTATAAATTTAAATATTTATATGTTTATATATATATATATATTCACATATTCACATACACACATATTCACATATTTACATATATTTATATATTTACATATTTAAATATTTACATTTTAAATATTTAACTATTAAAATATTTACATATTTTTTTATTTACATATTTATTTATTTACATATTTACATATTTACATATTTGCATATTTGCATATTTGCATATTTGCATATTTGCATATTTGCATATTTACATATTTACATATTTACATTATTTGATATAATTTATAATTTATAAAATTCCAAATTTTACTTAAAGGTGAAATCATTAAAAAAAGTTATATTTATTATTTTAATATAAATAGAATAATAAAAGCTAATAGTAAAAATCTACTTAATTGATTAATTTTTATAAATTTCAAAATGAGCACAAAATAAAACTTGAATTCAAATCAACTTAGGGTTAGTATGGTAGTAATTTTCCAAAGTGTTTATATGTCTAAAAATAGTTTTTAGGTATTTTAATGATAATAAAATATCATTAATAATATTTTAAATAACTCTTTTACACCCCTAAAAAACTTGAAGTATTCTTTTAATATCCTCACTAAGATATTAAGTTTTTAAATAATCAAATTTTTTGATGAAGTCAAAATATCGTGGTATTAATCTTTAAATATCAATTTATTTTCTTTAAAATTTTATGAAAATTTTGAATTTTTTTTTATAAATCAAAATTTTCAAATCTTAGTAAATAATTTTTTAAAAGATTCTCTTAATCATAAAAATATTTTTTTTTTACTTTAGATAATATAAATATTTACTTGTTTATTCGTTAATTCAAATATTTTAATAATTTTTTTTATTTAATCCTACAATTATTTATTTTTGCTTTTTATTAGTAGTAATTTGTATATATGTTCATTTATTAATTAATATATCTTAAAATTTATAATAATATATAATTAATTATTTAATGTTTTAAATACAAATATTTAAATTTAATTATTAAATATTTCAAACAATTTTTTGTATAATTTTTAAAAATTTTATAATCATAAAGATAGTTATTTTAGTCTATTAATTTAAATTTTTATTCGTATTTATATATTTTTAAAAATATTTATTTATAATATCTTATTTTTATAATTATATGAGGAGAAAGTGGCTTTCAAGGATCGCTCATCTATATACCATGACATACCATTAATATACAAAATTACATAAAATATTAAAACAAAAATAAATTATAAAAATATTAAATCATTAAAGATTAGCAACGTAAATTATCATCAGCCATAATAGCTAGGAGGAAATCATAGCTAAATTCATATATTTAGCTAGGACAAAATTTGTAAATTACGTTCAAGAAAAGCGGGGGATTTAGCGACGAATTAGCAATGGATTAGTGACGAAAAATTTTCATAAATTCTTTTCAAGAAAAGCGGGGATTTTAGCCACGGAAAATTTTTGTAAATTCTACTTTAAAAAAGTAAGGATTTTTGCGATAGATTTAGTTACGGAATATCTCTCACTAATAAAAGCCTGAAATTAGCAATGGATATTCCTTTGATAATAAAATCCTTGATTTAGTGACATAATATCCCTCACTAATAAACCCTTAAAATTATAGATGTATTTAGTGACGGAATATCCTTTGCTAATAAAATCATTGATTTAGAGACTGATTTAGTGACGGATTTTCCCTTTCTAATAAAATCAATGATTTAACTACGGATTTAGTGACAGATTTTCCATTTCTAATAAACTTATTTATTTAGCGATGGATTTAGCGACAGATTTTCCCTTACTAAAATAATATATGATTTAGCGACGGATTTAGCGATAGATTTTTCCTTGCTAATATAATTCATGATTTAGCGACGGATTTAGTGACGGACTTTCCATTACTAATAAAATCCTTGATTTTGCGACGGGTTTAGCAACGGACTCTCCCTTGCTAATTAAATCCGTATTTTATTTACGGATATAGCGAGCAAATATCCCTAGCTAATAAAATCCATAAATTAGCGACGTATTTAGGGATGAAATTTCCCTTGCTAATAAAATTTGTAATTTTGCGACGGATTTAGCGACGTCTTTTCTCGAGCTAGTAAAATGCGTAATATTGTGATGAATTTTTCCTACCTCATAAAATCTGTAATTTAGTTATGGATTTAGGGACGGTATTTCCTTAGCCAATATTTAATTACATAATTTATTTTAATATTTTATTTAAATTTATTTATTAAATTTATGTTATTGATCTATAGATGAGAAATCCTTAATACACACATTCTCCTCGTAAAATCAAAAAAATATATTATAAATACTAAATTTAAAATATATAAAAATACAAAAAAAATTATATTAATAAGGACTAAAATAATTATTTTAATGATGTATTAATTTTTATAAATAATTATACAAAAAATTTTTTGTAAAATTTTTAATTAAGAAACTAAATTATTTAAATTAAAGTAGCATTAAATAATTAATTCAATAAGTATACGAATTTTTTCAATAATTTAAAATTTATATTAACATACATTAAAATTTCTAATAATTTAAATGTAAATTAATTCATTGTATTATAAAATATAAAATAATTTCATAAATATTTTAATTGACAAATAAACTAGTAAATATTAATATTATTATAAGTATTAAAAAAATTTTATGATTATAGAAAACTTTTAGATAAATAAATAATACAAATCTTGAAAATCTTGAAATATAATAAAAATATAATTTTTCAATAAAGTTAAAAGAAAATAAAATAATTATTATAAATAAATATATAGATATTTAATCCTACAAAAATTTATAAAAATTAAATAATTGAGTAATATTTTTACAACCAACTTCAAACATTAAGTTTTTATTTCATATTATCTTTGTAAAAATAAATTAGAATTCTTAAAAATTTATAACCATAAAATACAAATTTTTACAGATTTTTTAACATTAAGAGTATTTTATAACTTTTAGGCGAGTGGCTAGGAGAGAGATCATCTTTTCATTTATGTCTTACTATATGAAGTTTGTGAATTTCGTACCTATTTGATATTTTTTTTATGCAAAACATATTTTTTTATTATTTATATATTTATTGTTTAATTAATATAATAATAAATAATTGCAAGGTATTTCTTTTTCATTTGTACCTTGCTACACGCACATTAATTTTGTTGAAAAAATTTTGATAGTAAATAAAATTAATGAGTATTTTTTTATTATATATATATATATATACTAAAATATAAATATTATCCTAAAATGAACATTCTCTCGCTCGAATTGGCGCATCTTTAACACATCCGATATCCTCCTCATTCCGCCAATATCTCTCATTGCCGATTATACGAAAAATCATTCGAGGTTTAAGTTTTTTTTTTGTTATTGATTTGAGGTACGTTCATCGATTATCGTTGGATTGCTTAATCAAAGAGTAAGAATTCTTATTCTATTTGTTTTGTTTTCGATTTTTTTCTTTAATCACCATTCGGTATGCTTGGATAATGTATAAAAACTTCTTCTTTTAAATGCTTAATGCATTTGTGATATAATGCATTGTCATTGTGTGAATTCGGATGCTTGGATACTATTTTTATTCTGATGCATTCATCGATAATGGGGTGTCATTTCTTATTTTCTTTTTTAGTCACCATACACGTCATGATATAATGCTTGGATACTATTTTTGTTTCCAAATTCCTTCTCATTCCTCCTCAATATATAAATAGTATATATACTTAGGTTTTCCAACTTTATATTTACAAAAATAGTTTACATCAATATTAATGTGTATTTTATACATAACTAGTATATATACTTAGGTATGCCGACTTGATATCTACAAAAATAGTATAATAAAATAATGATTGAATTAAAAAATGATTGAATTTAAAAATAAAATATAATAAAATATTATATAATAAAACAAATAACATAAATAAATAAATTAAATAAATTAAATAAATTAAATAAATTAAATAATAGTTTAGTATGTCAAATTATATTAAATTTGATTATACTCGATTGAATTAGTTTGAACTATTCTACTAACTTCTAGAAAACTCAATAATATTCACACATGTAAAAAAACACTTATATTTCTAATAATTTCAATATTCCTTCAATAAATATCTCTTAGTGTGTGATTCCTTGTTATCTCTTTTGTGTTAGTGGTGAGTGCACTTGTTGAATCAAGTTTAGTAATATTAAAATAATAATTTCATGCTGCTATACTAAAATCAACATATAGCAATGTGTCATAGACACTTAGGCTAAGATAGTATAAAATATATCAACCAAACTTTTTTGTACACAATTACTATCAAAAATAATATTTTTCAAAATAAATAGCATGGTAATAAAAATCCGAACTAACAACATGGTAGACTGATTGGCAAAAGATGATGAATACTCTGACAATGAAAATATGAGTTCGGTTCTCATAGATGTTAGATACATTTTTATGGTACTATCATTTATCATGTTGTTAAGATGTTGGGACGTGAGTTTTACCTATTCTAATCACGAAGCCTCATAGCTTATATATGAGCCAAATAATAATTTTGGGTTGAGTTTGGGAGAAGGGTAGGTAGATAAAAAAAATATAATATTTTAAATCTATCACATTTTTTATTTCGATAGAGGATATAAAACTATTAAACATATTTAGAAATATTAAATGTTGATAATCCCCACAATGTCATGCAACACAATCGATTTTTTTTTTGCCAATTAATGTTTTATCAACTTCGATTTATGATTTTAGTTATAACAATGTAGTTTATTATATCTCTAACAATTCAACTTATACCAACTTTATATTAACTATAATTTATACCATTACCAACTGTGGATTATGAAGAATTTGGGTATCTTTGTAATGTTGATGAATTTTATGACATACAATAGTATTTTCCTTACGACAACATTCGGTAGGACACCCTTTATCTTGCCATGTTAATAACATCATCTTTTAACACACAATAATTTTTATGTGCTGCAATATGTCTATTTTAAACAATTTAAAAAATTAATAAATATGAGTATTAATTGTTATTTGAACATTGTAGTAATTAGTTGAGTACCATAACTATTAGTTGTAACGTACAAGTTTTAATCTAAGTTTCATATTTCACAAAATTTGTGGCTAATATATCTTGTAATAAATAGTAATAAAGAATATAAGAAAATATGAGAAGTATTATGGAATTGTATGTATCATTAATGAAACATTAATTTATAGTACTAGTGAATATATGTGAGTACTCTTTTATGTCAGTACTCTTTTATAGTTTAATATGATATATAAATATTTACAAATTAATTTCTAATCCATAGCATATACTATTAAATATTATTTCATATCTTAATAAAATAAATATAAAATATTATAATTTCAATAACATCAATATAATATAATAAAAAAAATAGTAAGATATCATAATAATACATCAAAATGAATTATAAAGAACATTAATAAGTTATAAATAAAAATAAAAATTTCAAAACTATTGAGAATTATATATTATTTTTATATGTTTTTTATCTTGAGATATTGGGATGAGATGATTCATATAGATTAATAGTATTTTTATAATTTTTTTTTGTATTTATAAGTGAATTTTTATTATATTTAATAAATGATAATGTCATTTTATAATCTTTATTCATAATATTATATTATTGAGTTTTTATTTATTTTATTCAGTTGTTTTATTTTTTATGGGAATACTCGACAAGTAAAGTTTCATCAATCTTTTTTATTCATTATGCAAAGGCATGAGTTTTAGTTATATATTATTATTATTGAGTATTATTTTTTTTATCATCTTTTTTTTTTCATTTTCATGTATTAATCTTCATATTTTTTCATTATATATATATATATATATATATATATATATATATATATATATATATATATGAAAATGCGGATATATGAAATTTATATCATACTGATTAAAAAAAACCAATGGGTATGTAAAGATTTTAGACCAATTAGCTTATGTAATCCGGTCTACAAAATTTTGGCAAAAATTCTACAAGGTAGACTAAGCTGTGTCCTGCCAGAAATAATATCTCAGGAACAAACAAGTTTTGTTAAAAATAGGTTAATGATTAAAAATATAAGATTAGCATCTAAAATGATGAGAAAAATAGCAATTAAAACTTGAGGTTCTAATTTAGTAATAAAACTAGATCTATCTAAAGCATTTGACAAAGTAGAGTGGGACACACTCTGTTTTGTAATGCAAAAATTTAGTTTCTCTGAATTATGCATTGATTTAATATATAGATGCATTTCAAGTGTATGGATTAAAGTTATTGTGAATGGGAAAATAGGCGAGGAATTAAAGCCAAAAAGAGGACTAAGGTAATGGGATCCACCTTTATTATTTGATACATTTTTAGAATTACACATTCTTAACTTAAAATATGAGAATGACTGAAGGAAAACTAGTTCATTTAGGCTACCTAAAAATATGATGAGACTAGGTTGTTTAGCTTATGCTGTCGATTTAATAATATTCACAAATATGAGGTAAGTCTTTAAAGAATTAATTGGATTTATTAAAAATATTTGAGACAGAATCTGGGAAAATAGTGAATAAAAAGAAGTGACAATTTATGCTAGTAGCAAAAACCTTAGAAAAAGTCATAAGGTTAAAAATATTACAGGCTTTACGTAAAAAAAAGAAGCTTTAAATTACATGGGCTGCCCTATATATGAGGGTAGACTTAGAGAAGAATAATTAAATTTTTTACAAGATAGAATGCGAAGGAAAATAGCATGCTGGAAGGAGGATTTATTGGGATTCGGGGGAAGGATCTTGTTAATCTCTCACATTCTTCAAAGTATACACATATTATCAGTAATATAACCTCCTCAGAACTTTATTAAGAAACTAGAAATGGAAATGACCAACTTTTTATGGGGTAAAAAAGAAGGGAGGCTAAAGCTTTATTAGAAGAACTGGAATGACATCTGCTACCCTAAAGAAGAAGTAGGCTTAGGATTAATTAGCCTACAGGACATGCCTACAGCATGGGATTGTAAAGCATGGTGGAGGTTAAAAGAAAATGCTAGTCCATGCGCTAAATATATGAGAGCCAAAAATGGGCGGGACAATGATAAGAGCATGAGGCATCGGATAATTGGAAAGTGCTAGAAAAACATAGAGAGATAGTAGAATCTCACTCGATACAGAAAAAGAGTGGCTAGAAATGGACGCTCAATTTGCAAGGAATTTTCACATTGAAATCGGTCAAAGAAATGATAAGAAAGAAAAAACCTACTCAACCAATTTTTAAATGGGCCTGGAAAGTAGACATCCTGAAAAAAATGTGCGGGCTAGCATGGAAATTTCTTGCTAATGCCATACCAGTTGATATCAATGTCCAAAGAAAAGGCATTAAAATGATATCTAGATGTGACTTCTACTTTGAGGCAATAGAATCTATCGATCACCTATTCTCAGAGGAAAGAATTGCAGTGGAAGTCTAGAAGTTGCTGGAGAAGTCTAACCAGATTAGTATCAAAGATGTAGGATTAGTAGATAGAGTTCAAAAGTGGGGAAAGGAAAATTCAAGGAGTCCTATTAGAAAATGGCTTATTCAATATATCCCACACGTAGTTATTTGGTGCTTATGGAGGTCTATGAATAAAAGTAGATTTGAGGGAATAAGGATGAATTCAATTGAAAATTTAAAAGATATTAGGAAAAAAATAAGTAATATATCTTACATAAAGAAAATTAGGGCTGAGAGCATAGAAGCATACAAATCTATAAAGCATACATGGGCACTGGCTACAAGTAAAATTAAGAATCATAGTGTAAAGAGTATAAGATGGAACAAGGCTTCTGTAGTAAAGCTGTCTCTTAATACGGATGCTAGCTTTAATATGGACATAGGGGTAGTAGGAGGGGGAGGAGTAATAAGGGATTCACAAGGGTGCATTATAAAAGCTTTTACTCTTGCCTATGAGGCATCCTCGGCATTACACTCCAAAATATATGTTTTAAAAAGAGGACTACACCTTAGCATTAAGCTAGGGTTAAAAAATTTACAAATTCAGGCAGATTCTACATTATTGGTGGATCTAGTAGCTGAAAGAATAAGTTCGTGGAGGTATGAAGAAGATATTGAGATAATAAGAGATCTCATGAAGGAATTGAATGCAAATATACAGAATATATACATGGAGGCAAATGCACTGACAAATAATTTAGCTTGAATAGGTCTTCTTGATGGGGAAATTGAGTATGATGAGGGAACAATGCCGGATAGGTTAAAAGGTTTGGCCAGGCTGGAAAGATCCGCCTTTCCTTATTTAAAGGGTCAAGAAGGCTAGAATATGAATGATATTGAGTAAGGGTATTTACTTGGGGTGATGGTGGGTAAAGCTTAGTAAGGTTGGAAGAATTTAGGAATAACTTATAAGGAGTTTTGCAATGGCTTCTTTCTGTATGGTGGGGAATAGCCTCTTGTGCATTAGAATGTTTTTGTGTTTATGTAGGACGAGAGCATGATTAGAGCCAACTACACAAAGAAGTCTCAAATGGTCTGTGTTCAAAAATGTTAGGAGAATAAAGAGTGGAGGAAGGAAAAGAAAAGTAGGGAGCTGGAAGAATTTAACATTATTGCTCATGTTTTTTGTTATCTATTATCTATTGAAACATGGGGGGCCTAGAGAATTGGAGAGGTAGTACTGAATAAAGGGTAGGGGTAAATGGGGAAAAGGGTAGTGGTTTTAATTTTGCAGAGAAGTTAGCAACACATAAGTAATCATCAATGTCTTAAGCAATGGCATCCGGGTGATGTAAATCTGCCAGTGTCGGAGGAAGATTTAGTAATTGAGTAGTGGAGTATGTGCTATTCAGTAGTATGCTGTTGTGATGTATAAAGTGTAGTAGTAAGGTGTATAATAAGGAGTCTGTAATGGTAGAATGGTCTAGAAGCTATGTGGTAGTAAGGTAGTAGTATGCTGCTACTGTAGAAGAAGTCTGTAAGTTTAATGGGTCTATAAGGAGTTATGTAATTAAAGAGTTTGTATGGTAAGTGTGGTAGTAAGGAGTCTATATGGTCAAGTCTGTAAGTGTGAAAGGTAGGTGTCAATTTTAAGCTATTGGAAGAGGAGCATTTCTACCTGGAAGAAGGAGGACAAGAGGCAGGCTGCAGAGGACCGGCTCAAGAACTTATTTATGATCAGTAGTCTAGGTTGTGCTGTGGGTTGTAATAATAAATTATGTGAAAAGGGACAAATGAAAAATGGATAGAATATAGGAGTTGTTCTTGTGTTTGCTGCAAGATGGTGGTTGCTACAAATGGGAAGAAGGTGTTCACGGAAAGAAGTCCTTTTGGTAAATTCAGTAGGAACAATAAGGGGAGAAGAGGATTCGGGAGGTAAAACATCCAAAGGATTGTGCCCAGGAAATAGCTAGGAGAAGTGGCTAAAAAGAGACCCAGGCAAATAGAAGATGGTTCAAAGTTGCTCATATGTTAAACTACAAATGAAGTTATTTGTAATTTTATAAAAATGGTGTAGAAGGGGTCACGGTAGAAGTATACTTTAAACAACGGTATTCCTCCGCCGAAAGAGAGGGTATAATTAATAAACGAACTTTTCCAAAAAAAATAAAAATAAGAAAAATAAGAAGAAATAAAAAATAAGAAGAATAAGAAGAAAAGGAAGGATTAATAAGAATAAGAAAAATAGGAATAATAAAAAGAATAAGAAGAATAAGAAGAATAAGAAGAATAAGAAGAATAATAAGAATAAGAATAATAAGAAGAATAAGAAGAATAAGAAGTATAAGAAGAATAGAAAAATAAGAAGAATAAGAAAAATAATATAGAATAAAAAGTATTGGATGAATAAGAAGAATAAAAAAAACGAAGAATAAGAAGTATAGGAAAAAAAAGAAGAAAAAGAAGAAAATAGAAGAATAAGGATAATAAGAAGAATAAGTTGAATAAATAAAATATGAAGAAAAAGAAAAATAATAAGAATTAGTATAATAAGAAGAATAAGAAGAATAAAAAGATTAAGAAGAGTATGAAGAATAAGAAGATAAAGAATAATAAGAAGAATAAGAAGAATGAGAAGAATAAGAATAATAAGAAGAATACGAAGAATAAAAAAATAAGAAGAATATAAAGATTAAGAAGATATGAAGAATAATAAGCATACGAAGAATAAAAAGAATAAAAAGAATAAAAAGAATATGTAAATATATAGAATAAAAGAATAAAAAAATAATATGAATAAAAAGAATAAGAAGAATAATAAGAATAAGAAGAACAAAAAGAATAAGTAGAATAAGAAGAATAAAAATAATAAAAATAATAAGAAGAAAAAAAAAGAATAAGAAGAATAATAAGAAAATATAAGAATAAGAAGAATAAGGAGAAAATAGAAGATTAAGAAAAATAAGAAGAATAACAAGAATAATAAGAATAATAAGAATAATAAGAATAATAAGAATAAGAAGAATAGAAGAATAAGAAGAACAAGAAGAATAAGAAGAATAAGAAGCATATGAAGAATAAAAAGAATAAGAAGAATAAGTAGAATATGTAGAATAAGAAGAATAAGAAGAATAAGAAGAATAAAAAGCATATGAAGAATAAAAAGAATAAGAAGAATAAGTAGAATATGTAGAATAAGAAAATAAGAAGAATAAGAAGAATAATAAGAATAAGAAGAATAAGAATAATAAGAAGAATAAGAAGAATAAGAAAAATAAGAAGAATAAAAAGAATAAGAAGAATAAGAAGTATAAGAAGAATAAGAAGAATAAGAAGAATAAGAAGAATAAGAATAATAAGAAGAATAAGAATAATAAGAAGTATAAGAAGAATAAGACGAACAAAAGAATAAGAAGAATATAAAAAATAATGAAAAATAAGAAGAATAAGAAGAATAAGAAGAAAAAAGAAGAATAAAAAGTATAAGAAAAAAAAAGATGAGAAGAATAAGAAAAGTATACAGATAAAAAAGTATAAGGTGAATAGAAAGAATAAGAAGAATAAGAAGAATAAGAAGAATTAGAAGAATAAGAAGAATAAGGAGAATAAGAAGAATAAGAAAAATAGAAGAATAAAAAAAATAATATAGAATAAGAAGTATTGGAAGGATAAGAAGTATTGGAAGATTAAGAAGAATAAGAAAAATAACGAAGAATAATAAGTATAGGAAGAAATACTTGAATAAGAAAAATAAGAAAAACAACGAAGAATAATAAGTATAGGAAGAAATAGTTGAATAAGAAGAAAATAGAAGAATACGGATAATAAGAAGAATATGAAGAATACGTTGAATAAATAAAATAAAAAGAATAAGAAAAATAATAAAAATTAATATAATAAAAAGATTAAGAAGATTAAGAAGAATATTAAGAATAAGAAGAAAAAGAAGAATAAAAAGAATAAGTAGAACAAAAAGAATAAAAAGAATAAGAAGAATACAAAGATTAAGAAGAATACGAAGCATACGAAGAATAAAAAGAATAAGAAGAATAAGTAGATATGTAGAATAAGAAGAATAAATAAAATAAGAATAAGAAGAATAGTAAGAATATGAAGAACAAGAATAATAAGTAGAATAAAAAGTATAAAAAGAATAAAAAGAATAAGAAGAATAATAAGAAAATAGAATAATAAGAAGAATAAAAAGAAAATAGAAGAATAAGAAAAATAAGTAGAATAACAAGAATAGTAAGAATAAGAAGAATAAAAATATAAAAAGAATAAAAAGCTTATGAAGAATAAAAGGAAAAAGAAGAATAAGTAGAATATGTAAAATAAGAAGAATAAAAAAAATAAAAGAATAAAAAGAACAATAAGAATAAGAAGAATAAGTATAATAAAAAGAATAAGAAGAGTAAGAAGAATAAGAAGAATAAGAAGAATAAGAAGAATAAGAAGAATAAGAAGAATAAGACGAATAAGAAGAATTAGAATAAAAAAAATAAGAAGAATAATAAAAATAAAAATAAAAAGAAGAATAATAAGAATAAGATGTGTAAGAAGAATAAGAAGAATAAAAACAAAAAGAAGAATAAGAAGAATAAGAAAAATAAGAAAAATAAGAAAAATAATAAGAATAAGAATAATAAGAAGAATAAGAAGAATAAGTAATATAAGGAGAATAAGAAGAATTTGAAGAATATGAAGACTAATATGTATAAGAAGAATAAGAAGAATAAAAGAATAAGAAGAATATAAAAAGTAACGAAGAAAAAAAGAATAAGAAGAATAAGGAGAATAAGGAGAATAAGAAGAATAAGAAGAATAAAGAAGAATAAGAAGTATAAGAAAAAAAAGGATGAGAAGAATAAGAAGAATAAGAAAAATATAAAGATAAAGAAGTATAAGATAAATAGAAAGAATAAAAAGAATAAAAAGAATAAGAAGAATAAGATGAATCGGTAAAATAAGAAGAATAAGTAGAATAATAAGAATAAAAAGAATGATAAGAAAAGGAAGAAAAAGAATAATAAGAAAAATAAAAAGATTAAGAAGAATAAGTAGAATTTGAAGAATAAAAAGAATAAGAAGAATATGAAGAATAAAAATAATAAGAAGAATAAGAAGATTAAGAAGAATAAGAAAAATCTGTTGAATAAATAAAATAAGAAGAATAAAAAGAATAATAAGAATAAGAAGGATAAAAAAAATAAGAAGAATAAGAAAAACAAGATGAGTATGGAGAATAAGAAGATTAAGAAGAATAAAAATAATAATATGAAAAAGAAGAATAAGAAGAATAAAAAAAAGAATAACTTCTTTGAAAATGCTCTCAGCTTCTATAGAGAGAAATTTCTATTTTTTAGAGAGAGAAATCTCCATTCCTACTCAATTCAAGCTACTACCAAGCTCAAAATGGAGCAAAGAGACTTCTTATCAAATAAGAAGTCCTTTTCTTCAATTTTTACTGAATCCATGCCTCCTTCACCATTGTTCAAAAATACGGAAGGGAGTCATGTGATTTTCTTCCCTTTGGAAAAGTTACACAGGCTTACAAAGCCCTTCAAGCTCAAGTTAATATAGAATTTTTTCTATGGCAGATCTCATGCAAATGACATACAGTCATTTATCACTTTATTGAAGCTTAGGGAAAGTGTGAAATTTGCTGACTACAATGCTAAAGACATCTATCTACAGTGTTGTATAGAGGAAATTTTCCACCGTATATGGCTAAGGGTGCTATGGCAAGTCAATGGATATCCTATGCGAATTCTAAAGTTAACGAAAAATTTCAGGACACATGAGGAGGTGCCTCTAGCTATGCTATGGTTCTCACTTTCGAACCTCCCTCTGTATTTCTATAATACTCACTCTTTGTATTCTATCTCTTCATGCTTCAGTAAGTCAATGCTACGAAATGAGGTGACACTTTCCATGACTATGCTAGATAATGCTCCGGTATGTGTTGAATGTAACTTACTTACATAGTCACCTACTAGTATTTGGATAGGTAGTGGAAAGGGAGAGCAAAATGAGGGGTTCTAGAAACCTATCATACCAGAAACCCTACCTCCTTACTATCAAGGTTGTAGGAGGTTAGGGCATGTGTTGGGGGAGTGTAGGTTGGGTTTAAAAGAGAAGGGCAGAGGGAAGGGGCAAGGGGGGTAGAGGAAGGATGGAATGGATTAGAAAGGAAGAAGGGGCCCTAATCCTAAATGGGGGTGATCCTTTAGAAACAGAAATAGTTGAGAAAAGGGAGGGTAGGAGTAAAGAGGTGGGGGTTCAAACTGAGTAGGAGGTAGGCAGTAATAAGGAAATAGAGGCAGTGGTAAGGGCAGAAGGATGGGAAAAGGATGGAAAGGATGAAGGTTGGAAAGTGGTGAATGATAAAATAAAGAGGGCTAAGAGGTTTAAAACTAGGAGGGTCTCAAGAGAGATGGAGGAAGACTATACCTGGATTGATGAGGACCTTCTAGATTTCAAGAAGAAGAATTGGATATTTTCAGTTGTCCATCAATAGGTAATGAGGAGGATAATCTAGAAAAGGTTAAAAATGATTTAAAAATCTTTGAAAAGGATTGGGAGAAGCTTACTATGGATCAAGCCATGGAAACCATGAAAACAATGGCTATGAAACTCGGACATCAATTAAGATATAAGGAGATAATGCAAGTCACTCTTAACACGCCTAAGTCTAAGAAATAGGAAGAAATATTTAAATAAGACTTACGAGTCTAGATGCACAACAAGAGCTCAAGCAAAATCAAGTTTTAATGGATAGTTGTCTTTACTGGATTATAAGGGCGGTGGCTAATAACCCCTCAATAAATAGGTTGAAACATTTAATAAAAACATATAAAATTTCCCTAGTTGTTATTGCAGAACACATAATACAAAAAGACCAATTAGCTAAATATAGTAAAATATTAGGATTTAATAATGTGTATGCAAACATAAATTGTAAATCTAGATTATGTGGCATAATAATATGGACATTACATAGAGCAAGTAGTACATTTCAAAATGCATAAAATGCAGAAGAAATAATTTCAGTAGTTTATGCAAAAAATACTAAAAAAGATAAATTAGATTTATGCAAAGAGATGAAGGAAATAGCAATAAAAGACACTCCATGGATTATAGAAGAAGATTTTAATGTGATAAGAAGTTCACAGAAAAAAAAAGAGGAAAAATTCAAGATACAGTGAATATGTCACAATTTAATGACATAATCACTAGTGCTAACTTAAAGGAAGTAGACTTTATAGGCTCGAACTTTAACCGGCGTAATAACTGGCAGAAAAGAGTAGTAATTTGGGCAAGACTGGATAAGGTCATGTGTAATACTAAGTGGGTATCCTCTCAATAGGTTAAATGACTGAGGGATTTAAATAGAACATGTTCGAATCATAGCCCACTGCTCATATCAATTCACAAAAATCAACGATCAGTAGGGAGCGTTAAATTTCAGGATACGTGAGTAAAGCATTTAGAGTTTGAAAAGGTAGTGAGAGAGTCATGGATAGAGCTATCTTTAGAAAAACCTATGCAGGTTCTACTAATTAAGCTATACAGATTAAAAAGATGCTTGGAAAAATCGAATAGAGAAGTTTTTGAATATTTCAACCAAAAGATTAAGTAAGCGAAGGAAGAGGTGGAGAAGCTGGAAGTATAATATGACAACATTCATAATGAGGAGACTAGACATAAACTTGGTCAGGCTAAGGGTCAGTTGAAGCTCAGATTGCATATGGAAGAAATCTACTAGAAGTAGCATGTAGAGATTAAATGGCTAAAAATGACGATAAAAATACTAAATTTTTTCATAATATGAGCAAAATAAAAGAACAAAGAAATAAGATTAAATGCATAAAGAATGGTGAGGGTGCTTTGGTTGATGATGATAAGGAAATTGGAACCTCATTTGATGCTTTTTTTAAAAAATCATTTATGTGGGCAGGTTCGACACGAAGGGGACTCTCCATTGAAAGAAATTAAGGCAATATCACAAATGAACAAAATCAGAAAATGGAGATGATCACGGAAGAAGAAGAGGTAAGAAATGTTGTTTTTAGTCTGGATAAGGATAGTCCGGCTAAGCTAGACAGCTGGAATAATCATTTTTTCTAGATTTGTTGGCATATTGTTAAAAATGATCTTGTGGCTGCAGTTTCAAGTTTTTTTATGAGAGCAGATATTCCCAAGACATGGGCGAATTCTTTTATTTTTTTAATTCCAAAAAGAGAATCGCCACAAAATGTGATGACTTTAGACCAATTAGTTTGTGTAATGTAGTCTATAAGATCACGACAAAGATCCTGTAAGGTAAATTAAGTTGTATCTTGCCAGATATAATATCACATGAACAAATAGAGTTTTTAAAAATAGATTAATGATTAATAGTATAAGATTAACTTTAGAAATGATAAAAGAAATATCAATTAAAACTAGAAAAAATAATTTAGTAGTGAAACTAGATTTATTTAAAGAATTCGATAGGGTAGAATGGGATATTATCTGTTTTGCCTTAAGAAAATTTGGTTTCTCGGAATCATACATTGATTTGATTTACAAATGCGTTTCGAGTGTAAGGGTGAAAGTTATTGTGAATGGTAAGAAAGGTGAAGAGTTTAGGCCAAAAAGAGGGTTAAGACAAGGTGACCCACTGTCTCCTTTATTATTTGATATTTATTTAGAATTACTAATTTTTAGCTTAAACAGGAGAATGTCGGAAGGTAAAATAGTTTCTTTCAGGCACCAAAAAAACACTTCAAGAATAGGTTGTTTAGCCTATGCTGATGACTTAATAATTTTCATGAATGCTAGTAGTAGATCTTTGATGAATTTAATGGAGCTTCTACATACATTAGAGATAGAAACGAGGCAAAAAATGAATAAAAAGAAGTGTCAATTCATGTTAGCAGCAAAATCTTTAAAGAAAGTGGCTAATAAGATTAAAAACATCACAGGTTTCACAAAAAAACAAATGTGCTTTAATGTAAATTGGTTGTCCTATATTTGAGGGTAGACTCAGAGAAAAACATTTAATTATTTTACAAGATAAATTGAGGAAGAAAATTGCATGCTGGAAAGAAAAATTATTGGGATTTGGGGGTAGGATAACTTTAATTTCTCATGTATTCCAAAGCACGCTGGTCTATATCTTGTCAGTCATCCATCCTCCAAAGAGCTTTATTAAGAAATTAGAAATAGAAATGCCTAATTTTTTATGGGATAAAAAAGACGAAAGGCCGAAGCTTCATTGGAAAAGCTGGAAAGATATTTGCTATCCAAAAGATGAAGTAGGATTAGGAATAATTAGTTTACAAGATATGGCCACCGCATGGGATTGTAAAGGATGGTGGAGATTAAAAGAAAATGATAGTCTATGGGCCAAATATATGAGAGCTAAATATGGATGGGATAAGGACAAGTATTTGAAGAAGGCCTCAAATAATTGGAAAGCACTTGTAAACCAGAAAGAGATAGTTGAAGCGTATTTGACACTGAAAAAATAGTGGCTAGAAATGGACACTCAACATGTAAGGAATATTTACATTAAAATCGGTAAAAGAATTGATAAGAAAGAAAAACCCTGTACAATCACTTTTCAAATTGGCTTGGAAGGCAGATATCCCACAGAAAATGAACTCACTTGTATGGAAAGCTATTGCTAATGCTATATAAGTTGATACAAATATTCAAAGAAAATGAATAAAGATGGTATCCAGATGTGAATATTATTTTGAGGCAATAGAATCAATAGATCATTTATTCTCAGAAGGGAAAATTGCAACAGAAATATGGAAGAAACTGAAGAAATATAACCAAATCAGTAGCAAAGAGGTATGGTTAGTTGATAGAATTAAAAAGTTGGAAATGGAATCTTCAAGAAGCCCAATAAGGAAATGGCTCATCCAAAATAATTCGCACGTAGTCATTTGGTGCTTATGGAAAGCTAGAAATAAAAGTAGATTTAAGGGGATAAAGATGGATTTAGCTGGAATTTTAAAGTATATCAGAAAGAAAATTAGTAATATATTCTGTATAAGACCTATTAGGGTTGATGACACAGTGGTAGATGGATTAGTCAAGAACACATGGAAGCTGGCTACTAAAAAGATTAAGATAAATAGGGTAAGAAGCATAAGATAGAAAAAGCTGATTGCAGGTGAGCTCTCTCTTAACACAGACGGTAGTGTTAACAGAGATATAGGGGCAGCAGAGGGAGGAGGAGTAAAAAGGAATTCTAAATGGAATAACATTTATGGTTTTACTCTTGCTTGAAAAGCCTCATCTACTCTTGACTCAGAAATATGCGCACTAAAAAAGGGACTATACGTTTGTAATGAGCTAGGATTAAAGAACTTACAAATTCAGGTAGATTCCTCGTTACTAGTGGATCTAGTAAATAATAGAATAACTTTATGGAGGTATGAGGAGAAGATTGAGATAATTATAAACCTCATGGTAGAATTGAATGCATTGATATTGCATATATATAGGGAAGCAAATGCACTGGCAGATAATTTAGCTAGAATATGTTTATTTAAAGGAGAAAATGAGTATTATGAGGAGACTATACCAGAAAAACTAAAAGGACTATCTAAACTGGATAGGATTGCTTTCTCTTATGTAAGGATTAAAAAAGGCAGGATATAAGAGCTACTGAGAAGGTTTAGAATGTTGCTTATAATATATATGGTTTTTAGTTTTTCTGTGCAGGAATTTTCCTTGCAGTGCGTGTAGTGGGCAGGATCTGGTTATTCTGCTCTAGGGAATGCTTGAGCTTAAAGATATGGGAGGAATAATTATATTCTTCATTAGTTTTAGCTCTTTTATTCTCTTTTTTGAAAGCAAGGATGAGTTAGAAAATCGGGCAGGTAGGTTTTTTTTGGTCTTCTTGGTGTTTGCATGGGGAAGGATTAGGTGTTGTCACAATGGGCAGGGGCATGGAAGGAATGTGCAGCATGAACTAGCAGAGGGAGCATGGTGACAAGAAGTGCAGAATACAGTGTTCTGCATGAGCCTGTAACTGTGAAAGTAGTGGGTAAAGTGATGCATTAAGTGTCTGTATTTTGAATGTGGTATGTGGTCTGTGTTATGTGGTATGTGTCTAAATGTGTTAAGGGTTGCTATGCATGTATGATGCAGCAATTAGGATGGTAAGTAGCATCCGAGCAAAAAAATGCACAAGCAATTTGGTAGCATAAATAAACTTGTAAAGTGGCAGAGGACAACAAGGTAGCACAAAGGAGGTTATCTTGAAAAGTGGCAGAGGACATGTGGGTAAGTTGAAAGCAGAACAAAGAAGAAGGTGACATCCATATTCATTTGAAGCGAAGAGAGAAAACCCATAGAAAATAGAAGGCCTCACAGAGCTTTCATCTTAGAATTTAAATTGTGTTATTCAGTGTAAGTATTTGTAGTTTTGTTTGTGTTTAAATAGTTATTATTAGATGTTAGGAAGGGGTGTAAGGGGAAGAAGGGTAGTTATTAGTTTGTATCAATGGCATTTCTTTGCCAAAAGAGAGGGTCATAATTAATAAACAACTTTAAAAAAAAGAATAAGAAGAATAAGTAGAATATGAAGATTAAGAAGAATAAAAATAATAAGAAGAATAAGAAGAATAAGAAGAAAAAGAAGAATAGGGAGAATATGAAGAATAAGAATAATAAGAAGAATAAGAAGGATAAAAAAGAATAAGAAATTTAAAAAAAAATAAGAAGGATAAGAAGAATATAATGATAATTAATTATAAGTTGAATAACAAGAATAAAAAAATAAGAAGAATAAGAGAATAAGAAGAATAAGATGAATCATTAAAATAAGAAGAATAGTAAGAATAATAAGAATAAGAAGAATAAGAAGAATAAAAAGATTTTTTTTTCTAAAAACCCCACTGCTCTTAAAACTAGAGAGAGAACATGAGAATTTTAGAGAGAGAAAGCTTCAAATTGTGCAAGAAAGGGGTGATTTCTAGCTGAAAATGGAGGAAAATGATTATCTTGCATATAAGAAATCTTGTTCTAACACCCATCATTTAACTGCTCCCCCCTAATATGTAGTCTTCACAAAAAATTGAAGAACCCACATTATTCTTCTCCCCTGATGAAATTGAAAACCTCTCTGAAGCTCACAAATTATCACTTATTCTGAAATTCTCCCATGGCCACTCGCATATTGTTGAAATAAGATATTTCTTCTCCTTGTTAATGCTCAAAGGCTTGATCAAATTGGGAATTATCGATAGCAAACATGTTCTGGTGCAACTCTTCACATAAAAGGATTACCCTCGTCTGTGGCTGAAATATAATTGGAATATTCTTGGCTACCCCATGAGAACATTTAAATGGATGGTAGAATTCAATACTAAGGAAGAAAACACTCTCACTCTGGTATGCCTTTTCCTACCTCAACTGCCCATTCATTTTCTTAATAAATTGTCTCATTTCTCCATCTAGAAACTCATTGGTAATCCATTATTGATGGACGGGGCTATTGCCACCCTCACTAGGTAAAGTGTGGCAAGGGTTTGCATTAAAGTTCTTCCTAACTACTATGGTCAAAGTAAAATAAGAGGGCATAAAATAGAGAATTGTATGGCTAATTTAAGGCAACATAGAGAAGAGCAGAAGGTTGAAAACTAGGCTAGAAAATATGAGAAAATGAAATACATACCCAAAATAATGCACGATAAAATCAAAGAGGAGGTCATCATTATTCTTAGCAAAAACTAGGCTAGAAAATATGGGCATAAAATAGAGAATTGTATGGCTAATTTAAGGCAACATAGAGAAGAGCATAAGGTTGAAAACTAGGCTAGAAAATACGATAAAATGAAATACATACCCAAAATAATGCACGATAAAATCAATGAGGAGGTCATCATTATTCACAGCTGAATTAGTAACAATATATAAATGAGAAAAAGCTTCGAGATGCTATTTTTCTAGAGTTTGCCAATAAGCAAGATCTTTCCAATGCGATGAATGCAGCTGAAATTACTGACAAGCTATGACTTAACTCTCTTCTCCAACACCGTTGGTACATTCACAGCACCTGTGCTTCAACTAGCGAGAGCCTCAATGAGGGTCTTGATTGGCTTTCCACTTACATTGCCAGCAAGTCATAAACAATTTTAGCATGATGAGGCAAACTTTATTGACATATATGGATATGGATATAATCTTTGCCTATTTTTTGAGTGTAGTTCTATTATGTGGATGACATCATCTTTTCCTGGAGGGATTCAAATTGTATTTATATATATATATTGCATGCCTAAAATACAAGACTGCATTTACTTTGTTCTAATCTGTTGTAAGACGAACATGTTTGTTTTCTATTTTGTCTTTTTGCCATTGGATCCCAAAGGTATAAAAACATATAACTACAAATAATTGTCTTTGACTATATGTATACCTATAAAATATTATACATAACTATATTTAAAAATATAATTAACAACATTTATTTAATATATATTTGTATATATTAGTATATAAAAATATTTTTTACCATATATATACCTATAGATAACCATATGTATACATATATAAAAATATATAAAAAATATATATTTACCTACATGTATAAAAATAAGTATAACTATATGTATAACCACATGTAACTATATTTATAATTATATGTATAATAACATACAACATTATGTTTAACTATATGTGTATAACTATATATAAATATTTGTATAACTACATAACACTCTATATAATTAAATATAACTATATTTATAACTATGTATACATATATGTAAATCTATATATTTATTTATAACTTTATATATTTATGTATAACTATTTGTATGATTATATTTATATATAACTATATGTTTAACTATTTTAAAAATATTTATAACTATATATAATATATGCATAATGGCATATAACTATAAATAATTATATCTTATTTTATATATAATTATAAAAGCTATATACATAACTATATTTAAATATATAATTTATAACTTATATTTAATATAAATTTGTATATATTAGTATATAAAAATGTATTTTACAATATCTATACCTATGCATAACTATATATATATATATATAATTATATGAATACATATATATACCTACATGTATAAATATAAGTATAACTATATGTGTAGCTATATGTATAATCACATGTAACTATATTTATAATTAGATGTATAACATCATACAACATTATGTTAAATTATATGTGTATAACTAGATATAAATATTTGTAAAACTAAATAAATCTTTATATAATTAAATATAACTATATTTTTTCACTATTTATACATATATGTAAATCTATATATTTGTTTATAACTTTGTATATATTTATGTATAATAAAATATAAATACTCGTATGAATATATATATATATATATATATATATATATATATATATATATATGTTTAACGATATATAATTTTTTATAACTATATATAATATAAGTATAATAACATATAACTATAAATACTTCTATCTTACTATATGTATAACTATAAAAACTTTATACATAACTATATTTAAATATATAATTAACAATATATATTAAATATACATTTTTATATATTAGTATAAAAAATGTATTTTCATATATCCCTACCTATACATAACTATATGTATAAATATATGAAATTATATGGAAAATATATATACATACATTTATAAATATAAGTTTAACTATATGTGTAACCACATGTATAACCACATGTAACTATATTTATAATTATATGTATAAAAACATACAACATAATGTTTAACTATGTGTATAACTATATATAAATATTTGTATTACTATAAAAAACTCTATATAAATAAATATAACTTTATTTTTTATTATGTATACATATATGTATACATATATGTAAATTTATATAATTATTTATAACTTTGTAAACATTTATGTATATATACTTATAACTACATGTATGCATATATCTATATATAACTATATGTTTAACTATATGTAACTATTTATAACTACATTTATTATATGTATCCTAACATATAATTATAAATGGAATAATACTAATTTGTTGAAATAACTTGAAATTAAATCGCAAAAGATATAATATCAACAATAAAGTAAGCATAGCATGAGAGTGCCCGTTGGTCAGGCTTATATATAGTATAATACAAATAAGGGTCAGACTCTTATGTAAACCCAGCCCTTGGGCCTCAGGCTCATATATGAACTTATATATGATAAAAGATGTAATATTTGATAAGTATGTACCGAAGAATTTTTTTTATTTTATGTAATTCTTCATTCTAACACTTCATTCTAAAAAATTATGTTAGAATTATTAAGTTTTAAAATTTTGAATTATTTAAAATATTAGTATCTTTTATTTGTTAATATCATTTTTTTAATTTATGTCATAGAAAATTGATCCTTCAAATGGAGATTCAAGTATTTTCATTCAGAATCTAAGTAAAGGTCCGTTTAGATATGTGACAACCTATCCTTAGTATTTTGTTAATAGATATAAATTTCACATAATTGGGAACAGTTCTTCTAAAACAACAATGCATAGTAGTGTATGCATTAAAAGCTCAAGTTATAGTACAGATGAGATTGATTATTATGGTCAATTCAAAGAAGTTTTTGAGTTGGAGTATCCTAGACTCAAAAATAATAGAATTGTATTATTAAAGTACAAGTGGTTTGATCCTACACGAATTGTGGTCACAAAGATTCATTTGAATTATAAGCTTGTGGATGTTAACCATAAATGCAGTTATAATCAATATGAGCCATTTATTATGGTTGTTCAAGCCGCTCAAGTATATTAATGTACATATCCGAGTTTATCTCGTGATAAGAGTGATTAGTGGTAATTTGCAAAATCAAAGCTCGATCAAATTAGAAGTACCAACATTTGAACAAAGAAGTGCAGACTTAGATATTGTACTGGAATTCCAGGAAGATGACATAAATAATATTGAGCCTTTGCATGTAGATGAAGATCCAAAAAATTTATGTGACTCAAATAGTGGCCTAATAGAAATTAAAGATGATTAATTTCTATCTGAAGATGAGTTTGAACTTCTATTGAAATCAGAAGAAATATCAGAAGATCCATTGGAGGATGACGGTGATGCCAATAATTAAACTGTTTTAATTTTATTATAATATTAAACTATCAAAGACTTTCTATAATTTGTTGAAATCTATCGATGTGTTTTATTCTAAAATGCATGCTTATTTCTCAAATCTCTATTATTTGTTCTATGTTTTATTTTGTACAACAGATGGTGCCTAAAGAACATGGCCTTGGTGGAGGTGGACGTGGATGTAGAAATGAACCAAATTCATCTAGTATGATGTTACATCATTTTTCAAAATCAATACCATCTCATATCCACCATATTCAGACTTCAACATTACAATCACCAACTTAATTTCTATCACCATCACCATCATTGAGACCTCTACTATCACCTTTATTAGATATAAGCCCACCACCAATTGTGCTTCATACACATACCTTTGATCCATTTCTATCTTCTATACCACATTTTACACAAATAGTTCCCCCATTTACAAAACCAAAGATATCATCAAATGATGTGTCTTCCTCTATAGTCAGTGCAAAGTTAGTAATTGAGATTGATGATGGGAGGTAAAAGAAATATATAAATATGACTTGAAAAAAAAAATTATGTTACTATCAGTAGTTTTTTTATATTGTTATGATTTGCTTGTTTTCAATGTTATTTATTTATTTGTACAGTTTTATTCCATTTACAAGTGTTTGATGATAATTACAAAGTCTTTCGAGAAAATGGATGATTCAAATGCATCTTCTGGAAGAAAGTTTTTGAATCGACAAAAGAGTCTTATTTTAATGATTTTTAGGTAAAAATAACAAAACAAAAGCATTGAAATTTAATTATATAATAACTTAACTATTATATTGGTTATTATTCAAGTAGTAAATAATTATGTTCTTGTTAATATAATTTTTTTTTGTGATTTCTCTAAATATAGAATCAGTGCACATGGGCACCCGAATTTGATGGAAAGATAAAGTCATTATGGGGGATCAAAGCTGCTCAACGGTATTCTCATTTTGTCCATAAATTGAAGAATATGAAAGAAAGGCTTGATTTTATATCCGAGGATGACTGGCCCAAGTGACTTAAGTATTGGGAGGAGCTAGATGTGAAAAAAATTCAGATACTACCAACAAAAATCGACGAAGTGAGGTTCATGGACTAGGTACATAAATTTATCGACACATAGGAGGGTCAAAGTTGAGCATTGAGCATGCTCGAGATTTGGTATAATTT
This sequence comes from Sapria himalayana, assembly GCA_029783825.1. Taxonomy (NCBI): domain Eukaryota; kingdom Viridiplantae; phylum Streptophyta; class Magnoliopsida; order Malpighiales; family Rafflesiaceae; genus Sapria; species Sapria himalayana. The sequence continues at coordinate 507,920 of JAREIK010003856.1, forward strand.
TAAAATTTTAAACATGTATATATTTAGTAGTTGTCCTAATAGTCCAACAAATCAAATCTCTACATGGTTTTATTAATTTTGTTAAATTTTTTGATCATTTGTTTTTTTATGACTTAATAAAAACATATTCTAGACCAGAGAATTGGGTCGAGATCCTATTTTTTATGAGATTTTCAGGAAGATACATGTGAAGAAAGTGTATGATTAGTATGGTGACAATAGTCTTAGATGATTACGGTAAGAATTTGTTATATTAATAAAATTTTATAATATTACATTACATTTTGAAAATTATTTGGAATGAAAAATATTTATTTTATTTTACGTATATCTAGAATAGTATTTTTCTCTATTTTATCTCAGGAACTAATGGTGGATTGTATGACAGCCACTCATCAACAAGTTGAGGGTTATATGGATCTTCAATCAATTGACTATGATCCTATTTATTTGGAGACCATAAAAGGTCATAAGAAGCAGTGACTGTATGGCATCAGCTCTAAGGGAGTCACATTATGTTGTAGTAGTTGTGCTTCTAATTCATCTGTCTCAGCAATGATGGATGAGGTGTTCGAACAACAAGCAATGGAAACAAATGAACGTATTGTAGTTATGGAGACCAAAATAAAAAAAAGATGAGTAGATATCTCATTTGAAGGAAGAAATATATGAAATTAAAGAACAAATGGAGGAGCAGTATACTAATTTGTAGGAAGAAATGTAGGAAATAAAAGAAGAGAAGGAGGAGTAGATTACTTATTTGATGGAAGAAATGCAAGAAATTAAAGAAATGAATGATGAGATGAAAGAAATTATGAATGTAATGCAATAGTAGGTGTCCGATATAGAGTCATAGTTAGCAGCATTGACGCAACTAAGAGCATTTCGAGATCTAGTTGCAAAACCTCATAGGTTAGACTAGCACAAAATTTCCTACTAATTTTGAGAATGATTTTGTATGTGAATTATTTTTGGAATGTTATTGATTTTAATCTATGTGTAGCAAAACATGATGAGATTTTTTTGCAGGTTTCATTTTTTTTATTTTGGTTTTGTTCTTTGCTTTGCTGATTAACCTAATAATGAATCTTTGCAGGACACATTATCTCAGACGCATGAAAAAATTCTGATTCAAAGCATTCAGATTTTGCCACGATCCTTCCAATGCATCGGTCCCATATTTACTGATTTTAACTTGATCAAAAGGAAGCCTATCTTCTATTATCTTCATTATTCCTAAAATATTTTATTTTTGCACTCTCTTCTCTCTAAACATCATTGCTAGACATCTTTTTGATTTTTGTTGAGGCTGTTTGACTATCAACTTAAATTTGTGTTTGTTAATGTCTATAATAACTATTTTTATATATCTATGAATGTGTTTGTGTGTCCCAAAATTTTTTGAGTAGAGTTTTAGCCTATTATAGGTATGTAAAAGTCTTGGATGGTCCTCCATGGTGCTAGGAATAACACCTTAGCTTCAAAAGCTATGAGATGAACCAAGAGAGTAATTCCACACAAATGCTAAGTTTGTTCTTGACACTCTGATTTTGTGCAGATATGCATCATCGCAGTTCAGATATATGACTGCTTGTTATCGGTTATTGGTGTAGTATGTTATGCTCCATGTGCAGGTGTAACAATGTTGTCTATTTGCGTGGAGTACCAGAGGAAAAAGAACAAGAAATGCTGACCATGCCCGTGAGACATTTATGCGTGTTTTTTAAGTCATACATTATTTTTTTCTAGTTGTCTTTGATGATGTGTATTTTCATGAAAGTACAAGTGTGTCATCTAAGGCTATGTGATTATATATACGTACATATAATACTATAGTATATACTTACATATTTATTTGGTATACATGTACATATAAACTGAGTATAGATCTATGTATATACTGAGTATATAAGTATGTATATACTGAGTATATAAGTATGTATATACTGAGTATATAAGTATGTATATACCGAGTATATATGTCATATATGCTGAGTATATTTGTACATATATACTTAGTATAAACATACATATATACTACTAGTATATAAGTATGTATATACTCGGTATATTATGTACTTTTATACTATAGTATATACGTATGTATATACTCAGTATATGTACTTTTATATTGTAGTATATACGTACGTATATACCGAGTATATATATAAGTGGATGCATATATTTATTTGTAGACATGTATATATTATCATACATACACACCCAATTACACATAGACACACTTTTGAATATATAATTGCATGGGCTAGTCTATTCATCATCGTGCATTGCTTACTGATGTAGATAATAAAAGCCATTATATTAGATTTTTACTAAAGCTATGGGATGAAGATATTTCTGGTCCTAGGCAAGCCAGATAGATAGAGGTTGGTCTTAAAAATCTTAGTAATTGTGTTGATATGCAATATCACATGGTACAAAACAAATGTATGAGTAAATAAGTTTTCTTGCTCTTGGTTTTACAATGATTGATTCTAAATTTACTAGGGCTTAGGATGATGATGATGATGATGATGCTCGTGCCGTGTCATGTAATTCTGGTCCAGAAAAAATATCGAGTCCTATTTTGGGAGAAGCAGCTCACTGCCTCATCAAAAACTCGCTCAATCTCAAAACAAGTTGTTGGGAGGGAAGTTCATCAGTCGAGCATCATATCTCACCCCACTTTTATTATCAATGGCAGCAGTATTGACAATAATGGCAGCAGCGGTAGCAGCAGCAGCAGCAGTAGTGGCTGTAGCAGCTATAATGGTTGTAGTAGCTGTAATAGCAGTAGTAGCGGCAGCGGCGGCGGCGGCGACAGTAGTTGTAGTGGTGGTAGTGGCAGCAGCAGTGGCAGCAACGGCAATAGTGGTAGTAGTGGCAGCTGTAGTAGTAGAGACATTACTAGCAGCAGCAGCAACAACAACAATAGTGGCATTAGTGGTGGCAGCTGCAGCGACAGTAGTAGCAACAGCAACATATGCAGTATATACATATAGTATATACTCAGTATATACGTACATATAATACTATAGTATTTATTTACTTATATACTAAGTATATGTACTCAGTATATATGTACACATAATACTGCAATTTTTATGTACATATACTGCAGTTAATATATGTACAAGTGAAATTCCAGTATATATGTACATATATACTGCAATATAATATATTTATCAAAACATAGTTTTTTATTTATTTATTTTGATTTGATTGAGTGGTTCAAATTTCTTATAGATATGGTATGCATTGTTCTCCATACAAAACTTGTATAAGTAAAGGGATTTTTTACTAGACATGACGTGCCATGAATTGGACACTTTGTTGTAGCAGAAAATGGTGATTGGAGGAGTAGAGAGAGATAAAGTAATGTCAGTGCATGGATAAATTATATTGTATGCACTACCAATAGATACATTGATGAATAAGATGTAATAAGATTTTGCTATTTTTTCTGTTTTAATTATGTACAATATTGTATTAAAATAAGTTAATAAAAGTTATTTTTAATTATAAATTATCATTTATAGTTTCTATTTGTATTCAATTTATTATAAAAATATTAAAATATTTAATTAAAAAATTTTAAAATAAATTAAATTCTGAAAATAGTTTTGAAATTAAAATAGCTAGGTAAAATTCCCTAGCTAATTTAGCAAAATTTCCCTAGCTATTTTAGCTAGGGAAAATTCCCTTTAAAAATTTGCAAGGGAATTTTCCCTAGCTATTTTAGCTAGGGATGTCATTATTTTAGCAATTAATTTTTTCCGTCGCTAAATTTATTTTACTAGAGACTATATCCATCGCTAAATTTATTTTACTAGGGACTATATCCATCGCTAAATTTATTTTACAAGGGACTATTTCAATTGCTAATATTTAGTGATGAGAACTTTAGATTGGGAAAACTTCTATCATTATATCCGTTTAGTGACAGAAACTCTCATTTAGCTTGCTAATCTAGCTAAGTGAAATTATTTTTTTTAGCTAGTAATTTTTCCATCAGTAAATTATTAGCTATGAACACTTTTCCTGGCTAAATTTTAGTGATGAACACTTTAGATTGGGAACGATTCCATCGTTAATCCATCGCTATTTCCCATTTAGCGACGGAAAATGCTAATTTAGCTAGGGAATTGTCCCTAGTTATATTGGATTTTTCTTGTAGTGTCTTATTATTCTTATTTTTTTATTCTTCTTTCACTACTTATTCTTCTTATTCTTCTTATTCTTCTTATTCTTCTTATTCTTCTTATTTTTCTTATTCTTCTTATTCTTCATATTCTTCTTATTCTTCTTTTTTTTTCTTATTCTTTTTATTCTTCTTATTTTTCTTATTTTTCTTATTCTTTTTTTTTTGTAAAAGTTTGTTTGATTAATAAAAAACCCTCTCTTTTGGTAGAGGAATACCATTTTTACAATTTAGAACAATCCTTTTCCCCTTTTACATACTTGAAAATAAAAAAAAACAATACACATTTCATTTGAAGTAAATATATTTGTCCTATCTCTAAATGCCCCACTTCACTTTGATTCTGAGCCTTATACTATTTTATGGCATGTTTATCTTTTATTGCTATATCCCTTATGCTTTTTGTTGGCCCCTTTCCCATCTACATCCACCTCGTCATCCTACTTTTGATTAAAATTGTGGCAGCCTCTCTACTATTTTATTCTTGTTTCCTTTCCCCCTCTGCCTTATATAATATATGCATTTAGCCCTGCAAAACAAACACAATTCCAAGACTATAGACTACTAATATCTGCCAGTAGCAGATCCTTTAACCACCCCTTGCAACTATAAACTCCCCGCCTTAGTCATCATGCCCCTACACTTAAATCAGCCTAACAAAGTGTATAACGATTCTGATACAACCCTTAACCCCTTTTACACCCTCAAACATAAAAAAGTAAAGAATGCATTTGATAGCTGCTCTTCTAGTTGTAGCTTTATCTAACTTCATAAATTTAATAAAATTTGACAGCCTTCATTTTCGCTTTGCCTCATTTATGCATTTGATTGTCTCCTTTGCACCACAAGCCAAAACATAGAGAAACTGATATTTATTTTGGCAGCCTCACTCTCTGTCTTATATTGCTTTGCAAACCCTACACTTTAAGCATACATAAAGTATAGTTTCATTCACTATTTTGATGTATTTAATAAAATTTGACTGCCTTCATTTTTGCTTAACTTTCTTTGCCTCGTGTATGCATTTGACCCTGTACCACAAGCCAAAACATAGAAAATAGGTATTTATAATTTAATTGTCTTCTAACCAATGGAGTTACTTTATTTAGGCAAACTCATTCTCTTCCTTATATTGATTTGCAGTTCGTGCACTTTAAAATTCATATAACAATTTCCTACTTAATATGACCGACCATCTGCCATAAGCCATTTTCCTATCTCTTCATCTTGACTTATACCTGTAAACCTTAAAACCAAAGAAGAGACATATATATATATACCCCACATGACCGGGGAGATCATTCTCTACTGCTTTTGAATTTTAATATACGAGAATTCTAATTAATCTAATATGATTATGCCTTTATATTTCTCTGGTATATCAGCTCCCTCAAACTCTTATAATTTCTTATTCATACCCTCTTTGGCTAATTTATCTGCTACAACATTAGCTTCCTTATATATGTGCTTAATTTCCCCTTTTAAGATGGTTAAATGACTCTTAATTATCTATATATGTTCTACATACTCCCACATTTCTATATTATTCATAACCAGATTCACCAGTATACTCGAATCCACCTGTACTATTAAGTTAATATTAGAGTTTTCTTTGCATATTTAAAGGCCTTTATGCAAGGCTAAAATTTCTACATGCAAGGCTGAGGATGCTTTTTCTTTCATTTTTTAAGCTTTTATAACTTTGCCATGCTCATTTTTTATCACCCCTTTCCCCTCTGCCTCTTCCATATCCCTGTTAAAACTACCATTTGTATTTAAAGCAAGCCTTCCCCATGAAGGCTTTTCTCAATACATCGTTCTAACCTCAGGGATTTTTTTCTTAATTGCACGTAATCCTCAAATCCTTCTTTTCTCATCTTCCATTTCCATATTTTTAAGCTTTAGTGGAAATCCTGCTGATATCCATGAACAATCTTTTTAAATTTCCTCTATTATATGCTTGGCATGCATTTTAATATTCTCAACCCTATTTCTATTCCCGGCTTTCCATAGATTCTAGACTGCAATGTGTGGAATGTAATCCCTTAGCCAATTACATACATTATTCTTTGTACGACTTGTCTTCCATATCATTAGTCTATCCTTGATATCTTCTGATTTGTTGCTTACTTATGCATCTATCCCCAAATAATTCCAGACTTCCACCGCTATTTTTTCTATTGAAAATAAATTGTTTACACTTTCTATGTTAGTAAAACAACATTTGTCCTGGAAGCTAATTTTACTCCCTTCAACTGAATATTCGAGTCCACGGGAATAACATTCGATAAGAGCTTCCACATGAATACATTCATTTTTTGTGGGATCTCTTTCAACCAGACTAATTTTTCTTTTTTTACAAAAAACTTTTCACTTTTAAGCATGAACTTCCCAAGTGGATTTAAAGTCCATCACCATACATTATTGATTAAGCGTGCATTACTCTCAACTAATTCTTTTTGTTTAAGCATCATGTTACAATTTCTAGATTCTTTTTTAAAATTCCTACATGATTTATATCATGAACCATATCTAGCTTTCATATAACTTGCCCACAGACTATCATTCTGCTTGAGCCTCCACCAGTTCTTACATGCCCATGCCTTGGCCATATCATTTAATTTAGTCACGCCTAGACCTACTTCCTCCTTTAAGTAGCATATATCTTCCCATTTTTTCTAATGTAGCTTATTTTTTCCTAATTTTTTACCCCATTAGAAGTTAGCCATTTCCTTCTCTAAGCTATTCAAGATCTTCTTTGGTGGCTGTAAGGACATTAAGATGTGTACTATAGTTCATTAAAGAAGATGTTTAATTAATGTGATTCGTCCCACCATACTTAGCATATTCTCTTTCCATCCCGCTATTTTACCTCTTAATTTGTTCATTAAAATGTTAAATATTCTTCTTTCAGTCTACCCTCGTATATAGGACAACCCAAGTACATTAGCACCCCTTTATTCTACTTAAAGCCTATAATTCTTTTTACTCTTTGAATTGTCCTTTAAAGTGCTTTCCTTAAAACCACAAATTGACATTTATTTTTATTAAGTTGTCTTGTTTCTTCCTCTATTGTGTCAAATAGCTTCATCATATTCTTTAATGATTTGTTCCCAGCATTTGTAAAGACAATTAAATCATCCGCATAAGTTAGGAAGCTTACATATGGAGTGTGTCTAGGTTGTTTAAAACTAGTAATATTACCCTCCATTTTTCTTTTAAAACTAGTTATTAACAATTCTATGTATATATTAAAAATAATAGAGATAAATGTTCCCCCTATCTAAGTCCCATAACAGGCTTGAATTCACCGCCTGCCACCCCATTAATTAGAATTATAACTCATGCGCTAGAGATGCATCTATATATTAGATCTATCTAGAATTTTGAAAATCTCATTTTCCTCATCGTGTAGCATAAAATGTCTCATTCTACTCTGTCAAATGCTTTAGGCAAATCTAACTTCACAACCACATTATGACCCTTAACTTTGACGCCTATTTTTTTTCATCAATTCTGTAGTAAAATTACTGTTTTCCATTATTAATCTATTCTTAACGAATTCTACTTGTTCTGCCAAAATAATGGAAGGAATTACCTTATTCAGTCTATTCTGTTGGACTTTTTTTAGAATTTTATACACCGAATTACATAAACTTATAAGTCTATAATCTTCACTTTTTTTGTGGATTATCTTTACTGGGTATCAGTACAATATATGAGCTGGCCCATGATTTTTTGATTTCTGCTCCTCCAAAAACCCAAGCAATTGTGGCCGTCAGCTCTTTGTTTATTATGTTCCAAGTTTGTTGGATGAAACCATGATTCCATCTGTCTAGACTTGCTGCACTATCTTTATTTCCACTAAAGACTGTAGCTTTTATCTCCTCCTCACTAGGGGACTCTTCTAGTAATTTGTTATGTTCTTCAGTTACTCTTTTATCTATTTGTAAAATGTTGGATTCACCCCTTTGTTGGCTGTGACCACAAAGATGTCTTTTAAAATAATTTTCCAAAACTTTTTTAAGTTCTCCTTCCTTGTCTATCCACTTGCCCATGTCAATTTTGATACCTTTTATTTCATGTCTTTGAATTATTAATTTCGCAACTACATTAAAAAACTTGATGTTTCTAGCCCCTTCCTTAAGCCACTTTACTTTGGCCCACTATTTCCAAAATATTTCTTCCATATGCAGCAATAATTTTAATTCCACATTTTCTTTATTTAAATTAATTCTAGAAGATTCATCCTGATTATTCTCATATTCTATTTCTAATTTACTTACTTTAGATTCGGTATCCTGAATGTTCTTGTTTATATTCCCAAATCTTTCTCTATTTCGCCTACCAAGTTCAAATCTTAGCCTACGTAATTTTATAGCTAAAACCTGCATTGGGTTCACATTTGTTGGATTTTGTCAAGAGTTTCTTACTATTTCATCAAACTCTTTATGCAAGTCCCACATGTTTTCAAATTTAAAAGTTTTATTCTTCCCCTCTCTAACTTTAAATCCTAGAAGAAGGGGGTTGTGATCTGAACATGTTCTGCTCAGGTGTTTCACACTTACCCCTCCACAGTAGTCCACCCATTTAATATTATAGAGAATAAGGTCAAGTCTAGACCAGATTGTTCCCCTATTTTTTTGGTTATTGCACAATGTGAAACTAGGACCCAAGTGCTCAGCTTCCTTGAGATTCATGTTATTAATTACCTCATTAAATTGTGCTATAGCTGAGGGGTCAGGTGACTTTCCTCCTTTTTTTTCTTTAACATTTCTAATTACATTAATGTCCCCTCTTATAATTCATGGAATATTTTTATCAGCTATCTTTCTTATTTCGCCACATATATCTTTCTTTTTTTCTTTCGAGTTACTAGCATATACCACCGATATTATTGGATTAGTATTTTTTTAGCTTAAAATTAATGATGTGATACACCTCTGAAATAATTTCTATATCAATTTTATTTTCCCATAACAATCATAACTTACCATTATTATTAGAGAATGCATTTTCTAGGCCTAACTTCTTTTTATATATTTCTTTAGATTCCTTATTAACCATAGGTTCCGATATTATCACTATTCTAATATTATGAGTTTTAATTAATTTTTTAATTCTATTTATCGACGGAGTATTTCCTACTCCTCTTATGTTCCAGTATAGACTATTATACATTAATAGGTCTAGCCTACGCTCTAATTATGCATCTTGACTCATAATACATATTTAAATATTTTTTTCTATTTCTTAAACCTTTGTATATGCTTGTTTTAGCCTGGTCATTTTTACTTACTAATTTTAATTTACTTATTTGGAAAATCATCAATTTTAATTCCTCTATTGCACTATCTCTACTATTCGGTAACCCCTCCCATACTTTTTGAGTCATCCTCCTTGAATCATCTTGTGTCAATGTCAATTCTAAACTTTGCATTTCATTTCGCCTGTCCATAATGAGCCAACTTTTAGCCTCAGTTCCCTCCTCCTAAAGGAGGTCATCTTCCTCCCCACTAAAATTTATTAATTCTTTTACGAAATCAGATTTTATTTCTGTTTTCTCTTTTGCCCCTCTCTTCCCGAAAACCTTCCTCCTTGCCCGCTCCATCTTCTTAACCCCCTCATTTAGCCACTTCTTAATTTTTATAATATTTCTCCTTCCTTCCATACTATCTCCATCTTCCTCCCCTCCCCCCAACTCTTCTGCCCACATCCCCTACTGCCCCCCCCCCCCCTCCCCCATACTTCCTCCCCTCTACCCAACCCTTGCTCTTTGCCCTCTTTAGTATCTTTCTCCCCCCAACTCTTTCATTCCTCTCTCCCCCCACTACCAAAACCCTCCTTTAGTCCCTCTTCTGCTCTATATGCCCTATCCTCTTGCCTTTTTCTAGCCCAGTTTTCCCCGTCTCCCCCAAATTTGTTCTACCAATCCTTCTTCTCTCCCCCTTAACAATGCAATTCGAAACTGAATGACCTAGTATCTTACAATTTAAACAATATTGGATAATTCAACAATTCTTTCTTGCCAATGCCCACTTAGTGTTCACTGCCCACCCACACTCTATTCAGAACAAAGGCAGAAACATCCACCTCCACACATACCCTTGCCACGCTCAGCCTTCTCATGTATGTCATAGCTTCATCCATTATCTAGGGCTTACCCACACATCTAGCAATATAGAATAAGGAGGACTTACAAAATAGATGAAATGGGAAAAGAGGGAGAGAAAACCAAACCAGGCCGTGAGCTGATTCTTCCTTAGGGTTGAATTTTGGCATACATTTGAACATCCTCATTAGATATCTTGAGATATTCTACTACCCAGGTAACCACAAATGGAATAAATCTTCTTGCTCCTTAATTTGTATAATAATGTGTTTTGCATCAAACCATGCTTATCTTACATACTCCTGAAGCGTCAAGGCTTCAAAAAATGCGTATATTTCTTTGAACTCAAGATTCCCATGTGAAAATTTGTCGAGGAGTGTTAGATTGAATGGAAAAGTAAGCTTCTCGTTATCCTCCTTCGAGAAGCAAACTACCGGCACCTCCTCTTTCAAAAAATATACGAGATTGAGTATATTGGCTTCCATAATAAACAAAGCAAAAGAATTTTTATTAAATATCTTTGAGAAATTCTCCATACCTCAAGCTTGTAAGCATTAATAAGTGAGTTTTGCTCTCTACGAAACCTACTTTTTTTTCAAGAATTGAGAGAGAAGCTAATTCAAAATTTTTTTGAATGGTTCTTATTCTTCTTATTCTTCTTATTCTTCTTATTCTTCGTATTCTTCTAATTCTTTATATTCATCTTATTCTGCTTATTTTTCTTATTATTTTTAATCTGATTAGTATTATTAATATACTTATTCTTTGTATTCTTCTTATTATTCTTATTCTTCATTTTCTACTTATTCTTTTTATTCTTTTTATTCATCTTATTCTCTTATTCTTTTTAAACTTCTTATTGTTCTTATTATTCTTATTATTCTTATTATTCTTCTTATTCTTGGTATTCTTATTATTATTATTATTCTTGGTATTCTTATTATTATTATTATTCTCCTTATTCTTCTTAATCTTATGATTGTTTTTATTCTTATTTTTATTATTTTTTATTCTTAATCTACTTATTCTACTTAGTCTACTTATTCTTTTTATTGTTTTTATTCTTCTTATTCTTATTATTCTTCTTATTCTTCTTATTCTTATTATTCTTCTTATTCTTCTTATTCTTCTTATTCTTCTTATTTATCTTATTCTTCTTATTCTTCTTATCCTTAGTATTCTTATTTTTATTGTTCTTTTTATTCTTTTTATTTATATTATTCTCTTATTCTTATTATTGTATGTATTCTTCTTATTCTTCTTATTGTATGTATTATCCTTATTCTTCTTATTCTTATTATTCCTCTTATTCATCTTAATCTTTTTATTCTTCTTATTCTTATTATTCTTCTGATTCTTTTTAATCTTTTTATTCTTATTATTTTACTTATTCTTATTATTCTTCTTATTCTTCTATTTCTTATGATTCTTGTTATTTTATTTTTTCTTCTTATTCTTATTATTCTTATTATTCTTCTTATTATTCTTATTATTCTTATTCTTCTTATTCATCGTATTATTTGTATTTTTTTTTATTATTCTTATACTTTTTATTATTTTTATTCTTCTTATTCTTCTTATTCTTCTTATTCCTATTATTCTACTTATTCTTTTTATTCTTTTTATTTTTTTATTCTTGTTATTATTATTATTATTTATATTATTATTATTATTATTATTTATTTTTCTTATCCTTACTACTCTTCTTATTCTTCTTATTATTCTTACTCTTATTATACTTCTTATTCTTTTTTTTCTTCTTAATTTTCTAATATTTATTATTCTTCAATGTCTTCAAATTCATTTTAGTATACTTATTCTTCTAAATCTTCTAATTCTTTTTTTTTCTTTTTATTCTTCTTATACTTCTTATTCTTTTTATTTTTTTTATTCTTCTTATTCATATTATTCTTGTTACTCTTCTTATTCTTCATATTCTTATTATTCTTTTTATACTTTTTAATATTGTTATTCTTCTTATTCTTTGTATACTTTTTATTATTCTTATTAATCTTATTCTTCGTATACTTTTTATTATTCTTATTAATCTTATTCTTCTTATTCTTCTCATTCTTCTTATTTTTTTTTCTTCTTTTTCTTTTTTTTCTTCTTTTTTTTTCTTCTTTTTCTTCTTTTTCTTCTTTTTCTTCTTTTTCTTCTTTTTCTTCTTTTTCTTCTTTTTCTTCTTTTTCTTCTTTTTCTTTTTATTATTCTTATTCTTTTTTTTCTTCTTATTCTTCTTATTCTTCTTTTTCTTGATTTTCTTTATATTCTTCTTAATCTTCTTATTCATTTTATTCTTTTTATTCTTATTTATCTTCTTATTCTTTTTTTATTCTTCTTATTCTACTTATTCTTCTTATCTTCTAATTCATCTTATCTTCTTTTTTGTTCTTATTCTTATTATTCTTCTTATTCTTCTTATTCTTGTTATTCATCTTATTCTTCTTTATCTTAATATTTTACTTATTCTTATTCTTCTTCTAATTGTTCTTATTATTTTTTATTATTATTATTATTATTATTCTTCTTATTCTTCTTATTCTTCTTATTATTTTTATTCTTCTTTTTTTTATTTTCTTATTCTTTTTATTCTTATTATTCTTTTTATTATTCTTATTCTTCTTATTATTCTTATTCTTCTTATTTTTCTTATTCTTCTTATACTTCTTATTCTTCATATTCTTCATATTCTTTTTATTCATCTTATTCTTCTTATATTTTTAATTCTTCTTATTCTACTTATTTTTATTATTCTTGTCAATCTTCTTATTCTTCTTATTCTTCTTATCCTTCTTATCCTTCTTATCCTTATTATTATTATTATTATTATTATTATTATTATTATTATTCTTGTTATTTTTTTATTTTTATTTTTCTTTTTTATATTATTATTCTTTTTATTCGTTTTAATCTTCTTATTTTTTTTATTCTTCTTACTCTTCATTTTCTTATTATTATTCTTATTAACTTTATTCTTTTATTTCTTCTTATTATTTTTAGTCATCTTATTCTACTTTTTATTCATATTGTTCATAATCATCTTATTCTTCTTTTTCTACATTTTTTTATTTCTTTGTATTATTCTTATTATTTTTATTCTTCTTATTCTTCTTATTCTTTTTATTCTTTTTGTTCTTCTTATTCTTCTTAATCTTCTAATTCTTCATATTCTTCTTAATCTTCTTATCATTCTTATTCAATTTTTATTCATCTTATTATTCTTATTCTTCTTATATTTTTATTCTTTTTATTCTGCTTATTCTTATTATTCTTCTAATTCTTTTTTTTTTCAAATTATTCTTATTCTTATTATTCTTATTTTTTTTCTTATTCTTCATATTATTCCTAATTTTCAAATTCTTTTAATTCATCTTATTCTTCTTATTCATCTGATTCCTCTAAGTCTTTGAATTCTTCTTATCTTTTAAATCTTCTTATTCGTCTTATACTTATTATTCTTATTATTCTTTTTATTGTTTTTTTTTCGTATTTTTATTATTATTCTTATTCTTCTCATTATTATTATTATTATTATTATTATTACTCTTATTATTCTTCTTATTCTTTTTTTTTCTTATTTTTCTTATATTTCTTATTCATCAATGACATCAAATTCTTTTTAGTCTACTTATTTTTCTAAATCTTCTAATTCTGTTTATTTTTTTTATTCTTTTTATTCTTCTTATTCTTTTTATTTTTCTTATTCTTCTTATTCTAATTATTCTTGTTACTAAATCTTCATATTCTTATTATTTTTTTTATACTTTTTATTATTCTTATTTGTCTTATTCTTCTTATTCGTCTTATTCTTCTTATCCTTCTTATTCTTCTTATTCTTCTTTTTATTATTATTACTCTTATTCTTCTTTTTCTATTTTTTATTCTTATTATTCTTATTCTTATTATTCTTCTTATTCTTCTTTTTCTTCTTATTCTTCTTATTCTTCTATTTCTTCTTATTTTTCTTTTTTAATATTCTTCTTATTCTTCTTAATCTTCTTAATCTTCTTATTCTTCTTAATCTTTTTATTCAGTTTATTCTTTTTATTCTTATTTATCTTTTTATTATTTTTTTATTTTTCTTATTCTACTTATTCTTCTTATCTTCTAATTCATATTATCTTCTTTTTTCTTATTTTTCTTCTTATTCTTCTTATTCTTCTTATTCTTCTTATTCTTCTTTTTTTTTTTCTTCTTCTTCTTCTTTTTCTTATTATTTTTCTTATTCTTCTTATTCTTATTATTTTTATTATTCTATTTATTCTTCTTATTCTTCTTATTACTCATATTCTTTTTATTCTTCTTAAGTCTTCGAATTCTTCTTAATCTACTTATTCTTCAAACTCATAATATTTTTCTTTTTTATTCTTATTCTTTTTTTCTTTTTATTCTTCTTATTCATTTTATTCTTCTTACTCATTTTATTATTCTTCTTCGTCTTATTCATCTTTTTCTTCTTACTCACCTTATTTTTCTTATTCTTCCTATTCTTCTTTTTCTTCTTATTCTTCTTATTCTTTATATTCTTCATATTATTCATATTCTTTATATTCTTATTATTCTTTCTTTTCTTCTTATTCATCTTATTCTACTTTTCTTCTTATTCTTTTTATTCTTCTTATTATAATTATTTTACTTCTTCTTATTCTACTTAATATTCATATTTTTTTTATCTTCTTAATCTTCTTAATCTTTTTATTCTTCTTATTCTACTTATTCTTCTTATCCTTCTTATTTTTTTTTTATATTTTTTTCTATTTTTCTTATTGTTCTAACTCTTCTTCTTTTTTATTCTTCTTATTCTTCTTATTCTTCTTATTCTTTTTATTCATTTTTTATTTTTATTCTTCTTTTTTTTTAATTCTTCTTATTCTTATTATTCTTATTATTCTTATTATTCTTATTATTCTTCTATTATTCTTATTCTTATTATTCTTCTTATTCTTCTTATTATTCTTATTCTTCTTATTCTTCTTTTTCTTCTTATTCTTCTTTTTCTTCTTATTCTTCTTATTCGTCTTACTCTTCTTATTCTTCTTATTCTTCTTATTCTTCTTATTCTTCTTATTCTTTTTATTCTAGTTATTCTTCATATTCTTCTTATTTTAGTTTGTCTTCTTTTTCTTCTTATTCTTCTTATTCTTATTCTTAATATTATTCTTCTTTTTCTTCTTTTTCTTCTTATTCTACTTATTATTCATTTTTTTTATTTTTCTTAATCTTCTTAATCGTTTTTTTAATATTCTTTTTATTCTTTTTATTCTTTTTATTCATTTTTTTACTCAACTTATTCTTTTATTCTTTGTATTCTTCTTATTCTTCTAATTCTTCAAATTTTTCTTATTCTTTTTATACTTCTTATTCTTATTATTATTTAGCTTCTTTTTTTCTTCTTATTCTACTTATTCTTCTTATTCTTCTTATTCATTTTATTCTTCTTATTCTACTTATTCTTCTTATTTGTCTTATTTTTCTTATTCTTCTTATTCTTCTTCTTATCCTTCTTCTACTTATTATTCTTCTTATTTGTATTATCTTCTTATTCTTTTTATTTTTCTTATTCTTCTTATTTTTATTATTCTTATTATTCTTCTTATTTTTCTATTATTATTCTTCTTATTTCTCATGTTCTTCTTATTCATTTTATTCTTCTTATTCTACTTATTCTTTTTATTTGTCTTATTCTTTTTATTCTTCTTATTCTTCTTATACTTATTATTCTTCTTATTCTTTGTATTCTTCTTATTATTCATATTCTTCTTTTTCTTCTTATTATTTATATTCTTCTTATTCTTCTTATTCTTTTTATTCTTCTTTATTTTAATGGTTTATTCCATTAATACCACTCTCTCTTTTGGCAGAGGATACCAAAATCTAGAACCTTACTACCTTTTCCCCTTTTACAACCACACCTATGTACTAGACTCCCAACAAATAAAAACATAGATTAATGAACTAACATACATGCCTCTAATACTTCTAAACCTACACTTAGATTTTAGTGAGTGCATTGGCTTTCTATAATGCTCTAAGGCTAAGACTATTTCTCCCTCCTCTATCTACATCTCTACAACTGATTTGCCAATCCCTTCCACATCTGCTCACTGCATCTGCCTCCCAAACTCACTTCATCATTCTTCCTTCCATGCTGTTTCTACTAATTTCGCTACATTTCTTATTTTTAAGTTCACATCATCTTCTTCCCCACCTCTTTCTACCCTTTCATGTCATGTCTACTGAGCCTTAGATCCCATTTGACATATATACAGGGCATGCTTCTCCTCTCATGAAGCTTGTCTTTAATTCTTTTCAATCTTTTGAGCTTTGTTTTACATCTCATTTCCTTCTCCACCTCCTTTGATTTCTACTATTCTCCTTTTGTTCTTTATTAACTACAGAAAACCATGAAACAGAAAATAGAACATAGATAAAATTCCTCCTCAATTTATCAATTCATGCACTCTCTTTCCTATATTTAGATTTGTTCCTATCTCACTTGATATAGGGTTCTGCTCCTCTCCTCCTCCTCTCTATCATCTATCCTACTTGACATAGGATTCTTCTTCCCTTTTTCTCTAGTGTGCCTAAATTTTATTCTTCACCTTTCTAAAGGCTTTAATTTTAGTTGCATTGCTATTCTCTTCAGCTCCTCTTCTCCCACTCCAGCTCCTATCTCCACCATTGTGCTCCTAATGTTTTCCATAAGACCAACTACAAGCCTATACCTAATAACTTATTACAGACTTCCTACCCATTTCCCCTTCCCTCCCTTACCCTTACATACCATATCATGAGCTAGCTTATGAGAGAAAATAGAAAAAAATAGAAAAAATAGAAAATAGAATAAGCTAATCCTTTCTACCCTTGCTGCCTGCTTTGCTTCAGCCCGTACAAGCTCCTTGTTCTCCTTTTCTTCTCTCCCATGAAAATATCCTTCCTTCTGCCCTTTTATTCAAGCTAGACTTTCAGCCTTGCAAGTCCATGCCTCCCTTCTACACATCTCTTCTGCTGCCTTTCCTCTAGAGGCTTAGATCTACTCCACTTCCTCCGTCCTATCCTCTTCAATGCCCTACATAGGGACCCAAACAAGCCATTACCATATAATTATAGCCTCCCTACTCATTTCCCTTATCCTCCCTTTCTTTCCATTTTACAGGAAACAATCCACATTGAAGAAAGCCAACAAAACCAAGAAAATAGGAAGCAGTGAGCAAAAAGCTAGTTTTTTGCTCCTCCCCCCCTTCCTTTTTGTCATTCCATGCCTCATGTATTTCTTCCTCCTTCATGTCCTGACTTTAGCTCATTCCTCCTCTCTTGCCCATAGTTTGGCTTTGCATCCATTATTCTCCACCTTAGCTCCTGTCTACTCATAGAAAACTAGAAAAATAGAAACAACAAAGACTACAAACTAGCTTTCTTGCTCTCTGTTCTTCCCTCCTTTCTTCTATTTCTGGATATGCTCTACTCCCTCTCTCTTATATGCTTACTTGCTCCTCCCCTTGCATTCCAGACCATTGACAAACCATACTAATCAAAACTACCTACCCTTTTCCTTACTCTCCCCTTCCCCTTATAGCATATACAAAATCAAATGGCCTTGCTCCATAGCTTGAGCTTTTCCTTCCAAGCATAACCTGTCTAAGTAACTAAACACAATCAACCAAAAAGTCAGAGGTTATTTTTTGACAAACAGTCTCATAGTCACCACTCGGGACAAGGGCGACTCTTGAACTTACTCGGGACTTTAACCTAAAATTAAATTTAGTAACTGCAAAATAAATATAAAAACAACACAACATATAAGCCTTCCTCCCATCCTTCCCTTCTATTTTCCAACTTTATTAATATTTATTCTTTTAAATTCTAATATAAGGAAATCCTATTTCATCTAAACTTATTAATCCTTTAAACCAATCTAGGATATTCTCTCCATCAAAAATTTGAAATCCTTTCTTAATACCTTATTTTGCTAATTTATCTGCCAAGACATTTGCCTCTCTAAATGTGTGTACCATTTCACCATTCAATTATATTAGTAACTTTCTAATTTTTTCAATTTCCTCTTCAAACCTCCACATTTTTATTTTTTTGCGGCTAGATACACTAATAAACTTGAGTCTACTTGGATTCATATATTTTGAAATCTATTCTCTTTGTAGATTTTCAGCCCTCTATGCAAGGCCATAATCTTTGCATGCAAGGCTGAGGTGGCTATCCTGCTCATTGTAAAGGCTTTAATAATCTTTCCTTCCTCATCTCTTTTTACTCCTCCTCCCCCTACCATGCCATATCTCTTTTGAAGCTCCCATTTGTATTAAGAGCTAATGCACCTTGAGGTGGCTTGCTCCAAACGAATGTTTTTATTTTTGGAAATTTTCTTCTAATAGTTGCAAGCCCCCAGCCTTCTATATATTCTTCTCCATGCCCCTATTGCTGACTCTTATTGGGTTACAAGTTGAAATATATGAACTTTCTCTTTTTATTTCTTTTAATATGTTTTTGGCATTCATTGGAATACTCTCAAACCTACTTCTATTTCTAGATTTCCATAAACACTTGAATGCTATGTGATATATGTGATTTCTAATCCATTTAAACAACTTATTCTTTGTTTGCACCTACCTCTAGTTTTTTAATCTAGCCTTAAGGGCTACCTCACTCTTTTTCATGTCAGCTTCTGCTTCTAGTGTATTCCATACATATGTAGCGATCTTCCCTATTTAAAACAAATGATATATACTTCTATGGCTGCTAGGCAGCATTCACATCTAGATACTAACCTTATTCCTTTCCTCTAGATATTATCATCCACTAGAATGATATTTGAAAGAAGCTTCAACATGAAGACATTTATCTTCTATGGGATTTCCTTTCCCATGCCCATTTGAAAATTTCTTAAGAATGTATTTTATTTCTTACTAAGCATTTTGCATTCCTTTAAGTAAATCTTCCTTGTGCATTTATGGTCCATTTCCACCCACTATTAATCAAAATTGCATGATTTTCCACTATGTCCTATTGCTTCCGCATTAACTTCCAGCTTTTTGATGCCTTTTTAGGGTCCTTAAAAGTCTTATTACCTAAATCATATCTAGCTTTTATGTATTCAGCCCAAAGGCTACCATTTTCTTTCTGACTCCACCAGTTTTTACCAGCCTAAGCTTTGGCTATATCATTTAGACTAGTGAAACCTAATATGGCCTCCTCTTTAGGATATCATAGATCTTCCCATTTCTTCTATTGTAACTTAGGTTTTTCTTTCTTCTTGCCCCATAAGAAATTAGACATTTCTTTTTTTAATTTGCTTATTATCTTTTTTGGTGGCTAAATGAACATTAGGATGTGTGCGAGCGAGCCTTGTAGCTTGTGCAAGATTAAAGCCACTCGTTCCTACCATGCTTAGTAAATCCTTCTTCCATCCAACAATCTTTCCTCTCATCTATTCCACTAGAAAGATAAGTATTTTTCCTTTAATCTTCCTTCATAAATCAGACACCCCAAGTACATTAGAACTCCTTTCTTTGGTACAAAACATGTGACCCTTTTTATTTTTTGAGCTATGTTTTCTAGCAGTTTCCTTGCTATAATGAATTGTCATTTGATTTTATTCAGCACTTATCTTAATTCTTCTTCTAGTGCCTACCATAACCTCATCATATTACCCTTGGATGCACTACTAGTATTTGTGAAGATGATTACATCATCCACATATGGAAGACAGCCCACATTAGGAGTATTTCTTGGCTATATAAAAGCTAATATCTTACCCATTCTCCTTTTCCTTTTAACTTTACAATTAATAATTCTAAATACATGTTAAACAAGGAGGGTTAGAGTGGATCCCTCTACCTTAGTCCTCTTTTCATTTTGAATTCTCCACCTAACTGTCCGATTATAAGAATTTTAACCCATGCACAATAAATGCATCTGTACATTAAGTCTATCCAAAATTTAAGAATCTCATTTTTCTCATTAAATAACATAGAATATTCCATTACACTCTATCAAAAGCTTTTGATAAGTCTAACTACAGTATCAAAAGCTTTTGATAGAAATTAATATTTTCTATTATTAACCTAATCCTGATGAAACCCACTTGCTCAACCGATATGATAGAAGGTAAAATCCTACTAAGCCTATTCTGAAGTACATTGTCTAGGATCTTGTATATCATATTGCATAGGGTGATTGGCCTATAGTCCTCACATTTCTGAGGAGTCTCCTTCTTAGGAATCAAAACAATGAAGGAGCTGACCCATGCCTTTGTGATATCTACTTCCACAAAAATCCATGCAATGACTACCACTAGGTCCTTCTTTATAATGTTCTAACTATGTTGAAAGAATTCATTATTCCAACCGTCTGGACCTATTACGCTTTCTTTGTTATCACTAAAAATTGCCTTTTTTACCTCTTCCACTTTTGGAATTCTTAAACCAGTTTGTCGTGCTCTTTCTTGACTCTCTTCTCTATAGCTTTGCATTAAAGAGTTTCCTCTTTGGAGTTGTTCTCCCACATAGGTGAGTTTTGAAAAATTCTTCTACTTATTTTTTTATTTCTTCCTCATTTTCTACCTATTCCCCATTAGCAGTTTTTAAACCTTTTATTTTTTTTGTTTTTGAATTCTAATTCTTGCCATTGTATTAAAGAACTTTGTGTTCTTATCCTCATCTTTTAACCATTTTATTTTTGCCCTTTGTTTCCAAAGACTTCTTCCTTGTGCATCTTGAGTCTTAACTCAACTTTTACTATACTTAACTCAATTCTAGAGGCATCATTTTGCACTTCCTCATATTTTATTTATAGACTAGCTACCTTCTCCGTAACCTCTTGAATCTTTTTTGGTGAGATTTCCAAACACCTCCTTATTACAAGCCCCAAAAGTATATCTAAAGCTGTGCAATTTTGTTGCCAAAATATTCATGGGATTATTTGAAACTAGTTTTACCCATGAGTCTTTGACTACCTTATCAAAATTCTTGTGTAATCCCCGTGTGTTTTGAAATTAAAAGTCATTCTGTCTCCTTTCACTTTTTTGAAATGTAAGTAGGAGTGGACTAAGATCTGAACAAGTTATGTTTAGGTGTTTAACCTTTAACCTCCAAACTTTTCAATCCATTTTTCATTATATAGCACCTGGTCCAATTTGGGCCAAATAACTCTTCTTTCCCTCCACTTATCACACCAAGTGTAATTTGATCCAAGGAATTTTGCCTCCATCAGATTTGCATTAACATTAGTCTCATTAAAATATGCTATTGCTATTGGGTCAAGAGGTATACCCCATTTATTTTCATTAGAATTTCATATCACATTGAAGTCACCACCAATGATCCATGGGGAATTGTTTGCCACTAATTCTCTCATGTCCTTCCATAGCAATTTCCTATCTTCTCGGCATTGCTTGCATACACCACCGAGAATATGTTTTCTGACAACTTTTCTATGTCAACACTAATTATTTGACCAGCTTCTAAAAAAAATTCAATATCCATTTCATTATTCCACATAATTCATAACTTACCATATGAATTAGAAAATACCTTTTCTAGACCAACTATTTTCTATATTTCTTTAATTAATTAATGTTTACCATTGGTTCGGCTAGTATTACAATTTTAATTTTATACATCTTACTAAGTTTCTTAAACCTATTTATCGAGGGAGTATTTGCTACTCCTCTAATGTTCCATAACAAGTAATTATTCATTTCTATGTGTATCTAGCTTGTCCTCTAGTGGTGCACTTTGACTCATATTTCATGCTTAAATATTTTTTAGTATTTCTTGAAGATTTACTAGTGCTGGGTTATGCTGCTTAGATTTCATTTATAAATTTTGTTGAACTTTTTCAAAGTTCATTCCCATGATTTCGATAGCTTCCATCACTTTTTCACTATTAAACAACTCCCCTTTAGCCATCTACTTATACAAAGCCAAATCATCTTGCACTTTCTTTAGATCCAACTTGTATGATTCATTGTTTAAGCCAGGAATTGACTAGCTTTTTGACTCCGACTCATCTTTCAAGAGGAGATCATCCTCTAATGAAGTGAAGTCATGTTTCCACTTAAATATGAACATGGGATATCTAGCGATGCTCCATTGTCTCCATAGCTATAGTCTGAGGAAGTCATCTTCTTCCTTAAGTTGGACGAAAATGTGTTTCACAACAAATAGAGCTACCTTTTCTACATCCAGTAGCTTCAATGAAGCATGGAAGGCTTGAATGTTTTTGAATTCTGGTATGCCATGGGAGAACTTGCATATTAGAGTATACTTGAAAGGTTGAGCAAGCTTCAAAAAATCCTCCTTAGAAAAAAATTCCACAAAAGCTTCATCTTTTGTGTAAAACTCCAGAAATAAGAGCTCACTTTTAAAATAGAGGCAAATGCTTTTTTTTAGAAAGAAAATAGAATTTTTCAATGTTTGGCTTCGAATTAATCTTTCTTCATCTAAAAATGAAGGTTTCACTCTTTAGAAATGCCTTTTTCTCTCTCTAGAATTAAGAGATATGGGTTTTCTAGTACTTTTTTTTCTTCTTATTCTACTTATTCATCATATTTTTTTATTCTTCTAATTCTTTTTATTCTTTTTATTCATTTTATTATTGGTATTTTTCTTATTTTCCTTTTTCTTCTCATTTTTCTTATTCTTATTATTTTTTAGATTCTTTTTATTTTGCTTATTGTACACATTATTCTTATTCTTCTTATTATTTTTAATCTTTTTATGCTTCTTAATCTTTTTATTCTTCTTATTCTTCTTAATCTTTTTAATCTTCATATTCTTATTATTCTACTTATTCTTCTTATTCCACTTATTCTTTATTATTATTATTATTATTTTATTCTTATTAATATTATTATTCTTTTTATTTTTCTTATTGTATTTATTCTTAGTATTTTTTTATTCTTCTTATTCTTAGTATTCTACTTATTCTTCTAATTCTTATCATTTATCTTATTCTTCTTATTTTTTTATTCTTTTAATTTTTTTATTTTATTTATTCTTATTTTTCTTTTTCTTTTTATTCTTTTTATGTTTGTTATTCTTTTTATTCTTATTGTTCTACTTATCATTCATATTATTCTTATTCTTTTTTAAATTTTTTTATTCTTATTATTCTTTTTATTCATCATATTCTTTTTATCCTCATTATTCTTTATATTATTTTTATTCTTCTTATTAGTTTTATTTTTCTTATTCTTTTTATTCTTCATATTCTTCTTATTATTTATATTTTTTTTATTGTCTTTATTCTACTTATTCTTCTAATTCTACTTATTATTATTCGTATTCTTCTTATTCTTTTTATACTTCTTATTCTTTTTATTCTTCTTATTCATCTTATTATTCTAATTGTTTTGATTTTTTTTATTCTTTTTATTTGTTTATTCTTCTTATTCTTTTTGTTATTCTTAATCTTCTTATTCTTCTTATTCTTATTAATCTTCTTATTCTTCTTATTCTTTTTATTATTCTTATATTTTTTATTCTTCTTAATACTTTTATTCTTCTTTTTCTTCTTTTACTTTTTTTTTCTTCTTTTTCTTTTTATTATTTTTATTTTTTTATTTTTCTTATTCTTTTTATTCTTATATTTCTTCTTTTTCTTTTTTTTTATTCTTATTCCTTTTATTCTTTTTATTCTTCTTATTGGTCATATTCTTCTTATTCTTCTTTATTTTATTATTCTTATTCTTCTTTTTTTAATTCTTCTTTTTCTTTGTATTCTTCTTATTTTATTTAATTTTCTTATTCTTCTTATTCTTATTATTCATCTCATTTTTCTTATTCTTCTAATTTTTCTTATTGTTTAATTTTTCTTCATAATTTTTTTATTCTCCTTATTCTTCTTATTCTTCATTTTCTTCTCATTCGGCCTTTCCTTTTTTATTCTTTATTTTTTTTAATCTTCCTATTCTTCATATTTTTAACTTCCTTCTTATTCTTCTTATTCTTCTCATTCTTCATATTCTTTCGATTCTTTTAATTTTTTCTATTCTTCTTATTCTTCTTATTCGTCTAATTATTCTTATTTTTATTATTTTTCTGATTCTTATTATTCTTATTATTCTTCTTAATCTTATTATTTTTTTAATCATCTTGATCTTTTTTTTTCTAATTCTTCTTATTCTTATTATTCTTCTTATTTTTTTTCATATTCTTGTTGTCCTTATTCTTTATTTCCTTCTTATTCTTCTTATTCTACTTATACTTTTTATTCTTTTTATTTTTTTTATTCTTTTTATTCTTTTTATTCTTCTTATTCTTCGTATTCTTCTTATTCTTCATATTCTTCTTATTCTTCGTATTCTTCTTATTGTTCTTATTCTTCTTATTCTTCGTTTTCTTATAATTCTTCTTATTTCTTCATATTCTTCTTTTTTTTGGAAAGTTTGTTTTATTAATAAAAGCCCTTTTTTGGTGGAGGAATAATATTTTTACAATCTAGAACTACCCTTTTCCCTTTTTACACCCTTTAATAAAATAAATAAAACAATATAGATTATGCATGAAGTGAATCTACTTGTCCCATCTATCAAGGTATCACTTCACTCTAATTTTGCACATTAAGCTGTTTTGCTTGAAGCTCAACCTATTTATCTTTTATTGCTTTGTCTCTTGTGCTTTTTGTTGGCCCATCTTCCATCTAAAGCTGCCTTGTTGTCCTGCTTTTGATTAAAAATTTGGTAGCCTCTCTACTATTTTATTCATATTTCCTTTCCTCATCTGCCTTCTATTATCTATGCATTTGACCATGCAAAATAAAAACAACGACAAGAACATAGAAAGTACAGGTATCTGCCAGTTGCAAAACCATTTACTACCCCTTGCAGGTTGTTTTAATGTTTTTTTATTGTTTGATAGCCTCTCTGCCTCAAACACCTACACTTCAATTTGCATAACAAAATTTATGTTGCCGCTATTACAGCCCTTAACTCATTTTACACACTTATACAAAAAAGTAAAGCATCCATTAAATAACTACGCTTCTAGTTGTAGCCTTTTCTAACTTCATTCATTTAATAAAATTTGACAGCCTTCATGTATGCATTTGACTGTTTCCCCTACACCACAAGCAAAAACATAGAAAATGGATATATATAAATTAAATACCTCCTAGCCAATAAAGTTACTTTATTTTGGCAGCCTCACTCTCTGCCTTATATTGCTTTGTAGTCCATACACTTATAGCACAAATAAAGTACCCTGTTTAATATAGCATGCCATCTTCCATAGGCCATTTCCATATCCTTTATCCTTCAAATTTTTCTTATTCTTCTTGTTTTTCATATTTTAATTATTCTTTTTATTTTTCATATTCTTATTTTTCTTTTAATTCGTTTAATTCTTTGTATACTTCTTTTTCTTCTTTTTCTTCATATTCTTCATATTCTTCTTATTCTTCTTATTCTTCTTATTCTTCTTATTCTTCTTATTCTTCTTATTCTTCTTATTCTTCTTATTCTTTTTATTCTTCTTATTCATCTTATTTATTTATTCTTCTTATTCTCCTAATTATTATTATTATTATTATTATTATTATTATTATTATTATTATTACTCTTCCTATTATGCATATTGTACTTTATCTTCTTATTTTTCTAATTCTTCTTATTCTGCTTATTCTACTTATTTTTATTATTTTACTTATTCTTTTTATTTTGTTTATTCTTCTTATTCTTGTTTTATAATTATTATTCTACATATTCTTTTTGTTTTCTTATTCTAGTTATTCTTATCATTCTTCTTATTCTTCATGTTCTTCTTATTCTTCTTATTCTTCATGTTCTTCTTATTCTTCTTGTTCTTCTTATTCTTCTTGTTCTTCTTATACTTCTTATTCTATTTATTCTTCTTATTCTATTTATTCTTCTTATTCTTTTTATTCTTCTTATTCTACTTATTATTCATTTTCTTTTTTTTTCTACTAAATCTTCTTAACCTTATTATTCTTTTTTATTCTTTTTATTCTTTTTATTCTTCTTATTCTACTTATTCTTGTTATTCTTGTTATTCTTCTAATTCTTCTAATTCTTCTTAATCTTATTATTCTTTTTATTTTTCTTATTCTTCATTTTCTTCTTATTCTTCTTATTTCTCTTATTCTACTTATTCTTCTTATTTTTCTTATTCTTCTTATTCTTCTTATTCTTCTTATTCTTCTTATACTTCTTATTTTTCTTATGCTTCTTATTCTTCTTATGCTTCTTATTCTTCTTATTCTTCTTATTCTTCTTATTCTTCCTATTCTTCTTATTCTTCTTATTCTTCTCATTCTTCTTTTTCTTCCTATTCTTCATATTATTATTATTATTATATTATTATATTATTATTATTATTATTATTATTCTTCTTCTTCATATTCTTTTTATTCTTCTTATTCGTCTTATTCTTTCTATTATTCGTATTCTTCTATTTCTTATTTTTCTTTTTTTTCTTCTTTTTCATTTTATTCTTCTTAATCATCTTAATCTTATTATTCTATTTATTCTTTTTATTCTTGTAATTCTTCTAGTTCTTCTTATTTATCTTATTTTTAGGTGTCAACCGAGCATGGCCAAGCCAGTCTAACACGAGGCACGACATGATTCGACCGTGCATGGCCTGGTACATCATGGGAATTTTTCGTGCTCATGCCCATGTCGTGCCAAGGGCAATCGGGCCTCATGCCATGCCTGGCCCAACATATTAACGTGGCCCATTGTCATGGTACCTTAGCACGACCCGAGAAACTACCCGAGTGACAAAAGCTTTGCCCGATGGTTCCAGAAACCACCCGGGCTGTCTTTGATTCCACCCCCCTCCCCACACACCCCGCCGGCCCACCCCCAATCCCTAATAGTTCAAAAAATAAATAAAATAAAAAATAAATAAAAAGTTTTGAATTTTAGTTGTTGGATTTCACCTCCAATAGCTATGGGTCAACATTCGACGGCCCACATGATCCTGCCCAAAAAAAATCAATAAAAATAAAAAAAAATAAAACAAAATACTTTTTTTAAAAAAAAATTCATAATAATATTCTAAAAAAGCCCCCCCACCTCTCTCTATTTTTTATGTTTTTCAAAAACTTTAATTCTCACACTTTCTCAAATCTCTCTCCTAATATTCTCTCTTAGGATTTTGGCTTGGTTTTTTGGGACTTGCAACTAAGGCTCGGTGGATGTTGGAATCTTGGTGTGGTGCATGTACTTTACCTTTACACATCTTTACGAGTATTTTTGATTTTTTTTAATTTTTTAACTAAAAATCTTAACTTAACAAAATAATAAATTTTTAAAAATATTTAGTTTTTTACTCTCTCTCTCTCTCTCTCTCTCTCTACTCTTTAATTATCCTCTTGTCTTAAAAAAACAAAAAAAAAATGACTAATATTAATGAAATTAATTTAAATTTAGAAATTGAAAATCCTACACAAAGGTCCAAGGTTCTGAAACTTTTATTTCTCCTGTCATCTCTACCCAAACATCTAAAAAACTAAAAACTAGGTCTTTTACAGTTTGGACTCATTTTAATTTTATAAAATAAAAAAATATTAGGGGTGAGGAAGAATAAATAGTATAGTACAAATATTGTATAAAAATTTTTACATTTTAAGAGTGTGTTTGGGACTGGCACATAAAGAGGCATGCCGAAATATGCACCAAAAAACATGGCACATTAGATCCTAGGCAAACCTAACTTAGGATTACATTTTTTGAGGCAATGCCTAGTTCAGCCTCAAAGTTTACCCCCCTCATATACCTCAACGAGTTGTGTAGGGAATGTATGACCCAACTTATTACCTTGATGAGTTTTCCGATTAGACTTTCGTAAGATCCAAGGGTAGTGAGCATCATGCAAACATATTTTTAGACTACGTATCATAGGATTCCTAGGTCCACATCTAGGTACGACATACTAAATTTTTTAACTTAGAAAAATAAATAATAATTAAAGAATTTAATGCATATAGTGGAGCAGTGTCTGTGATATCTGGTATCTGGACTAGTCACGATGATTCATCTTATACGTTTCTCACTACCAACTATGTAAATTCTAAATGAACTATGAATAGAAAAATTTTAGGATTCTTTTAGATTCTCTATTCTCATGATGGCCCGTCCATTTCTGAGTGTATGATGAAGATCTTTAGAGAATAAAAAATTTAAAATAAAATTTTTTGTATCATATTTGATAATGCATCTTATAATGGAGTAACGATTAAAATATTTGTTAGGATTATTATAGATGCACTATTAAAAAAGATTTTCCATGTCAGGTACATGTGGAACATGATTAATTTGATTGTACTAGCGGGTATGAAGGTGTGTTCCCCCACTTTGGATAATATATGTAACTCACTAAAATACATTCACACACTTCATAGACAATTCGATTTGAGACACAATTCGATATTGGGAATTACACGTACATGATGTTGGGATCATGTATTAGATACGAACACATGATATCCGACTACATTAATAGTAAGAGTGACAAACTTTTTATTAACAACATTGACTGTGCTACTAAAATTTAATTTATAAAATTTCTGAGATTTTTTATGACATGATGAAAATATGTTTGTCGTTTTATACTTCCACAACTTGCATTACACTCAGGTGAATATGCAACATTAGTAGCATGTTTATAAAATATCAAGCTGACCTAACACATAGCCATATGGTTGCAAAGATGGAAACCAAGTACTTAAAGTACTAGTCTACCATTCCTTCTCTTTATTTTCTTGCTGCATGCATGGACCCTAGGTGTAAGGTGGAAGGGGTAGGTGATATTTTGACTTACATTTCTTTGTGCATGAACCTGGAAGACCCACCTAATCATTCACGAGAAGTTGACTGACCTTTTCACATATTACGATACTAGGTAAGGTGGTAGTAGTAGTGAGACTATGTGTACGGACATAGATACCATTTTTAGAGATGATGATTTTTTCATTACATTAGCGAGGGGGAAACGACGGAGTGGACCGTCAAATAGGAACGAACTTTCTTCGTACTTATATATCGATTACTGCTCAGTCCTATCACATTTTGATACTAAAAATCTTAATATATTATAATATTGGAAATCATATGAGTCCACCTTTCCCGTGCTATCTAAGATGGCATAAGATCTACTAACTCCTCTGGTATTGAGCATAACATCAGATTCTTCTTTTTTTGTTAAAGTGAATATGAATTCAGATAGGAGATAAAGATTACTTCCAAAAATTATTGAGGCTTTAGCATGCATGAAGGATTGGAAGGATTCGAGGTTTAGCATCAAGGATTATGCTGGGATATGGACTACATGAAAGCAGAGAAGTTGTTTGATAATGATGATCCATATGATAGTGATTTTGATATTCAGGCTAAGGATGATAATGATACACCGATGGATGATTGATGAAGTTGCCACTTGATGCCTGATGGTTAATGATTGTGGGATTATGACATTCTGACATTGATACTTATGTTACAGTTATGCTTATGCTTATAAGTTTTGAGTTATGCTTGATTCTGATTTTTGATTTTGATGTTTTGTACTCATTTTTATTTACATTGTATTTGCTTTGGTTTGGGCATTTGGTTTGGCTTTGTGGTTTTGTAATTTTTGTTAAAGAAATTTTGTATTTATTTTATTTTTGTGTTAAATAATTACTTTAAAAATTCTAAAATTTAATTCTAATAAATTATAATCTAAATCTATTAATCTAATTAAAACATAATTAAAACAAATAACATAAAAAATTAAACTTTATAACTAATCAAAAATTTTAAATTTACAATTTCAATATTTTTAAACATTAATCTAATTTATATTTTATAATTACATAAATTTTATAAACAAATTTTTTTTTTAAAACTGGCCCGGACATGCTTGTTCTAACCCATACGAGCATTACCCAGCATGGTAAAAACTAGTTGTGCCGGTGTGTCGTGCTGGACCTAGAACCATGTTGGGCTAGGCATGGCATGGTATAGTAACCATGTCGTGCCTAGCCTGGCACGGAAGCATGGTTGGGCAGCCTAAAACCAAGTCGGGCTAGCCAAGCATGGCCTGTTTGACATCTATAGATAGGCCTGATTTTATATCCGAGGATGACTGACATGAGTGGCTTAAGCATTAGGAGGAGCCAGATGTGAAAAAAAAAATTAGAAATTGCCAACAAAAATCGACGGACTGAGGTAGCCAGACTCAGTACAGGAATGTCTCGCCACATAAGAGGGTCAAAGTTGAGCATTGAGCATGCTCGAGATTTGGTACAATTTTAAAGTTTAAAACATTTATATATTCAGTAGTTATCTAATAGTTCAAATAAATCAAATTTGTGCATAATTTTATTAATTTTGTTTAAATTTGTTAACATTTTTTTGACTATATAAATACATACTCTAGGCTGAAGAATTAGGTCGAGATCCCAATTCTTATGAGATTTTCAAGTAGATGCATGTGAAGAAAGTGGATGGTCAGTTTGTTGACAACTAGTCTCAAATTATTGCTGTAAGAATATATTATATTAATAAAATTTTATAATACTATAGTAAATTTTGAAAGTAGTTTGGAATCCAAAATATTAAATTTATTTTATGTATATCTTGAAATGTATTTTTTCTGTTTTTTCACAAGAACTCATGATGAATGTGTGAAACCTGCTTCTCTAAAAGTTTAAGGTTCTATGAATCTTCAACCAATTGACTACGATCTTATCAATTTGGAGATCATATGAGGTCAATAGAAGCAGTGAGTATACGACATCAGCACAAAGGGAGTGACATTTTGTTGTGGCAGTCATGCTTCTAAATCATTTGTTACATTAATGGTGGGTGAGGGGTTGAACAACAAGTAATGAAAACAAATGAATATTTTGAAGTTATGGAGACTGAAATGAAAGAGAAGGATGAGTAGATTTTTTATTTGAAGGTTAAAATATAGGAAATGAAAGAAGAGAATGATGAGCAAATTACTTATTTGAAGGAAGAAATGCAAAAAATGAAAGAAATGAATGAAGAGATGAAATAAATGAATAATGAGATGAAAGAAATTAAGAATGTAATATAATAGCAGATCTATTATATGGAGTCACAGTTAGCAGCCTTGACGTGACAGATAACATTCTGAGAACCAGCTACGAAACCATGCAGAAGAGGCTAGCAAAAATGTACCAACTAATTATGAGGATGAATTTGTATCAAAATTAATTTTGAACTATTTTTGATTTTTGTCAATGTGTAGCTAAATAGGATGAGACTTTTTTGGTGGTTTCATATTTATTTGTTCTGGTTTTGTTTTTTTCTTTGCTGATTAACCTAACTATGAATCTTTGCAAGTCTTATAATGTGAGAAGCACGAATAAATTCTGATTCAAAGCCTTCAGACATTGTCATGATCCTTCCTATAGATGGGTTCCATCTTTACTAATCTCTGCTGGATCAAAAGGAGGCTGAGCTATTATTATCATTATTATTTCTAAAATATTTTATTTCTTTACTCTCTCTCTCTCTCTCTCTCTAAACATCATTGCTAGCCATCTTTTAGATATTGGTTAAAGTTGTATGACTATCAACTTAGATTCGTGTTTATTCATGTCTATAATTACTATTTTTATATATCTATTAATGTGTATTATTTTAATGGAGTTCAAATTGCTTTATGGAGTGCATATTGAATTATTTCCAGCCATGGATGTGTATGACAATGAACTATTTTATAGTTACGTTGTCACATACGACGAAGTGATGGTGCTTGCTTCGAACAAAGAGAACCATATGGTAGCAGAAACTATAGGGTTGGTGGACTAACACATTGAAGCTAAGCGATCAAAATCATTGGTGCAAGCACACAAATAGGAGACGAAACCTCCTTGGAAAGCCACAAGAAAGCATGTTGCTGCAAGGAGTGGTAGGGAAGAGCAACCCCCTTGTAGGCATTGGGACTGAGAGAGAGTTCTGGTTGTAGAAAGGCAAGGTGTGAATTTTGAAGAGCCAAGCATGGCTCGAGGCTTGTCTTCCAGGTTTACCTCTTAGAGTTTTTAGATATATTTTCGAAAATTTCAATAATATTTACATTTCTTATTAATGTTGATATTGATATTTTGTTTTCTTTGTGAAGTATAAATAGGATAATATTTTACATGTTGTTCTATATCTATATCTATACATGATGTTCTATATCTATAAGACATCCATAAATACTACTGCATATATGTATATATATTATAGTATATATCTACATATATACTATAGTATATATGTAGATATATACTCAGCATATGTATATTTACACGGTTGTATGTTATGCTCCATGTGTAGGTGTAACAATGTTCTCTATTTGCGTGGAGTACTAGAGGACAAATAACTAGAAGATGCTGACCATGCCTGAGATACCTATATGTGTGATTTTTAAGCCCTAGATTATTTCTTTCTGTTATTTTTGATGGTATGTGTAGCTGCATGAAAGTACATGTGTGTGCGTTTACACGCACATACAATCACATACATACATGCACAAGTATGCAAACATAAAACTTATTGCAAGGTTAAATAAATGTTATTAGAAGAGCAGCTAGATACAAAAAGTGCATTGGAAGATACAAGGAAGGAGTTGGAGATGGAGAGGAAATGGAAACTAAAACTAAATGAAGCAATGCAGATAGCCAAGGAGGAACATGCTCGGGAGCTAGAGTAATATGTAGATTTTCAAGAGTTGGGGGAAAGAAAGCATTGCCAATTTCACATAGAGATTATACTTTGTACACTATCATTAGATACATTAATGAAGAATAATATATAATTAAGATTTGTTATGTTTTGGTTTTAACTATATAACATATTGTATTAGAATATTTTAATAACTAATTTTATTTTTTTTAATTATAAATAATTGTTTATAGTTTATGTTTTTATAAAAATTAATATAATAATGTAAAAATATTTAATTAAATTTTATGTAAATAATTAAAAATATGAAAATAATTTTGGAATGAAAATAGCTAGGGATTTTTCCCTTGCTAATTCAGCAACGGAAACATCCCTAGCTAATTTAACTAAGAATTTTTCTCTCGTAAGTTTTGCTAAGGAAAATTCCCTCGCTAATTTTTGTAGGGATTTATTTCCTCGTTAATTTTTGAGACAAGCACTTTAGCTTGGGGAAAGTTCAGTCATTAATCGGGCAATATTTCTACTATAGTGATGAAAATAATACATTTAGCAAGAGAAGTTTTCCTAGTTATTTGGTATTTTTCTTGTAGTAAAGAATAAGAAAAAAAAATTAGAAGAATAAGATGAATAAGAAGAATAATAAGTATCAGAAAAATAAGAAAAATCAAAAGAATAAGAAGAATAAGAAGAATATGTAGAATATGAAGAATAAGAAGAAAATGAAGAATAAGAATAATAATAAGAATAAAAAGAATAATAAGAATAAAAATAATAATAAAACTAAAAAGAATAATATAAATAATAAGAATAATAAGAATAAGAAAATAAAAAGAATAAGAATAATAAGAATAATAAAAATAATAATATGAATAAGAAGAATAAAAAAAATTAAGTAGAATAAGAAGAACAAGAAGAATACAAAAAATAAGTAAAATAAGAAGAATTATAAGAATTATAATAATTATAAGAATGTGTATAATAAGAAGAATAATAAGAATAATAAGAATAAAAAGAATAATAAGAATAAGTAGAATAATAAAAATAATAAGAATAAGAAAAAAAA
Source organism: Sapria himalayana (assembly GCA_029783825.1). NCBI lineage: Eukaryota > Viridiplantae > Streptophyta > Magnoliopsida > Malpighiales > Rafflesiaceae > Sapria > Sapria himalayana. The sequence continues at coordinate 541,953 of JAREIK010003856.1, forward strand.
AGAAAAATATTGAGAATAAGAAGAATAAGAAGAATAAAAAGAATAAGAAAAATAAGAAGAATAATACGTATAAGAATAATTAGAAAATTAATAAGATTAATGAGAATAAGAAGAATTAGAAGAATAATAAGAATAAAAAAGATAAGAAGAATAACAAGAAAAATTAGAATAAGAAAAATAAGAATATTTAGAAAAATAAAAAGAATAAGAAGAATAAAAGAATAAGAATAAAAAGAAGGATAAGAAAAATAAGAAGATAAAGAAGAATAAAAAGAATAAGAAGAATAAAAAGAATAAGAAGAATAAGAAGAATAAGAAGAATAAGAAGAAAAAGAAAAAAAAGAAGAATAACAATAATTAGAGGTGTCAACCGTGTCGGGCCGGGCCGGCCCTGCACGAGGCACGGCACGGTTCAGTCGTGCCTGGGCAGGCCCGGCACAAGAAAAATCCGTGCCCGGGCCCGTGCCGTGCCTGGCCCGGCACGGTTCGGCCCGTGGCACGGCAAACCGGCACTGGTTTATCCCGTGCCGGGAGCCCCGTGAGTCCGACCGAATGCTTCCCCTCCCGCAAAAAAAGACCGCGGGTCGGGTCTAATTCGACCCGACCCGCGGTCCCCCATTTCCCGAACCGCTCGGACAGGTTTGCCCGAGCGGGCCAGGCGAGGCACGGCACGGCCCGTCATGCCTGCGGGCCGTGCCGGGCCCGGTTTTTTTAAACTGTGCCGTGCCCGGCACGGCATGGTAGCACGATCGTGCTCATGAAAAATGGGTCGTGCCGTGCCGGGCATGCCCGTTTGACACCTCTAACAATAATAAGAATAATAATAACAAGAATAACAAGAATAACAAGAATAAGAAAAATAAGATGAATAAGAAAAATAAAATGATTAACAATAATATGAAAAATTAGTAGAATAAGAAGAATAAAAAAATAAGAAGAATAAGATTATTAAGAAGAATTAGAAGAATAAGAAGAATAAGAAGAAATTGAAGAATAAAAAAAAATTAATAAGAAGAATCATAAGAATATGAACAATAAGAAGAATAAGAAAAATAAGAAAAATAAGAAGAATAAGAAGAATAAGAAAAATAAGAAAAATAAGAAGAATAAGAAGAATAAGAAAAATAAGAAGAATAAGAAGAATAAGAAAAGTATGAATATTAAGAAAAATAAGAAGAATAAAAAGAATAAGAATAATAAGATGAATAAGAAGAATTAAATGAATTAGAAGAATAAGATGAATAAGAAGAATAAATAGAATAAGAAGAATAAGAAGGATAAGGAGAATAAGAAGAATCATAAAATAAGAAAATAATAAGAATATGATTGATAAGAAGAATAATAAGAATAATAAGAATAAACAAGAAAAAGAAGAATAAAGAAGAATAAAAAGATTAAGAAGATTAAGAAGAATAAAAAGAATAAGATGAATAAGAAGAATAAAAAGAAAATTAAGAATGAGTAGAAAATAAAGAATAAGATGAATAAGATGAATAAAAAGAATAAAAATAATATGTAGAATAAGAAGATTTAGATGAATAAGAAGATTAAAAAAAAATAAGAAGTATAACAAGAATATTAATAATAATAATAATAACAAAAATAAGGATTATAAGAATAATATGTATAATAGGTAGAATAAGAAGAATAAGAAATAAATAAAAAATAATAAGAATTAGAAGAAAAAAATGAATAAAAAAAATAAGTAGAATAAAAATAATTATAAGAATAAAAAATATAAAAAGAATAAGAAGAATATGAATAATAAAAAGAATAAAAAAATAAAATAAATAATGAGAAGAAAAAAAAATAAAAAGAATAATAAGTCTATGAATAATATGTATTATAAAAAGAATATGAAAAAAAAATAAAAATAAGAAGAAAAAAAAGTAAAAGAAGAATTAGAAGAATAAGAAGATTAAGAAGAATAGATAGAAAATTAATAATAATAAGAATAAGAAGAATAGGAATAAAACGAAATTATAAGAAGAATAAGAAGAATCAGAATAATAAAAAAAATAAAAAGGATAATCATATTAAAAATAATAAGAATAATCTAAAGAATAAGAAAAAAAGAAGATTATGAAGAATAAGAAAAATAGCAAGAATTATATGAATACAAAGAATACAAAAAATAATAAGAAAAAGAAGAATTATAATAATAATAATAAAATAAGAATAAGAAGAATAAGAAGAATAAGAAGGAATAAAAGAATAAGAAGAATAAGAAGGAATAAAAGAATAAGAAGAATAAGAAGAATAATAAGAATAATAAGGAATAAAAGAAAAAGAAGAATAAGAAGAATAAGAATTATAAGAAGAATAAGAATTATAAGAAGAATAAGAATTATAAGAAGAATAAGAATTATAAGAATAATAAGAAGAATAAGAAGAATAGGAAGAATAAGAATAATACGAATAATAAAAAGAATAAAAATAATAAGAATAATAAGAATAATAAGAAATATAAGAAGGATAAGAAGGATAAGAAGAAAAGAAATAATAATATGATTAAAAAGAATTATAAGAATAAGAAGAATAATTAATATGAGAAGAATAAGAAAAATTAGATGAATAAAAAGAAAAAAAAATAGGAAAAATTGAAAGAATCGGAAGAATATAAAAAATGAGAAGAATAAGAACAATAAAAATAATTAGAAGAATAAGATGGAAAGAATGAATAGTAAGAATAGATAGAATTGGAAGAATATGAAGAATAAGAAAAATAAGAAAAATTAGAAGAAAAAAAAGAATTGAAAGAATATGAATAATGAGATGAATAAGAAGAATAAGAAGAATAAGAATAATAAATAGAATTTGTACAATAAGAAGAATAAAAAGATTATTAAAAATAAAAATAATAATAATATTAAAAAGAACATGAAGAACAAGAAGAATAAAAAGAATAACACAAATTAGAAGAATAAGAAAAATAAGAAAAATAAGAAGAATAAAAAGAATAAGAAGAATAAGAATGATAGGAAGAATAAAAAGAATAAGAAGAATAAGAATGATAAGAAGAATAAGAAGTATAAGAAGAATAAAAAGAATAAGGAGAATAAGAAGATTAAGAAGAATAATAAGAAAAGGTGGATTAAGAAGAATAAGAAATTAAAGAAGAAAAAGAAGAATAAGAAAATAAAATAAGAAGAATAATATGAATAAGAAGAAAATTAAGAATAAAAGAATAATAAGAATAAGAAGAATAAGAAGAATAACACTACAAAAAATGTCAATTTAGCTAGGGAAATTTAGCTTGGTATCAATTCCTTTCTAAATATCGAGGGATTAGCTTGGGTATATCATGGAATTTTTGATTTTACATTGAAATAATAATTAGCGATGGTTTAGCGATGAAATTTTGCTATTTAAAATATTCCATCACTATTTTATTTATAAATTTCCATGTGAAAAAGATGTAAATTTAGCTTCAGAATTGTTATAGCTACTTAGATTTGGAAATAATCTGTCTCTATTTTTGTTCATAGATTCCTGTGCAATGAAAAGCCACAAATATAGCGATGAATTTAGCGAGGGAATTCCCCTAGCTAATTACATCCAGAATATATCTACTGATTTAGAGATGGAATTTGCCCAGCTAATTAAATCCTGGATATAGCGATAGATTTTGCGACAGAATTTTCTCAGCTAATTACATTCGTAAAATAGTGATGGATTAAGTTATGGAATTTCTCTAGCTAATTACATCTGATATATAGCGATGAATTTAGTGATGAAATTATTCTAGCTAATTACATCCTGTATATAGTGATGGATTTAGCAAGACAATTTCTCTAGTTAATTAGACCCGGAATATAACGATGACTTTAGTGACGAAATTTCCCTATCTAATTACATCCTGGATATAGTGATGAATTTTATGACGGAATTTCTCTAGCTAATTAGATCAAGACAAAATTCATTCCTAATTAATTATCTGAATTTTTTTTTACAATTTCATAAAAAATTGGCAGTGATTATTCATTAAATTTTTATTTTCTCAAAATATATGCATTTACCTGGGGATTTTTCCCTAACTATTTGGGCTAATTATAATTTTCTGTTGCTTATTTTTAATAATTTAATATTTTTTAAAATTATTTATTTTAATATTTTTTTTAATTGTATATATTGAATGTATTTCATAATCTATAGATTAGCAATCCTTGAAACACACAATCTCCTCATATAATTATAAAAATATGATATTATAAATAAAAAATTATATATATATATATATATGTGAATATAAATTTATCTTAAATAAGACTAAATAACTATTTTTTTGATTATATTTTAATTAAAATATTATACAACATATTTTTCTAAAATTTTTAATTATAATATTTAAATATTTGTATTAAAAAACATAGTATAATTTATTATTTAATTATAATTGTTTTGAAACTATTTTAATTACTAAATTAACATAAATAAAAATTACTACTAATAAAAAGATAAATAAACAATTATTTTATTAAATACAAAAATTTATAAAAATATATGAATTAATTAATAAACAAGTAAATATTAATATTATTCCTATACTCGTAAATTATTTCAAATGATTATAGGAATCTTTTAAAAAAATAATGACTAAAAGATTTGAAAATTTTGAATAAAAAAAAAATTCGAATTAAACAAAAATTTCAAATTTTTCATAAAATTAAAAAGAAACTAAATTGAATTTTAAAGATTAATACACAGATGTTTTAATAACATTAAAAAAATTATGATTTTTTAAAAAATAAATATCTAAGTGTCGTTATTAAATAAAACTTCAAAGATTCAAATTTATAATGACTAAAAGATTCAAAATTTATGCCTTTATAATTATTTCATATTATATTAATACAAAATAAATTGAATTCTTAAAATTTTATAATTATAATATATATATATATATAATACTTTATTATTATATTATTTATTTATTTATTAAATAATATCATAAAGGTTAAATAAAAATCTATTTCATTTTTTTATTTAAATTATTTATTTTTTATAATTTTAGTTTACGCATTCTGATCTTTCTCATATGTCTCTTCTAATTCATCGATTTTTTGTTCTATTTATATCATTCACTTATTAATATTACCAAACTTATTTTTGTTCCATTTTATTAGACATGTTCTTAATCTATTAAGTTTTGCCATGAAAATCTGGTTTGGATTCCCACTTACTAGTATCAAACAAGATTCTTTTATAGTGTCTTGGAATTCCTCATGCAGACACCACATATTCTGGAAATTGAATGATATATTTTTGGTTACTATCTTTAGAAAATTAATAAGCAGTGGCTTGTGATCTGAACATGTGTTATTCAAGTGTTTGACTCTTATATTTCTAAAAGAGTCATTCCATTTGATGTTAAAAAGGATTCTATCTAGTCTAGACCATATAGCTCCTTTTTACACTTGGTTATTAGTCTAGGTGTATTTTGAACCTAAGAAATTTGCCTCAAGTAGGTTGTAGCTAGAGACAGTTTCATTAAAGTGCTCACTAGCCTGTGCATTTTTTGGTCTTCCACCATTTTTTTCCTATGCATTTCTGATCGTGTTAAAGTCACCCCCTATTATCCATGAAGTTTTTTTACTAAAATATCCTCCATGATTTTCCATAGTTCCTTTCTTTTTTCTTTAGAATTATTAGCATAGACTACTGAAATTATGCTTTCTTTGCCTTTATTTATGCTAAGATTAATAATTTGGTCATATTCTTCAATGTTATTAATAGCTATGCAATTTTTCTACATGATACATATTCTACTCACTTTATTGCATAAGGCTTTACTGAATCCTAGTTTGTTCTTGACATTTTCTAATTAACTTGTATCCACCATTGGTTCTGCTAAAATTAGTAGTGAAATATTATAGAGTTTTATCATTTTCTTTTGTCTATTTAAGGATGGGGTGTTGGCTATTCCCCAAATATTCCGGAATAAGTAACTAAACAGTATTCTAGGATTTTAATTGGGCTCTTTTTTTACAATTTAGTTCATGTATTAAATTTAAATGTTTTTTTGTGTTTCTAGTTTTTTTTACTAGGTTAGGTTGTGGAGATTTTTTGCCTCTAAACATTTTATTCATTTGTAGGCTTAAAAAATTTAAGTCCTTTATAACCTTTTCTCTATTATAGGCTTTTATATTACTCTTTTTCTGTATCAATATCATCTTTAGAGTAGTTCATGTTTTTAATTTTTGCTTCAGTTTGTATGTTTTTATAGAAATTAATGGATTTAGAATCTTAACCCATTTCTGAAGCAGTAAACTAATCTTTTGTGTTTTTTATTTGTTTAATCTTTTATTTCTAATCACTAACACTTTAATTTTATCCATCATTGTTCTTATATTTTATTTTTCCAAAGCAAATGCATCATGTGCAGCTGGTTCCACATGGTCAATGTTTGTTTCTATGTCAGAAACCTTAAGAGCAGGGGATTCTGGACCATCCCTTTGTATGTCTTCCTCATTAGTTTCCTTTAGGCCTTCCATTTTATCTTCCTTTCAGACCAAGACCTCCTTCCACTGTGTTTATTTGTAATTCTTAATAATGTTTATAAATGTTTTCATTTCATGTCCCCTCTACTTACATGCATTATAGTAGGTAAGAAGAACTTCTGAAAATATAGGTTGCTAGAAGCCTATTTCCTCATTCTTACCAATCCATATCGTATTAAGGATAGGGGATTGAAGATATACTTCAATACAAACTCTGGCCACACTAGGCCTCGAGAGATTGGCCGTGGCACCATCCATTAACAAAGGTTTTCCGATGAGATTAGTGATGGAGAAGAGTGCAGTTTTATTAAATAAATGAATGGTCAAGTGGGGAAGAAGAAACCAAACCGGCATAAAAGGGTTTTTTTCATTGATGTTAAAATTTGGTGCTCACTTGAATACTCGCATTGGATAACCCAATATATTCTAGGACTCCATCTACAGACACAAGAAGTCCTTTTCTTTGAATAGCTATACCAATACATGCTTGGCATCAATCGCACCCAGCTTAATCAAACCTTTGAGTTTTAAAGAGTGGAAGAAGTCTCTTATCTATTCAATTCATGGTCATTTGTGAGAAAATTTCTTGATAAGAGAGTATTTGTGAAGCATAAAGATATTTTTGATTTCTTATGGGGCAAAATTATTGAGGGTTCACCATTTTTCTTCGAAAACTATTTATTGGGGGGCACGAATAATTGATAAATAATAGAAAAAAATTTTTTATAAGCAAGATAATAACTTTCCTCGATTTTTCAGCTTGAATTGATGACTTTAATCCCTAAAACTAGCTTTCGCTCTTTAGAATTTCAACTTTCTCTCTCTAGAACTTAGAGTTGCCTTAATTTTTTTATTCTTCTTATTTTTATTATTCTTATTTTTATCTTTTCTTCTTATTCTTCTTTTTTTTGGTATTCTTGTAATTCTTCTTATTCTTCTTATTCTTTTTATTCTTATTTTTGTTATTATTCTTCTTATTCTTCTTATTGTTCTTATTATTCTTATTATTCTTATTATTCTTATTATTCCTATTCTACTTTTTTATGTTATTTTTATTATTCTTCTCATTCTTCTTATATATCTTAATCTTCTTATTTTTTTTAATCATCTTATTTTTCTTAATTTTGTTATTCTTCTTAATCTTACTATTCTTCTTATTCTTCATAGTGTTCTTATTATTCTTTTTCTTCTTATTCTTCTTTTTTTTTTATTCTTATTATTCTTTTTATTCTTTTTATTCTTCTTATTCTTCTTAGTCTCCTAATTCTTTTTATTTTTTTATTCTTCTTAATCTTTTTATTCTAAATATTCTTCCTATTTAGTTTATTCTCCATAATCTTCTTATTCTTCTTATTCATATTTTTATTATTATTCTACTTATTCTTATTATTCTACTTATTCTTATTATTCTATTTATTCTTCTTATTCTTTGTTTCTTCTTATTTTTCTTATTATATTTTATTCTTCTTATTTTTCTTATTCTTCTATTTCTTCTTATTCTTCTTTTTTTTATTCTTATTATTCTTATTATTCTTCTTATTCTTCTTATTTTTTTATTCTTCTTATTCTTCTTTTTAATGTTATTCATGTTATTCTTCTTATTCTTCTATACATCTTAATCTTCTTTTTTTTTAATCTTATTATTCTTCTTAATTTTCTTATTCTTCTTTTTCATCTTAATTTTCTTATTCTTCTTTTTCTTCTTATTCTTCTTATTCTTCTTTTTCTTCTTATTCTTCTTATTCTTCTTTTTCTTCTTTTTCTTCTTTTTCTTCTTTTTCTTCTTTTTCTTCTTTTTACTCTTATTCTTCTTATTCTTCTTATTCTTCTTATTCTTATTATTCTTATTATTCTTCTTATTTTTTTTATTCTTTTTATTTTTCTTATTCTTAATATTTTTATGATTCTTATTCTTCTTTTTTTATTCTTTTTATTCTTTTTTATTCTTTTTATTCTTTTTATTCTTTTTATTCTTCTTATTCTTATTAGTCTCCTTATTCTTCTTATTCTCATTATTCTTCTTATTCTTCTTAATCTTTTTATTCTTAATATTCTTCCGATTCATTTTTTCTTCCTATTCTTCTTATTCTTCTTATTCTGATTTTTCTTATTATTCTGCTTATTCTTTTTATTTTTCTTTTCTTCTTATTTTTCTTATTCTTTTTTATTCTTCTTATTTTTCATATTCTTTTTATTCTTCTTATTTTTCATATTCTTTTTATTCTTCTTATTGTTGATATTCTTAATATTCTTCTTATTCTATTTATTCTTCTTATTATTTTTTTTTCTTATTATTCTTCTTATTCTTCATATTCTTCTTTTTTGTGTTATTCTTATTATTCATTTTATTATTCTTATTCTTCTTAATCTTATTATTCTTTTTATACTTCTTATTCTTCTTCATCTTCTTATTCTTCTTTTATATATAATTTTTTCATATTATTCTTGTTTTTCATCTTTTCTTCTTTTCTTCTTATTCATCTTATTTTTTTTTTCTTCTTTCGTATTTTACTTATTCTTCTTATTCTTCTTATTCATCTTATTCTTCTTAATCATCTTTTTCTTCTTATTCTTTTTATTCTTTTTTTTTATTCTTATTCTTCTTAATGTTCATATTCTTATTATTCTTCATTTTCTTCTTATTCTTCTTATTCTTCTTATTCTTCTTATTCTTCCTATTCTTATTATTCTTCTTATTCTTCTTATTCTTATTATTCTTCTCATTCTTCTTATTCTTCTTATTCTTAATATTATTCTTATTCTTCTTATTATATTCTTCTTATTCTTCTTAATCATCTTTTTCTTCTTTTCCTCTTATTCTTCTTATTCTTCTTATTCTTCTTATTCTTCTTATTCTTCTTATTCTTTTTATTCTTCTTATTCTTCTTATTCTTCTTAATCTTCTTAATCTTCTTTTTATCTTTTTCTTCTTATTCTTCATTTTCTTCTTATTCTTCTTAATCTTCTTATTCTTTTATTCATCGTATTCTTATTATTCTTCTTATTCTTCTATTTATTTTTATTATTCTTATTCTTCTTATTCTTATTATTCTTCTTTTTGTTCTTATTCTTCTTATTATTTTTATTATTTTTATTATTTTTATTCTTTTTTTCCATGTTATTCTTGTTATTCTTTTTATTCTTCTTATACATCTTAATTTCTTATTTTTTTAATCTTCTTATTCTTCTTATACATCTTAATTTCTTTTTTTTTAATCTTCTTATTCTACTTATTCTTTTTATTCTTTTTATTCTTGTTATTTTTCTTATTTTTCTTATTCTTCTTATTCTTCTTATTCTTCATATTCTTCATATTTTTCTTATTCTTCTTTTTCTTTTTTTTCTTCATATTCTTCTTAATCATCTTTTTCTTCTTATTCTTCATATTCTTCTTCTTTTCTTATTATTATTATTCTTCTTCTTCTTTTTCTTTCTTCTTATTCTTCTTATTCTTTTTATTCTTCGTATTCTTCTTGTTCTTCTTATTCTTCCTTTATTATTATTATTATTATTATTATTATTATTATTCTTATACTTCTTATTTTTTTATTCTTCATATTCTTCTAATTCTTCTAATTCTTTTAATTCTTCTTATTCATCTTATTTTTCTTATTCTTCTTATTCTTCTTATTATTTTATTCTTCTCATTCTTTTTATTTTTAGTAAACTTCTTATTCTTCTTATTTTTATTATTCTTTCTTATTCTTATTATTTTTCTTATTCTTCTTATATTTTTTTTCTTCTTATTCATTTTATTTTTCTAATTCTTTTTTTAAGATTTATTTTATTATTATAGCCCTCTCTTTTGATGTAAAAATACCATTTTACAAGCTAAAATCTACCATTTTCCCTTTTACACCCTATCTCAAAGTAAAAACAAATAACGAGTTAAAATCTTCATAATTTCAATTTCTACATTGGGCTATATATTGTGCCAAATTTCTTGGATTTCAAGGCTGCAATAATCTATTTTTCTGTCTTTCTCGTGCCCTCCTCAACTCCAATATTTTCTGAGCTCCTCCAAGATCTACCCTTTAGACATGCTTCCTTCCTTAGCAATGATCCTGCTGAAACTTGACCAAAAACCTTGAAGCATAACATACACTTAAAGACTCCAACCCAACAGACAATTAACAGACTCTAACCCAACAAACACTTAACAGACTCTTTCCCAACAAACTTCTTATTAGACCCCCACTTACATGACCTTTCTACAAGCATAATAGACTACTTACCCAATAGGCTACATTCCCTTTAAACCTTGTAGCATATCCCAAACCTATACACAATTAAAACATCATTCAAACATATTAGAGACACTGTACACCCTCAATTCCTACCAAATTCCTACCCCATTTCAGTGCCCGACTTTTGCATCTCCATACTTGGCTTGCTCCTGAAATTAATGAATCTTCAAAACAAATAACCAACATTTTTCCATTCTATATGTTTCATTACCTCCTAACCCATATGACTAGCCCATGTAGCTTGTTTGCTCTACCATAATTATATGGTAGTTTTCAGCAAATTGCTTTGCCTTCTTGACCTCCTCTATCAACCCTGCAAAACAGTTGCAACATCTACAAAAATAACCACTGCCCCCAAAACTATACTACCCCACTGTTGGCATAATGACAAATTGCTGCAAGCAGCTGTGCCTTCTTGCCTTCCTCCTCACTACCTGCAAAGCAGATTGCAAAGAACAACTGTGCCACTTTTTTTTATGCAGTCTATCTCTTCATTGTCTCCCCTCATGACCGGAGGGACTCTTCAATAACTTTTCCTTCATAAGTTAATAATTGCAAATAAACAAGTTAAAAGACCAAGAATTAACCATCGCCACCTAGCTACAATGTATTTTGTTCTAATCTTTAATTTTTTGAACTTTAATATAGGGAAAACTTATTTTATCTAAATTTATTAATCCTTTTAATTTGTTTGGAATATTAACACCATCAAATTCTTGTGCTCCTTTCTCTCTACCGTCATTAGCTAATTTATCAGCCATGGCATATGCCTCCCTAAAAATGTGTTTGATTTTAACATTTAATTCTTCTATTAAACTTTTAATTTTATTAATGTCATCCATAAACTTCCATAAATCTATTTTACCAGTCACTAAATTAACTAACATGCTAAAATCTACTTGAACTTTAATATTTAAAAAGTTAGTTTCCTTAAAATTTTTATTCATTTATATAATGCTTTAATTTCAGTGTGCACGGCTGAGGAGGCCATACCCCCCATTGTGAATGCTTTTATTACAGTTCCCTCTTGATTTCTAATCACACATTTTCCACCTGTTACTCCCATATCCCTCTTAAAGCTCTCATTTGTGTTTAGAACTAAGCCGCCTTGACGGGGCCTATTCCAGCTTATAACTCTTATTGCTGGCATTTTATTCTCATGTGTAGAGAGGCCCCAAGTTAACTTCCTATTCTCCTCTAGTCCTATTCTACTCAATTTTATCGGCTTGCAGGCCAAAATAAATCCACTTTCATTTTTAATTTCTTCTAAGATGTTTATGTCATTCATCGAAACACCATCAAACCTACTTTTATTTCTGGACTTCCATAAGCATCAGACTGTGATATGCGGAATGTAATTTCTTATCCATTTTAAAATCTTATTTTTAGTGTGACTATCCCTCCATTTTTTTAACCTCTCTTCAAGTGATGTGCTGATTTCTATATTTGCTTTCATTTCTAATTTAGTCCATATTTTCCGAGTTATTTTTCCTATTGAAAAAAGATGATCCAAGTTTTCTATATATTGTCTACCGCATTCGCATATGGATGCTAATCTTATGTCTTTCCTCTAAATATTCTCGTCTACATGAATCCCCTTTGAGAGAAGTCTCCACATGAACTCATTCATTTTTTGAGGGAGCACCTTTGTCCATGTTCTTTCAAAAATATCTTGTAGATGTTTTTTAATTTAAACAAGTTCTTTAGCACTTTTTAGCATAAATTTATCTTGTGGGTTCAAAGACCATTTCCACCTGGAGCTTTTTAATATCGCATGTTTTTCCACGATGATTTACTGCTTACACATCAGCTTCTAGCTTTTTGTCGCCTTTTTTGGATTCTTGAATGCTTTATCGCCTAAACAATATCTAGCTTTCATATATGCCACCCAAAGACTGCCACTTTTATTATTTTTTAAACTTCACCAATTTTTACAAGCCCAAGCTTTGGCTATATAATTCAATCTATAGAAACCTAAACCTCCTTCCTCCTTCGAAAAACAAAGCTCTCCCCATCTTTTTCAATGAGTTTTAATTTTTCCTTTTCTTTTACCCCATAAAAAATTAGACATTTCTCTTTTAAGCTTTGTAAGTATATTTTTTGGTGGTTGTAAAGCCATTAAAGTGTATGCTAGTGTGTCTTGTAGCACATGCATGATTAACGTAACTTTTCTTGCCATTTTTAGTAGGTCTTATTTCCAACCCACAATTTTTTGCCTCAACTTTTCAACCATGCCTACTAAATACTACTCCTTCACCTTCCCTCATAAATCAGACAACCTAAGTAGCTTAGAGCTCCCTTTTAATGTGTGAAACCCATGAGATTTTTAATTTTTGTGGCTATGTTTTCGGGCATGTTCTTTGCAATTATAAATTGGCATTTATTTATATTTAATACTTGCCCCAATTCTTCCTCCAAATTCTGTAGTAACTTCATTCAATTTCTCATGGATCTGCTGCTTGAATTTGAGAAGATAATAATATCATTTGCATATGCCAAGCAGCTCATAATCGGGTTGATCCTTGGCTATTTATATGTAATGATTTTTTCTTCTATCATAAAGAGATCCAAGTAAATGTTAAATAAAGATGGCGAGAAAAGGCCCCCTAGTCTAAGCCCTCTTGTAGGTCTAAATTCTTCGCTAGCTTGCCCATTTATGAGAATTTTAACCCATGTACTAGAAATGTATCTATGTATTAGGTCTATCCAGAATTCCGAAAAACTCATTTTTCTCATTAAAAAGCATAAAATATCTCATTTAACTTTATTGAATGCTCTGTGGACAAGTCTAGTCTTAATATTACGTTATGCCCTCTTGCTTTAGCTCATATTTACTTTATCATTTCTGAAGCTAAATTAATATTCTCCATTAACCTATCCTTTACAAAATTGATTTGCTCAACAGATATAATAGAGGGGAGAAATTTGCTGAGCCTGCCCAATAGTAATTTAGCTAGAATTTTATAAATAGAATTACATTGGCTAATTGGCCTATAATCTTCTCTTGTCCGTGGATTAGCCTTCTTCAGAATCAGTACAATGTAAGAATTTTCCCATGCTTTTGTAATCTCCGTGCCAGCAAAGATACTAGCAATAGCCGCCATTAGCTCTTTTTTAATAAAATGCCAACTATGCTGAAAAAAACCATTATTTCACCCATTTGGATCTGCCGTGCTATCTTTGTTTACACTAGACACTGCATCCTTTACCTCTTCCTCTGTGGGGAGTTCTTCTAAATTTTTATTATCTTCATCGAGACCTTCCTCTCAATATATTGCATTAATGAGGCCCTTCTAAGTGTGTTCACACTGCATTAATGATTTTTAAAATGCTTTTCTAGTTCATTTTTTATTTCATCTTCCTTTTCTAATTATTGCCTATATGCTAATTTTAATCCTTTTATTATTTGTTTCTGCCTTCTTATTTTTGCCATAGCATTGAAATATTTCGTATTTTTGTCTCTGCCTTTTAGCCACTTAACTCTGTCTCTCTGCTTCCAAAAAAACTTCTTTCATGTACATTTCAAGCCTAAATTGTGCTCTCGCTTTACTTAACTCAATTCTAGAGACGTCATCTTGACTCTCCTCTTATTCTATTTCAAGCTTCTCAACCTTGTGTTCAGCTTCTTGAATGTTTTTATTAATATTACCAAAAATTTCTTTATTCCATTTAACAAATGAGAATTGCAAAGTTTGAAGTTTTTTTGCCAGGATTTGCATAGAATTTTTTGAGTCTAGTTTTTCCCATGATTCTTTTACTATGGCATCAAAACCCTTATGCAATCCCCTTATGTTTTGAAATTTGAACCCATAGTTTTTCCAATTACTTACCTCAAATGTCATAAGGAGTGGGCTATGGTCTGAGCAAGTTCTACTTAAATGTGTATTTTTAATTCCTCCCATCTTTTCCATCCATTGTTAGTTAAGTAGAACTCGATCTAGCCTAGACCATATTGTTCCCATCCTCTTCCAATTTTTGTACCATGTAAAATTTGACCCAAGAAAGTCTGCATCCATTAAATTTACTCTTGCAATTGCCTCATTGAACTGATCTAAGGCAATCTGGTCAAGAGGTCTACCTCCCCTTTTTTTGCTAGAATGTTTAATCACATTGAAATCTCTTACAATAATCCACAGAGTTTTCTCTGCGGCTAGATCATCCATTGCTTGCCATAGCAATTTCCTATCTTCTCTAGCATTGCTAGCATGCACCACAGAAATTATCGAATCTGGTTTACCAAATTTGAAGCTAATAATTTGCTCAGCTTTTGCAACTATTTTAACCTCCATTGACTTATTCCACAGGACCCATATCTTACCATTCAGATTCGAATAGGCCCGATCAAATTTAATCAAGTTCTTATATTTTTTTATTTGTTCTATTATTACCATTGGTTCAGTTAAGATTACAATATTAATTTTGTGTATTTTAATTAACCTTTTAATTCTATTTATCATAGGAGTATTCGCCACTCCTATTATGTTCCAATACAAGCTATTAAACAGATTTATGCAAAACTTGTTTTTGGACTAGTGATGCATTTCGAATCATACTTCGTATTTAAATTTTTTTTCCTATTTCTAGAAACTTTACTTGAGCTAGGTGGCGCTTGCTCTTTTCCTATTTTCATTTTTTTCAGGTCCTTTCCTATTCTTCTTAATTCTTCAATTATGCATTCTATATTCTGTGGGATGAATCGAAGCATATTATGTTCATTTAAATCATCCTGAGGCAGATTAGAGATGTGCCTCACTTTATCTTTATCCTATCTTATATACGGCTAGCTTTTTGCCTCTGAACCCTCCTCCGAGAGAAGATCGGCATCCCTCCATTTATATCTTTCTATTTCTTTAATTTTTTCTACCCATTTTGTTTTCTCCTTCCTCCTTCCTCCAACCCCGACCCTAGTGTTTACTACCCTCCCTTCTGCCGCTATTCCTTCTATCATCCTTGCTTTTCAGCAAGTCATTCCCTAATACCTTCCACTCTATACCTTTATATCTTTTTTTCTACCCTACCTCTTCATCTTTCTCTCCCTTTTTACCCTCTCCCTTCCCATCATTTTCCTTTCCAACAGACCCTATTTTCATTACCTCCAATGCTCATTCTAAACTCTCTGCATCCCTCTCTCTAACACTCCTAATCTTCCTATAAGCCCCGCCCTCCCTTCTTTCTACCCCTTTCTCTTTGTGACTATCTGATGCCTTCCTTCCCTCTTTTACACTCTCATCCATATCCAATTTTGCAGCTCCTTTCTCTTCTCTCTACCCCTCTTCACCCATACCCTGCTTCTACCTTTCCCCTCCTTAAACCCATCTCTTTTCTTCCCTCCTTCCACCATACATTCTGTTATTCCATGCCGCGTTCTAAGAAAATTTATGCAATAACTCGGCATGAATTCTGGAATAACCTCTTGCCCGAATCCATTTGAGGAATTACTGCCAATCCATATTCTATTCGGAAAATAATTTTTAAGATTTATTTCAAAGCAAATCTTAGCCCTGCTTGGTATAATCATGCATGTCGTGGTTTCATCAATGAGCCATGGTTTGCCTAAGCAAAGGCTGATTGAGTATAGAGGAAGCTTATGAAAAAAAATGAAGAGGGAGGTTCGATAAATTAAACCATACCAGGGCATGTGTAGGTTCTTCCCGAGGAGTGAAGCTTGGAGACTACATGAGGACATGCATAGGGTACCTCGTGATTGTCCATTGTACTCTAAGCCATATTCAGAGGAAGTCTCCTTCCTCCTTGAAATAGAGGAAGATGTGCTTCCCATAAAACTAAGTTATATTTACCACATCCCTCAATTTTAATGAAGCCAGAAAGTCATGAATGTCATTGAATATGGGTCGACCATGGTAGAACTTCCCGATAAGCATGAGCTTTAAAGAATCAGCAAGCATTGTTAGTTTGTTGTTCGAAAAAATTACAGAAGGCTCACCATTTTACATGTCAAACATCAGAAACACTGGCTTGGACCCATTGAATAGTGATGCAAATGATTTTTTGTTAAAGAGTAAATCAGATTTTTTAATTATAGCTTGTAAATTGAGCTTCTTCACTCAACAATGATTGTTTCGTTCTCAAGAAAGTGAATTTTATCTCTCTATAAAGCTTATTCTTATAATTCTTATTTTCAACTTATTCATTTTATTTTTTGTAAACTACTTATTATTCTTATTCTTCTATTACTTATTATCCGTCTTATTCTACTTATTTTTCTTATTTTTCTTATTCTTCTTATTTTTAATTATTATTCTTATTCTTCTTATTCTTCTTATTCTTCTTATTCTTCTTATTCTTATTATAATTATTAATTTAATTATTCTTATAATTCATTTTTATTCTTATTAATAATCTTATTCTTCTAATTATTCTAATTCTTCTAATTCTTCTTCCTATTATTATTCTATTTATTCTTCTTATTCTTTTTATTATTAATAATAATCTTATTCTTCGAATTCTTATAATTATTTTAATTTTTCTAATTCTTATAATTCTTCTTAATCTAATTATTTTTCTTATTATTCTTAATCTATTATTCTTATTATTCTTCTTATTCTTTTAATTAATTTTATTATTCGTATTCTTTTTATTCGTCTTATTCTTTTTTTCATGTTATTATTATTTTTCTTCTTATTCTTCTTAGACTTTTTATTCTTTTTCATTTTCTTTTTCATTTTTATCTTGTTATCATTGTTATTCTTCTTATTATTTTTATTATTCTTATTATTCTTATTCTTCTTAATTTTTTAATTCTTATTATTCTTCATATTCTCTTATTATTCTTATTCTTCTTATTTTTCTTTTCTTCTTATACTTCATATACTTCTTATTCTTATAATACTTCTTATTTTTTTATTATTTTTCTTATAGTTTTTATTCTTCTTATTTTTCTAATTCTTAATTTTCTTTTTATTCTTCTTATTCTTCTTATTGTTCTTATTCTTCTTATTATTCTTATTCTTCTTATTCTTATTATTCTTATTATTATTATTCTTATTATTATTATTATTATTATTTTTCTTATTCTTTATAATCTACTTATTATTATTATTATTTTTATTCTTCTTATTCTTCATATTATTTTTATTCTTCTTATTTTTCATATTATTTTTATTCTTCTTATTATTTTTATTATTCTTATTCTTCTTATTCTTCATACTTTTCTTTTTATTATTTTTTATTTTATTTTTCTTATTCTTTTTATTCTTCTTTTATTATTATTCTTCTTATTATTCATATTCATCATTTTCTTTTTATACTTCTCAGTTACTCTTCTTATTCTTATTATTCTTCTTATTCTTTATATTTTTCTTATTCTTCTTTTTATTCTTATTCTTCTAATTATTCTAATTATTTTAATTCTTCTAAATCTTATAATTCTTAATATTCTTCTTATTGTTCTTATTGTTCTTATTATTTTTAATCTCTTATTCTTCTTATTCTTCTTATTCTTCTTATTCTTCTTATTCTTCTTATTCTTCTTATTCTTCTTATTCTTCTTATTCTTCTTATTCTTCTTATTCTTCTTATTCTTTTAATTAATTTTATTATTCATATTCTTTTAATTCTTCTTATTCTTCTTTTTCATGTTATTATTATTTTTCTTCTTAGACTTCTTATTCTTTTTTATTTTTTTTTTCATTTTTATCTTGTTATCCTTCTTATTCTTTTTATTCTTCTTATTCTTCTTATTATTTTTATTATTTTTATTATTCTTATTCTTCTTATTCTTCTTATTCTTTTTAATCTTCTAATTCTTCTTATTCTTTTTAATCTTCTAAATCTTCTTATTCTTTTTATTCTTCTTATTATTCATATTCTTTTATTTTTATTATTCTTCGTATACTTCATATACTTCTTATTCTTCTAATACTTCTTATTCTTCTAATACTTCTTATTTTTTTATTATTTTTCTTATTGTTTTTATTTTTCTTATTCTTCTAATTATTCTTTTTCTTCTTTTTCTTCTTTTTCTTCCTTTTCTTCATTTTCTTCCTTTTCTTCCTTTTCTTCCTTTTCTTCCTTTTCTTCCTTTTCTTCCTTTTCTTCCTTTTCTTCCTTTTCTTCCTTTCTTCCCTTTCTTCCTTTTCTTCCTTTTCTTCTTTTTCTTCATTTTCTTCTTTTTCTTCTTTTTCTTCTTTTTCTTCCTTTTCTTCCTTTTCTTCATTTTCTTCCTTTTCTTCCTTTTCTTCCTTTTCTTCCTTTTCTTCCTTTTCTTCCTTTTCTTCCTTTTCTTCCTTTTCTTCTTTTTCTTCTTTTTCTTCTTTTTTTTCTTTTTTCTTATTCTTCTTATTTTTTTTATACTTATTTTTTTAATATTCTTATTATTTTTTTAAATTTTCAAATAATATATATTCTTCTTATTATTCTTATTCTTATTATTCTTCTTATTTTTATTTTTCTACTTATTCTTATTCTTCTTTTTAATATTATTATTCTTCTTATTATTATTCTTATTCTTCTTTTTTTTCTTATTCTTCTTATTATTCTTATTCTTATTATTCTTCTTAAACTTGTTATTTTTTTATTCAATTTATTCTTCTTATTCTTTTTATTCTTCTAATTCTTCTAATTCTTCTAATTCTTCTAATTCTACATATTATTTTATTCTTCAAATTCTTTTTATTTTTATTAAAATTTTTATTCTTCTTATTTTTCTTATTATTATTCTTATTATTCTTATTATTATTTTTCTTTTCTTCTTTTTCTAATTATATTTCTTTTTCTTCTTATTCTTCTAATTCTTCTTATCTTCTTATTATTTTTATTTTTCTTGTACTTCACATTATTCTTAATATATTTATTATTCTAATTCTTCTTATTCTTCTAATTGTTTTTATTCTTCTTATTTTTCTTATACTTCTTATTTTTTTATTTTTCATATTCTTTTTTTTCTTCTTTTTTTTAAAG
The DNA here is from genome assembly GCA_029783825.1 of Sapria himalayana. Lineage (NCBI taxonomy): Eukaryota > Viridiplantae > Streptophyta > Magnoliopsida > Malpighiales > Rafflesiaceae > Sapria > Sapria himalayana. Next base: position 561,619 of record JAREIK010003856.1, read on the forward strand.
GTTATTATTATTATTAAACTAGCCCTCTCTTTTGGCGGATGAATACCCTTTTTACTAGCAACATCTACCCTTAACCCAATTACACCCATTTAAATACCTTATCTATAGGTAAACTTAGAATAATACTAATACTAGAAAATAGGCCTTCACGCTTTTTGAGTTTAAGCCCTATGTCTGCTGAAACTTCTATCCATGAGTGATTTACCATCTTTTGCGAGAAAGTTCTCTACCTTCCGTGAACCGATTGAGCCTACATCCCGCTTGCCAATTCAATAAACTTTTCCATGACTCGAGCTTTTCCACTGTCGATGTGCTTTTGTTTGCTCTTCGAGCTTACTAATTCGAAGAACTTCTTTGAGTTACAATTCATCCACTTGACCAGATAAACTTTCCCAATTCGATGAACTTCTTCCGACCTGAACTTACCTACTCCTTACCATCTAATCCCGTGAGACATACAGACTCTTACCAATTCATTACAGACACTTGTAGACAGACGCACCCAACAGACTCCCGAAAGACATAAAAACAGACGCACCCATTAACACAAAGAACGACGCCTTACCATACAAGGCTCTTTCAGTTTTAATGCATTAACACATCTGATTATAAAGATGCATTACCACTTAAACAGACACATTCATCATGACAATTTACCGAAATAATTAATCAAGTATAGCTCTACCATCCACTTTCTTTTCACTTAAGGCACATATTGGAAGCTTTTTATTATGCTAAAACTGCACAAAAAACTACAGCCAACTATAAAAATTAATCATACTACCTTTTGAATACCCCACCAGACCGATGTGAACATCCTTCTCTATAGAATCAACCAGATTCTCACATTCTTAAAATTATATTATCCATTTACTAATTTCACCTGAAAATAAGCAAGCATATGACAAAATAACATTTAACTACATACATACCTCTGTTGTTTTTAGTCTCCCCTCATTGGGGGCTTTTTATATGTCATTTAATCTTCTCTTAGAGTTGTGAAGCTGCTGAATAATCAACGGAGCAATGAAGTATTCTCTAAGGACAACTTTAATTAAGATTTTTGTATTCTAACATATGGAAATTCAATCCTATCTAATTCTATTAAACCTATAAACTTTCCAGGGATTCCATCTCCCTCAAATTCTTGTACTCCTATTTTCATTCCATCATCCGCTAATTTATCAGCCAACGCATTAGCCTCTCTATAAATGTGTTCTATCTCTCCTTTTAATTATCCTAAAATGTTTCTGATGTCATCAATTTCTTTTTCAAACTGCCATAATTGTAACTTGTTTTGTACTAGCTGAACCAGTATTTTTGAGTCAACTTGAACCTGGATTTTATGGTAGTTATTATCTTTGCAAATTTGTAAGCCCTTATGCAGGGCTATAATCTCTGCATGTAATGCCGAGGAGTCAATGCTCCTTGATGTGAAAGCTTTTAGCACTTTGCCCTCCTCATTTCTTATAGACCCTCCTCCCACTGCCATGCTCATCTCTCTTTTGAAGCTCCCGTCTGTATTGAGCACTAGGCTTCCATGCAAGGGTTTTTTTTCAGTTAACTCTTTTGACTACTTGCATCTTCCTTGTTACTGTTGTCAGGTTCCATGCCCTCTTTCTTCCTCATCCATTCTCATGCTTCTCGCTTTTATTGGATTGCAAGCAGTAATAAAAGAAATTTCTCTTTTAATTTCATCCAATATATCTTTAACCTACATTACCACATTCTCAAATCTACTTTTGTTCCTAGCTTTCCATATGCACCAAAGTGTTATATGCAAAATGTAATTCCTTAACCATTTTAAAATTTTATTCTTTGATTCCTTTTTCGACCAAGATTCCAATCTCTTTTTCAACGACGATTTATTATTTTTAATTTCCGCTTCAGATTCTAATATTTGCCATAAATTAGCTGCTATTTTTCCTGAAGATAAAAGATGATCAGTGCTCTCTCTCTCTTGAAGGCAGCATTCGCATCTAGATGCTAACTTTATGCCTTTTTTCTGAATATTTCCATCTACTGGAATAATATTTAAAACTATTTTCCACATAAACACATTCAATTTCTGTGGTAGATCTTTTATCCATATTTCTTTAAATTGTGAAGGCTTTTTATTCTTGATTAGTTCTTTGGCACTTTTTAAGGTGAATTTCCCCTACATATTCAGTGTCCATTTCCACTCACTTTTTGTTGAAATTATGTGTTTTTCTACTATATTCTGTAGTTTCCGCATCAATATCCTAATTTTAGAAGCTTTTTTAGAATCTTTCAGTGTTATATTTCCTATCTTATATTTAGCTTTTACATATGATGCCCAAATGCTTCCATTTTGTTTTAACATCCACCAGTTTTTGCATGCCCAGGCTTTAGCCATGTCGTTTAGGTTGGTAAAGCCTAAACATGCCTCCGCTTTAGAGTAACATAAATCCTTCCATTTTTTCCAGTGAAGCTTATTTTTCCCTTCTTTTTTCCCGCATAGAAAATTTGTCATTTCCCTTTCCAACTTATTTATAATGCTCTTTGGAGGCTGTGTTGTCATTAAAATATGTGCTAATGAACCTTGTAGCACATGAGTTATCAACGTAATTCTTCCTGCCATATTTAAAAGATACTCCTTCCACCCAGCAATTTTTTTCCTAAACTTATTCAGTAAGAAAGACAAGAAGTTTTCCTTCATTCTTCCTTCATAGATTGGGCATCCCAAGTATATTAAAGCTCCTTTGCATTGTGTGAAGCCTGTTGCTTTTTTAATCCTTTGCGCTATATTTTCTGGTGTTCTTGCTGCTACCATGAATTGACATTTATTCTTATTGAGCATTTGGCTTGTTTCTTCTTCTAAAGCATGCAACAGCACCATTATCTTATTCATTGATCTACTGCTGGCATTTGTGAATATAATTATATCATCTGCGTAAGCCAAGCAGCATACCAATGGAGTATCTCTAGGCTGCTTATAAGGTAATATACTACCATTTCTGACTTGCTCTTTCAGGTTTGTAATAAACATTTCTAAGTATATATTAAACAAAGCAGGTGATAATGGGTCTCCTTGCTTTAGACATCTAGATGGCTTGAATTCTTCGCCTGTATGACCATTTATGAGCATTTTAACCCAAGCACTAGATATACATCTGTATATCAGATCTATCCAGAATAATGAAAATCTCATTTTCCTCATTAGATAACATAGAGTGTTCCATTCAACTCTATCAAATGCCTTGGACAAGTCCAGTTTCATTATTACATTGTGCCCTCTAATCTTAGAACCTATTTCTTTTATCATTTCTGATGCCAGATTTATATTTTCCAATATCTGTCTATCTTTAATAAAGCATGCTTGTTCCGGCGAGATAATTTTCGGGAGAATCTTGCTTAATCTATTCTGTAATATTTTAGCTAAAATCTTATAGATAGAGTTAGAAAGGCTAATTGGCCTGAAGTCCTCTCCTTTTTTCGGGTTATCTTTTTTTGGAATCAATACTATATATGATTTTGCCCAGGATTTTGGGATTTCTGCACCTGCAAATACCCAGGTTATAGCTGCAGTAACTTCCTTATGTATTATATTCCAGCTTTTCTGAAAGAATTCATTATTCCAGCCATCTAGGCCAGCCGAACTATCTTTGTTGGCATTAAATATTGCATCCTTCACTTCCTCTATCGTGGGTAATTCTGATAACATATCATTATCTTCCTCTGTAACCCTTCTATTAATGCCCCCCCATTAATGTCTGATTTCTATCGATACTTGGAACGCATAGATGGCTTTTAAAGAAACTTTCTAATTCATTTATTATGTCTTCATCTTTTTCTATCCAATCACCATTAGCTTTTTTTATACCTTTTATGCCGAGTTTCTGATATTTAACTTTTGCCATTGCATTAAAGAATTTTGTATTCTTATCTCCATCTTTTAACCATTTTATTTTCACTTTTTGCTTCCAAAATACTTCCTCCATATGCATTTTAAGTTTTAGTTCAGCCTTTGCTTTATTAAGTTCTATACTAGTTATAACGTCTTGACTATTTTCATAATCCCTTTCTAGATCTGAGACTTTCTGTTCGGCTTCTAGAATTTTTTTAAATATGTTACCAAAGGTCTCTTTATTCCACTTGCTAAGAGCCTGACGCAATTTTCGGAGTTTATGTCCCAATATCTGCGTGGGGTCGCCTGAGAATGGGTTTCCCCATGTATTTTCTACTACAGCCTCAAAATCCTTATGCTTACCCCACATATTTTGAAAAACGAAACCTAACTGTATACTCCTCCTTTTTTAAAGTGTCACCAGTAACAGACTGTGATCTGAACAGGTTCTACTTAAATGCTGGACTTTAGTTTCACCTATTTTTTCCAGCCAGTGCGTGTTAACTAATACCTGATCCAGCCTAGACCAGATTACTCCCCTTTTCTTCCAGTCATTACACCATGTGTAATTTGATCCTAGATATTCTATCTCCATTAATCTTGCCGCTGCAATAGCCTCATTGAATTGAGCTATTGCCACCGGGTCAGGTGACCTACCTCCCCTTTTCTCAGAGGTATTTCTAATTACATTAAAGTCCCCTCCTATTATCCACGGGGAGTTCTTAACTGCTATTTTATCCATCTCCTGCCAGAGTATTTTCCTTTCTTCCTTCAAATTACTAGCGTAGACTATTAAGAAGATTATATCCGATTGTTTACCTATTTTAAAACTAGCTATTTGGTCATTTTCTGCTATGATTTCAAGGACCATACTATTTTACCACATGACCCATAACTTACTATTATTAGTCGAGAATGCCTTTTGGAGGCCTATCTTTGCCTTGTACATCTCAATTTGATTTTTATCTACCATTGGTTCGGCTAGAGCAATAATTTTAATTTTATGAATTTTTATTAGGTTTCTAATTCTATTTATCGTAGGAGTGTTCGCTACTCCCCTTATATTCCAAAATAAATAAGTCATCTAAGTATATTTGTTTGAGTTCTAGTAATACATTTAGATTCATAATTCATATTTAAATATTTTTTCCTGTTTCTCAACGACTTGCTTGAGCTCAGAGGGGCTTGTTCTGGCTTCTTAGGAATATATAATTTTCTTAAACTTATTTCTAACTTCCTTATTTCCTCCAATGCTTTCTCCTTGCTATTCGGTGCATACCTACTAAGCTATTTTTTCAGCCCCAAATCATCAAGAGGTGTATGGTGGTCCTGCTTATGGTCTTCATCGATATTGTTGGCTAATGGCCAGTTTTTTGTTTCAAACTCTTTTTCAGATAAAAGATCATCCTCATCCTAGTTATGCTATTCTATGATTTTTAGTGATGATCTCTTACTCCCTCTAAAAGCTACTTCTTTCCTCCCTCCTAAGTTTTCTCCTACTTTTGGTATTTTCTCAAGCCACTTCATTATTTCATTTCTCTTATCTATTCCTAGTTCTCCTTCCTCGATACTCCCTTCTCCCATTCTTATCTCCCTTGCAAACTCTCCTTCCTCCCTAACTTCCACTGGTTCTCCCCCTCCCTTTTCTATCTCATTCCCTCCCCCCTCTATCTCCTCTCCTTCCTCTATCTCTCCTTCTGCCCCACCCTTGGCCGGCCTTTTTATTACCCATTCTCTTTTCTCCATCTTCCTTATCTTGGACAGAATATAGTCCTCCATTGTGTGGCCCATTTTGTAGTAGTTCTGATAGTATTTAGGAAATGATTCAGGAATTACCTTCTGCCAAAAGCCATGCACGAGGTCCCTGCCTACCCATATTCTATATGGAGGAGAGACTTTGCAGTTGACCTCGATAAGGATTCTGGCCACACTAGGCCTCGTCATGTAGGCTGTGGCTTCATCAATCAGCCACGGCTTTCCCAAGCATTGAGCTATGGAGTGAAAAAAATGCTTACTAAAAAAATGTATCAGAAGCTTAGGTAAAGAGAACCATACCAGGGCTTGTGTAGGTTCTTCAGCTGTGGAGTAGTTAGGCGACCACTTCAGCATACGCATAGGGTAACCAGCAACACTCCAATGCCCTCGCATCCATAATCTCAGAAAATCATCTTCCTCCTTGAGCTGGAAGAGAACATGTTTCCCATCGTATATTGCAATTTTCACCATTTATCGCAATTTCAACACAGTAATAAACGCATAAATATCTTCGTAGCTTGGCTTTCCATGGGAGAACTTACCGATAAGAGTGAGCTTGAAAGGCTCGGCAAGCTTCGAAAGTTCCTCCTCTGTAAGAAAAATTGCAGGCGACGCTTCTTTTGCGTCAAAAATCGGATCCAGAAGCACGGTCTTCTTTGTTATTGAGTTAAATGATTTTTTGTTAAATAATAAATTAGAACTATCCATTTTGGCTTCAAATTGAACTCAATTCGCACAACAATGGCAGTTTCGCACAACAATTCGCACAACAATGGCAGTGCACAAAAATTCGCACAACAATGGCAGTTTATATAATTATTACTTTATTCTTATTATTCTTCTTATTCTTCTTATTCTTTTTATTCTTATAATTATTACTTTATTTATTCTCTTTATTCTTTTTATTCTTTTTAATCTTTTTAATCTTTTTAATAATCTTATTCTTCTAATTCTTCTAATTCTTCTTTTTTTTTCTTTCCTCTTATTGATATTATTATATTTATTATTCTAATTCTTCTTATTTTTCTTGTCATTTTTAAAAATATTATTCTTATTATTCTTTTTATTAATTTTATTTTTCTTATTTTTCTTATTCTTCTTATAATTATTTTTCTTGTTATTCTTGTTATTCTTCTAATTTTTTTTATTTTAAATACTTTTTAAACTTTTTATTTTTTTATGTTGTTATTCTTCTTATTCTTCTTATTCTTTTTAATGTTCTTTTCCTTCTTTTTCTTCTTATTCTTCCTTTTTATCTTTTTCTACATATTATTCTTATTATTCTTATTCTTCTTATTCTTCTAATTCTACTTATTATTAGTATTTTTATTTTTATTCTTCTTATTTTGCTTATTCTTTTTATACTTCAAATTATTTATTTTCTTCTTATTATTCTTATTTTTATTATTTTTCAATTTATTTTTCAATTTATTTTTCAATTTATTTTTCAATTTATTTTTCTTATTCTTTTTATTCTTCTTTTCTTCTTATTATTCTTATTATTCATATTCATCTATTTCTACTTATACTTCTTATTTATTCTTCTTATTCTTTTTATTATTATTATTTATATTTTTGTTAATCTTCTTATTCTTCTTAATCTTATAATTGTTATTTTATTTATTCTTCTTATTCTTTTTATTCTTATTAATAATCTTATTCTTCTAATTCACCTAATTCTTCTCTTACCTCTTATTGTTATTATTATATTTATTATTCTAATTCTTCTATTTTTCTTATTATTCCTAACCTTCTTATTCTTATTATTTTATTAATTTTATTCTTCTTATTATTCTTATTATTCTTATTCTTCATATTATTATTATTATTATTCTTCTTCTTCTTCTTTTTATTCTTATTTTTATTCTTATTCTTATTATTATTCTTTTTATTCTTATTCTGCATATTCTTATTATTTTTCTTAATCTTTTTAATCTTCTTATTCAACTTTTTATTCGTATTCTTGAAAAACTTCTTGTTATTCTTATTATTCTTATTCTTCGTATTATTCTTATTTTTCTTATTTTTATTATTATTATTATTATTATTATTATTTTCTTCAAATTCTTCTTATTCTTATTATTTTTCTTATTCTTCTTATTACTCTGTATCTTCTTATACGTCTTATTCTTCTTAATCTTATTTATCTAATTTTTCTTCTTTTTCTTCTTATCTTCTCTTTTTCTTTCTTCTTATTCTTCTTATTTTTCTTATACTTCTTTTTTTTTAATATTTTTATTCTTATTATTTTTCTTATTTTTCATATAATTTATATTCTTCTTATTATTCTTATTCGTATTATTCTTCTTATTCTTATTATTCTTCTTAGTTTTATTTTTCTGCTTATTCTTCTTATTAATTTTATTAATCTTATTCTTATTATTATTCTTATTCTTCATACTCTTCTTATTCTTTTGATTCTTATTATTCTTCTTGTTATTCTTCTTCTTTTTAATATTATTATTCTTCTTATTCTTATTCTTCTTATTCTTCTTTTTATTCTTTTTCTTATTATTCTTATTATTCTTCTTATACATTTTTTTATTCAACTTATTCTTCTTATTCTTTTTATTCTTTTTATTCTTCTAATTCTTCTAATATTACAGATTATTTTATTCTTCTAATTTTTTTTAATTAATTAAAATTTTTATTCTTCTTTTTGTTCTTTTTCTTCTTATTATACTTATTATTCTTTTTTTTCTTCTTTTTCTTATTATATTTCTTTATCTTCTTATTCTTCTTTTCATCTTATTATTTTTATTATTCTTATACTTCTTACTATTTTTATTCTTTTTATTCTTCTTATTATTCTTATTCTTCTTATTCTTCTCATTTTCTTATTTTTCTAATTCTTCTTATTCTTCTTATTCTTATAATTATTATTTTATTTATTCTTCTTATTCTTTTTATTCTTCTTAATAATCTTATTCTTTTATTTTTTTAATTATTCTCTTTCCTCTTATTATTATTATAATTATATTTATTATTCTAATTATTCTTATTTTTCTTTTTATTCTTAATGTTCTTATTTTTATTATTCTTCTTATTCCTTTAATATTTTATTCTTCTTATTATTTTAATTTTTTTTTATTTCTAATATTTTTTAATCTCCTTTTTTTTTATCTTGTTATTCTTCTTATTCTACTTATTCTTCTTATTATTCTTATTCTTCTTATTATTCTTATTCTTCTTTTTCTACTTAATATTCTTATTCTTCTTATTCTTCTTATTCTTTTTATTCTTCTTATTTTTCTTATTCTTCTTATACTTCTTATTCTTGTAATATTTGTTTTTTTTTATTTTTCTTATTATTCTTTTTCTTCTTATTCTTATTATTCTTTTTTTCTTCTTTTTATTCTTATTATTCTTATTCTTTTAATTCTTCTTATTCTTCTTATTCTTCATTTTTTTCTTTTCCTTCTTATACTTCTTTTCCATCTTTTCTTCTTTTTCTTAATATTTTTCTTATTCTTCTTATTTTTCTTATTTTTCTTATTTTTCTTATTCTTATTATTCTTCTTATCCTTCTTATTCTTCTTTTCCTTCTTATTCTTATTATCCTTCTTATTCTTCTTATCCATCTTATTCTTCTTATCCTTCTTATTCTTTTTATCCTTCTTATTCTTTTTATCCTTCTTATTCTTCTTATCCTTCTTATTCTTTTTATCCTTCTTATTCTTCTTATCCTTCTAATTCTTCTTATCCTTCTTATTCTTATTATCCTTCTTATTCTTCTTATTATTCCTATTCTTCTATTTCTTATTTTTCTTTTTATTATTCTTATTATTCTTATTCTTTTTATTCTTCTTATTCTTCTTATCCAACTTATTTTTCTCATCCTTCTTATTCTTCTTATCATTCTTATTCTTCTTATCCTTCTTATTCTTCTTATCCTTCTTATTCTTCTTATTATTCTTATTGTTCTATTTCTTATTATCCTACTTATTCTTCTTATTTTTATTATTCCTCTTATTCTTCTTTTTTTTTTGTATTATTCTTCTAATTCTTCTTATTCATCTTATTCTTCTTATTATTATTTTTCAACTTATTCTTCTTTTTCTTTTTATTCTTTTTTTCTTATTATTTTTTTAATTCTTCATATTGATCTAATACTTTTTATACTTCTTATTTATCATTCTTAATCTTTTTATCCTTCTTATTCATCTTATTATTCTTATTCTTCTTATTCTTCTATTTCTTCTAATTCTTTTTATTTTTCTTATTCTTCTTATTCTTCTTATTGTTTTTATTCTTTTTATACTTCTTATTCTTCTTATTATTTTTATTCTTCTTATTTTTCTTATATTTTTTTATTTTTCTTATTTTTCTTATTCAAGTTTTCTTATTATTCACCTTATTTTTCTTATTCACCTTATTCATATTATTCTTCTATTTCTTCTATCTTTTCTTTTACTTTGTAATCTTCTTATTCTTCATATTCTTCTTATTCATCTTATTCTTCTTATTCTTCTTATTTTTTTTATTATTCTTATTATTCTTTTTCATGTTATTTATTATTCTTCGACTTTTTCTTATTCTTCTTAATCTTCTAATTCTTTTTAATATTCTTATTTATTTTATGTTGTTATTCTTTTTATTCTTTTTATTCTTCTCATTCTTTTTATTATTCTTATTCTTCTTTTTCTTCTTTTTCTTTTTATTCTTCTAATTATTCTTATTCTTCTTATTCTTCTTATTCTTCCAATTATTCTTATTGTTTTCTTTCTTTTTATTCTTCTTATTCTTTTTATTCTTCTTATTTTTCTTATTATTCATATACTTCTTATTATTCTAATATTTTTTTTATTTTTTTTATTGTTCTTACTCTTCTTATTCTTCCAATTCTTATTATTTTTGTTTTTCTTCTTATTCTTCTTATTCTTCTTATTCGTTTTTTATTCTTATTCTACTTATTCTTCTTATACTTCTTATTTTTCTTATTCGTCATATTAATTTTATTCTAGTTATACTTTTTATTCTTATTATTATTATTATTATTATTTTATTCTTCTTATTCTTATTATTAGTCTTATTATTTTTATTCTTCTTATTATATGTATTATTCTTATACTTCTTATTATATGTATTATTATTATACTTTTTATTCTTCGAATTCTTTGTATTCTTCTTATTCTTTCTATTCTTCTTATTCTTTTTATTCTTCTTATTTTTTTTTTCTTCTTATTTTTATTATTCTTCTTATTTTCATATTATTCTTAATATTCTTAATCTTTTTATTCTTCTTATTCTTATTATTATTATTCTTTTTCTTCTTCTTATTCTTCATCTTTTTAGTCTTCTTATTCATCTTATTCTTCTTATTCTTATTATTTTTATTAATCTTCTTTTTTTTATTCTTCTTATTCTTTTAATTTTTCTTATTCATCTTATTTTTCTTATTCTTTTAATTTTTCTTATTCATCTTATTTTTCTTATTCTTCTTATTTTTCTTCTTCATCTTATTCTACTTATCCTTCTTATTCTTCTTATCCTTCTTATTCTTATTATCATTCTTATTATTCTTATCCTTCTTATTCTTCTTATTCTTCTTATTTTTCCATTTCTTCTTATTATTCTTATTCTTCTATTTTTTAATATTATTCTTATTCTTCTTATTCAACTTATTCTTCTTTTTTGTATTATTCTTCTTATTCATCTTATTCTTCTTATTCATCTTATTTTTCTTATTATTATTTTTCAACTTATTCTTCTTTTTTTTGATCTTTTTTTGTTATTATTTTTTTTATTCTTCATATTTATCTTATTATTTTTAAACTTCTTATTTATTCTTCTTTTTCTTCTTATAGTTAATATTCTTTTTATTCTTCTTATTCTTCTTATAGTTAATATTCTTTTTATTCTTCTTATTCTTCTTATTATTTTTATTCTTTTTATTCATTTTGTTCTTCTTTTTTTATTATTTTTCTTATTCGTGTTATTCTTATTATTTTTCTTATTATTTTTATAGTTAATATTCTTATTATTCTTCTATTTCTTTTAATTTTTCTTTTTCCTTGTAATCTTCTTATCATTCATATTCTTCTTAATCTTCTTATTCTTCTTATTGTTATTATTCTCTTATTCTTCTTATTCTTCTTATTCTTCTTATTGTTTTTATTCTTCTTTATCTTTTAATTCTTCTTATTCTCCTTATTGTTCTAATTCTTCTTAATCTTCTTATTCTTATTATTCTTCTTATTTTTTATATTAATTTTATTATTCTAATTCTTTTTATTCTTTTTATTATTTTTGTTCATGTTATTTATTATTATTCTAATTTTTCATATTCTTCTTAATCTTCTTATTCTTTTTAATATTCTTATTCTTTATAGGTTGTTATTCTTCTTATTCTTTATATTTTTCTCAATCTTCTTATTCTTTTCATTCTTCTCATTCTTCTAATTCTTCTTATTCTTCTTATTCTTTTTTTCTTCTTATTCTTCTTATTCTTATTATTTTTCTCAATATTCTTATACTTGTTATTCTTCTAATATTTTTTATTTTTTATTTATTATTGTTCACATTCTTCTTATTCTTCCTATTCTTATTATTATTATTTTTCTTCTTATTCTTTTAATTCTTCTTATTCTTCTAATTCTTATTAATCCTCTTATTCTTCTTATTCTGCTTATTCTTTTTTTCTTCTTATTCTTCTTATTCAACTTATTCTTTTTATTTTTCTTATTCTTCTTATTCTTCTTATTCTGCTTTATTATTCATATTCTAATTATTCTACTTATTCTTCTAATTCTTCTTAATCCTCTTATTCTTCTTATTCTTCTGATTCTGCTTATTCTTTTTTTTCTTCTTATTCTTATGATTCTTCTTATTCTACTTATTCTTCTTATTTTTTATTCTACTTATTATTATTTTTCAACATATTATTCTTATTCTTTTTATAATTCTTTTCTTTTTATTATTCTTATTCTTTATATTAATTTTATTCTTTTTATACTTCTTATTTATTCTTCTTATTCTTTTTATTCTTCTTATTAGTTTTATTATTCTTATTCTACTTATTCTTCTTGTTCTTATTCTTCTCATTCTTCTTATTCTTCTAATTATTTTTATTCTTTTTATTATTGGTATTATTATTATTCTTCTTATTCATATTATTCTCTTAATTTTATTATTTTTCATATTCTTCTTATTTTTCTTAATCTTCTTATTTTTATTATTGTTCATATTCTTCTTTTTCTTCTTATTCTTCTTATTTTACTTATTCTTCGTATTCTTCTTATTCTTCTAATTCTTATTATTCTTCTAATTCGTCTTATTCTACTTTTTCTTATTATTCTTATAATTTTCTTAATATTCTTATTTTTGTTATTATTATTCTTCTTCTACTTCTTCTTCTACTTCTTCTTCTACTTCTTCTTCTTCTTCTTCTTATTTTTCTAATTTTTTCTATTCTTATTATTTTTTTATTTTTCTTATTCTTCTTATTATTCTTATTCTTCTTAATTTTATTATTCTTCTTATTCATTTATTTCTTCTTTTTCTTCTTATTATTCTTATTCTACATATTCTTCTTAATCTTTTTATCTTTTTAATTTTTTTATTTTTCTTATTCTTCTTATTCATTTTATTCATTTTATTCTTCTTATTATAATTATTCATCTAATTCTTCTTATTCTTCTTCTTTTTTTAAGGTTTGTTTTATTATTATAACCATCTCTTTTGGCGGAGGAATACTATTTTTACAAGCTAAGATCTACCCCTTTTCCCTTTTACACCCACTTACAAAATAAATAAAATAAACGAGTCATAACATTCTAACATTTTAATAAAAGCCCATATCAGACTTTAATAGACTAGAATTTGAGTTGGTTTTTTGAAGTCACTGGCTATTTTTGCTAAAATGGAAGATTTTTGCATCTAAATTTTAGGGCTTTCCTCAATCTCTTCAACTTACTCCTTTCCTTAGCTTCTGGTGCTCTCCTTATGGCCAGGACCTTCCACGTTCCTTATGCTTTGTAGAAAAGTTCTTTTACCTTCGTTGACTTGTCCATGCTTCTTTTTTCCGAGACCCGCTTTGTAGACAAGTACTCTTCTTATTCTTCTTATTCTTATTATTCTTCTTATTCTTCTTATTCTTCTTATTCTTTTTATTCTTCTTATTCTTCTTATTTTTTTTATTATTCTTATACTTCTTATTCTTCTTATATTTATTATTTTTTTTAATTTTCTTATTATTCTTATTCTTCTTTTACTTCATATTCTTATTATTCTTCTTTTTCTTATTATTCTTCTTATTCTTTTAATTCTTTTTATTCTTCTTATTCTTATTTTTTTTCTTATTCTTCATATTCTTCTTATTCTTTTTATTCTTCTTGTACTTTTTTATTATTCTTATTCTTTTTATTTTCTTGTTCTTCATATTCTTCTTGTTCTTCATATTCTTCATATTCTTCTTATTCTTCTTATCCTTCTTATTTTTCTAATTATTTTTTTATTATTTTTTATATCCTTCTTATTCTTCTTATCCATCTTATTTTTCTTATCCTTTTTATTCTTCTTATCCTTCTTATTCTTCTTATTCTTCTTATTCTTCTTATTCATCTCATTCTTATTATTCTTCTTTTTTGTGTTATTATTCTTATTCTTCTTAGTATACATCTTCTTCTCGTTCTTTTTATTCTTATAATTAATCTTATTCTTTTTATTCTTATTATTATTCTTATTCTTCATATTCTTATTATTCTTTTTATTCTTCATGTACATCATCTTCTTCTTATATTTCTTATTCTTCTTATTCTTGTAATTCTTTTTTTTTTTATTTTTTTTTATTTCTTCTTATTCTTTTTTTATTATTATTCTTTTTATTATTCTTATTCTTCATATTCTTATTATTATTAATATTCTTTTTATTTTTCTTATTCTTCTTATTCTTCTTATTTTTCTTATTCTTCTATTTCTTCTTATTCTTTTTATTCTTTTTATTCTTCTTATTCTTCTTATTCTTCTTGTTCTTCTTATTCTTCTTATTCTACTTATTTTTCTTATTATTCTTATTATTCTTATTCTTCTTATTCTTCTTATTCATCTTATTCTTTTTATTCTTCTTAGTCTTCGTATTCTTCTTATTCTTTGTATTCTTTTTATTGTTCGTATACTATTTATTTTTCATATTCTTCTTATTATTCTTATTCTTTTTATTCTTTTTATTCTTCTTATTCTTCTTATTCTTCTTATTCTTCTTATTCTTCTTATTCTTCTTATTCTTTTTATTCTTCTTATTCTACTTATTCTTCTTATTCTTCTTATTCTTTTTATTCTTCTTATTCTACTTATTCTTATTATTCTTCTTATTCTTTTTTTTTTCTTATTCATCTTGAATCATGTTATTTTTATTTTTCTTCTTATTTTTTTATTCTTATTATTTTTATTCTTATTATTCTGTGATTTCTTCTAATTCTTCTTTTTCTTCATATTCTTTGTATTCTTCTTATTCTTCTTATTTTTCTTATTCTTTTTATTCTTCTTATTATTAATATTCTTATTATTCTAATTATTCTTGTTATTTTTTTTCTTCTTTTTCTTCTTATTCTTTTTATTCTTCATATACTTATTATTCTATTTATTCTTCTTATTCTTTTTTTTCTTCTTATTACTTTTATTTTTTTTATCCTTCGTATTCTTCTTATTCTTCTAATTATTCTAATTTTTCAAATTCTTTTTATTCTTTTTATTCTTTTTATTATACTTAGTCCTATTATTCTTCTTATTCTTCCGATTCTATTTATTCTCTTATTCTTCTTAGTATTCCTTTTTTTTCTTATTCTTATTATACTTTTTATTCTAGTTATTTTTCAAAAACTTTTTATTCTTTTTATTCTTCTTATTCTTATTATTTTTTTATTCTTATTATTCTTATTATTCTTATTATTCTTATTATATTTTTTATTTTTAATATTTTTTATATTCTTATTATTCTTCTTATGCTTCATATTATTCTTATTCTACTTATTATTCTTATTCTTCTTATTCTTATTTTTTGTGTTCTTCTTCTTATTCTTCTCATTCTTTCTATTCTTATTATCTTTCTTATTCTTCTTATTCTTCTTATTCTTCTTATTCTTCTTATTCTTCTTATTCTTCTTATTCTTCTTATACTTCTTATTCTTCTTATTCTTCTTATTCTTCTTATTCTTCTTATTCTTCTTATTCTTCTTATTCTTCTTATTCTTCTTATTCTTCTTATTCATCATTTTCTATTTATTCTTCTTATTCTTTTTATTCTTCTTATTATTTTTATTTTTTTATTCATTTTATTCTTCATATTCTTCTTATTCTTCGTATTCTTCTTTTCTTCTTATTCATTTTATTTTTCTTATACTTCTTATTTTTATTATTCTTCGTATTCTTCATATACTTCATATTCTTCTAATACTTATTTTTCTTAATATTCTTCTTATTCTTGTTATTCTTCTTATTTTTATTTTTATACTTATTTAATTCTTTTTATTCTTCTTATTATTCTTATTCTTCATATTCTTCTTATTATTCATATTCTTCTTATTATTCTTATTCTACTTATTCTACTTATTCTTTTGTTACTTCTTTTTCTTCATATTCTTCAAATTCTTTTTATTCTTCTTATACTTCTTATTATTATTAATTTTTTTTATTCTTCTTATTCTTCTTATTCTTTTTATTCTTCTTATTCTTCTTATTCTTTTTATTCTTTTTATTCTTCTTATTCTTCTTATTCTTTTTATTCTTCTTATTCTTTTTATTTTTATTATTCTTCTTTTTCTATTTTTTCTTATTATTCTTTTTATTCTTCTTATACTTCTTATTTTTTTTATTCTACTTATGTTTCTTATTCTTTTTATTTTTCTTATTTTCTATTTATTCTTATTCTTCTTATTCTTATTATTCTTATTATTATTTTTATTCTTCTTATTCTTTTTACTTTTCTTAAAATTGTTATTCTTCTTATTCTTTTTATTCTTCTTATTCTTCTTATTCTACTTATTCTTCTCATTCTTCTAATTCTTTTTATTCTTTTTATTCTTCTCATTCTTATTTTTCTACACTTTCATCTTATTCTTTTTATTCTTTTTATTCTTTTTATTCTTTTTATTATTTTTATTATTTTAATAATTATTAGTCTTTATATTTATTTTATTCTCATTATTTTTTTTATTATTTTTTTTATTTTTATTCTCCTTATTCTTCTTATTTTTTTTTATTTTTCTTATTCTAATTTTATGTCTTATTCTTCTTATTCTTGGTATTCTTTTTATTCTTCTTATTCTTTTCATTCTTCTTTTTCTTCTTTTTCTTCTTTTTTGTGTTATTCTTTTTTCTTTTAATATCTATTTTTTTAATTATAAAAGCCCTCTCTTTTAGCAGAGGAATACCATTGTTACAATCTAGAGAACTACCCTTTGCCCCTTTTACATCCTTGACAAAATTAAAAAAAACAATACACAATATAGCTTAATAGTCAAGCTCTAAATGGAATGAAGCTTCTTTGAGTTTGTCCTTGATCTAATTTTCATGATGTATAGTGTGTTTTACTTTACTTTTTCTTCTTTTCCCTTTAAGCCTACATGCTAGCTTCCTTACACAGCTATAGCCGCTAACTTCCTGACAACATATCTACTACTTCTTTAAGTAACAATTTTGGTAGCCTCTTTGCTTTTTTCTCCATTTCCAGCATAGCTTAGTTATCCCTAAGCTTTAATTTGTGGTCTTTCTTGTGTCGCTAGATCATTTGGCAGCTGCAGACACTGCATTCCATCAAACAAATATAAACCAAGAACATAGCAGTATATACAGTCACCATCCTGCCCAACAGCACTTCAGTGCAAACAGTTTGGTGTAGTAGGCCCCCTACATTCTACTTTCTAATATCTGCATTTGAATGTTATCCTATCTTTCATCTGATCAAATAATCTATGAAACTTAGCCACGAAACACAATAGAAATGTAGTGCAATATGTTTAAATGATCTCTCCTAAAAGATCCAGACTATCTGCTTAGGTAATTATAAACAATTAGCAGCTAGTAGATTTATGTCTACCAAGAGATATTAGTTTGCTTTTTCCTGTCTCCTGTTTCTTTCCCTTCTCTTCAATCTTAGTCAATTCCTGCAATTTTTATTAAAACAAAAAAGCAAAACAAAATACATTTCTGTAATTTTTCCATAGATCCATGGAGATCTTTGATTTTAGAACTTCATCTAACCTCCTAATGTTTTTGAATTATAATATAAGGGAATTCTAATCTATCTAATATAATTATGCCTTTGGATTTATCCGGTAAATTATCCCCATCAAACTCTTGTAAAACTTTTCTCATGCCTTCCTCTGCGAGTTTGTCTGCGAGAGCATTTGCTTCTTTAAACGTATGTGTTACTTCCCCATTTAGGTTTATTAAAAGGCTTTTAATTGAAACTATATGCTCATCATACTGCCACATCTCTATTTTACTTGTAGCTAGACTCACCAGAAGACTAGAGTCCACCTGTGCTTGAATATTCAAAAAAGAGTATTCTTTGCAAATTTGAATGCCCTTGAGCAAGGCTAATATTTCCGCATGCAAAGTTGAAGATGCTTTTTCCCTCATTATAAATACTTTTAATACATTCCCTCGCTCATTTCTTATCATGCCTCTTCTTCCCACCATACCCATATCCCTATTAAAGCTTCAATTTGTGTTTAGAGCAATCCTTCCCTGTGAAGGTTTATTCCAACAGACTATCCTTAATTATCTCAGGTATTTTTTCTTTAATTGAATGTAGGCCCCATATCTTTCTTTTTTCATCTTCCATTTCAGTGCTTCTGAGTCTTAAAGGGATCCTTGATGAAATCCATAAGCATTATTTTTTAATTTCTTCAATTATATAATTAGCATTCTTTTTAATACCCTCAACCCTATTTTTGTTTCTGGCTTTCCATAAGCACCAGACTGTGATAGGTGAGATGTAGTCTCTTAACCATTTACATATTTTATTCTTTGTGTGCCTTATCCTCCATCTCATTAATCTATCCTTGAGATCCTCAATCTTATTACTTATTTGTGTGTCTTTTCCTAGGTAGCCCCAGACTTCCACCACTATCTTTCCTATTGAAAACAAGTAATTTGTGCTTTCTATGCTGGCAAAACACAGTTCGCACCTAGTAACTAATTTAACCCCTTTCTTTTGAATATTGAAATCCACCAGAATGGCATTCGATAGAAGCTTCCACATGAATACGTTAATTTTTTGTGGGATCTCTTTCACCCAAGCTCCTTAAAAGACCCCCCGGGAAGTTTTTTCTTTTCTTAGTAATAATTTTGTACTTTTAAGTGTAAACCTTCCCTATGGGTTCAAAATCCATCTTTATTCATTATTAATTAAGAGTGCATTGCTCTCTACTAAATTTTTTTGTTTAGACATCATTTTCTAACTTTTAGATGCCTTTTTAGAATTCTTGAATGATTTATTTCCTATACCATATCTAGCTTTCACATATCTCGCCCATAGACTATCATTTTGTGAGAGCCTCCACCAATTCTTACATGCCCATGCTTTAGCCATATCATTTAGCTTGTCTATACCTAGGCCCACCTCCTCCTTTAGGCAACATATGTCTTCCCATTTTTTCTAGTGTAGCTTGTTTTTTCCTAATTTTTATCTCATAAGAAATTAGCCATCTCCTTCTCTAAGTTGCTCAAAACCATCTTCAAAAGCGGCAAAATCATTAGAATATGTGCAATAGAGCCATGTAGAACATGTTTGATTAATGTAATTCACCCCGCCATGCTCAAATTGTTATCCTTCCATCCTACTATTTTACCTATAAGCTTGTTCATCAAAAAAGCTAGATATTCTTCCTTCAATCTTCCTTCATAGATTGGGCACCCCGAGTACATTAACACCCCTTTTTTTGTTCAAAGCCTGTGATTCTTTAATTCTTTGAACTGTCCTTTTAGGTGCTTTTCGCGTAATCACAAATTGACATTTGTTTTTATTGAGTTGTTGTCCCATTTCTTCCTCCAGTATATCAAATAGACTCATCATATTCCTCAGTGATGTGCTCCCAGCATTTGTAAAAACAATCATATCATCTCCATACGCCAAGCAGCTCACATTGGGGGTTTGTCTAGGTTGTTTGAAGCTAAGAATTTTGCCCTCCTTCATTTTCTCTTTCAAATTTATTATTAGTATATATATATATATATATTAAATAAGGCTGGGGAAAATGGGTCCCCTATCTAAGTCCTCTGACTAGCTTGAATTCTCTGCCTGTCTTTCCATTGATTAAGATTTTAACCTATGCACTAGAAATACATCTATACATTAGATCTATCCTAATTTCCAAAAATCCTATTTTCCTCATTGTATAGCATAAAATGTCTCATTCTACTCTGTCAAAAGCTTTAGACAGATATAACTTCATAATCACAATATGACCCCTAACATTAGCACCTAGGTCCTATATCAATTATGTGGTTAGATTGATGTTCTCCTTCATTAATTTATTTTTAACAAATCATGCATGTTCAGCTATTATAATGGAGGGAATTATCCTATTTATTCTGTTCTGAATGACTTTTACCAAAATTTTATACACTGAGTTACATAGACTTATAGTTCTATGATCCTCACTTTTTTGGGGATTATCCTTCTTGGGGTTCAAGACAATAAATGAGCTGTCCGATGCTTTTGTCATTTCAGCTCATACAAAGACCTAGGCAATGGTGGGTGATAAGTCTTCTTTTTTTATATTCCAAGCTTGTTGATAAAATCCATTGTTCCATCCATCAGGCCCAGCTACACTATCTTTATTTCCACTAAAGACTGCAGCCTTTATCTCTTCTTGTCTAGGGCTCTCTTCCAAAGCTTTATTTTTATCATCTATTATTATTTTTCCTATGAGCCGAATTAAGGTGTCATTCATTTGGTGACTATAGCCACAAAGATGGCTTTTAAAATAGTCTTCCAACACTTTTTTAATATCCCCCTCCTCTTCTACCCAATTACCAATATCATTTTAATGCCTTTTATTTCTTGTTTTTCAGCTTTTAATTTTGCAACTATATTAAAAAACTTAGTATTTCTATCCCCTTTCTTTAGCCACTATTTTTTGGCCCTTTGTTTCTAAAATACTTCTTACATATGTAACAATAATTTTAATTCTGCATTTGCTTTATTCAAATTAATTCTAGAGGGTTCATCCTGGGTATTCTCGTATTCTATTTCTAATAAGCTGACTTTTAGTTTAGCATCTTGAATATTATTATTTATATTCCCGAATCTCTCTTTATTCCATCGACTAAGTTCTAGTTTTAATCTAAATAATTTTATAGCTAGAGCCTACATGGGATTCTAGGTTGTCGGTATTTTCCATGAGTGCCTTACTATTTTCTTATAATCTTTATGCATTCTCCACATATTCTAATATTTAAAGGTATTGTTGTTTCTCTCTCTAGTTTTAAATTTTAGGTGAAAAGGGCTATGATCTGAGCATGTTCTGCTTAAGTACTTCACTCTCACCCTTCTATAGTAATCTACCCATTTGGTATTATATAAGATGCGATCCAGTCTAGACCAAATCACTCCTCTATTGTTCTAGTTATTACACCATGTGCAATTAGGGGCCAGATAATCAGCCTCCATAATATTTTTATTTTCTATTGCCTCATTAAATTGAAGTATGGCTAACGGGTAAGGAGGCCTTCCTCCTCTTTTCTCTTTAACATTCCTAACAACATTAAAATCCCCTTTTATGATCCATGTAGCTTTCCTTATGGCTATCTCTGTCATCTTACCCCACAATTCTTCCCTTTTTTATTTCGAATTGCTGGCATATACCACCGAAATAATTGGTTCTGAATTTTATGCTAGTTTAAAGTTAATTTTCTGGTCTGCCTCTGAAATAATTTCAATATCAATTTTATTTTTCCATAACAGCCATATCTTGCCATTATTATTGGAAAATGACTTGTTTAGACTTATTTTCTTTTTTATACTCCTCTAGTGAATCCTTACTAACCATGGGTTCAGTAATTATTACTATTCTAATGATATGAATTTTAATTAATTTTTTAATTCTATTTATCCATGGAGGGTTTCCTACTCCTCTTATGTTCCAATATAAGCTATTATACATTATTAGGTCTAGCTTGAGCTCTAGTTATACATCTTATTTCTTAGTACATGTTTAAGTATTTTTTCCTATTTCTTGAACTTTTGCTTGCACTAGGTTTCAGCTGTTCAGAGCTACTTACTATATTTAATTTGTTTATTAGCAAGTTCATCAATATTAATTTTTCCAATGCCCTATCCCTATTATTTGGGATCCACTCCAGCTCATTTTGTTTGAGCAGCTTTGAGTCATCTTGTGCCAATGTTGATTCTAAAATCTGCATTTCCTTATGCATACCCATGATAGGCCAGCTTTTGGCCTCTGTTTCTCCATCCGATAAGAGGTCATCCTTTTCCCCGTTAAAATTTGCAATTTCTTTTTCTAACTCTAGTGCTCTTCTCCCTACTTCTCTCTTCCTTTTTGCTCCCAATCCCTTCCACTCAATCCCTAATCCTCGGTTGCTCAAGCCCCTTCATCTAACCATTTTTTAATTTCTAGACTTATTTTTTACTTCCTCTTTATATTTTTCTAACCCCCCCCTACATTCTTCTCTCCCTCAATCCCCTTCACACTGCATTTTCCCATAATTCAATTTCCCTCGCCTCTCCCATCTCTTCATCCCCCCTCATCTACCCCTCCTCGGCCCACTCTCCTTCTGCCACTACCCTCTCCCCATTCATCTTTTTCAACCAAACCTTCTCCCTCTCTCTCTTTTCTATTTTGCCTAAAACCCTTTCCCTTACCTTAGCGATACATTCCATTTCCATATGCCCCAATTTTTTATAGTTTAAGCTATATTTGGGTATGTTTTGTAGAACTGTATCATGCCAAAAGCCACTTGAGTGACCACTGCCCACCTACACCCTTTGAGGAATAGAAACAAAAGCATCAATTTCAATACATACCCTTTCCATGCTCGACCTGGTCACACAAGTCGTAGCTTCATTCATTAGCCTAGGCTTACCCACACACCAAGCAATAGAATATAAAGAATGCATATAGAATAGGTGAAATGGGAGTTGAGAAAGAGAAAACCAAACTAGGACTTGCGCGGATTCCTCCTTCGGCGAGAATTTGAGCATTTATTTGAATAATCTCATAGGAAACCCCGAAATGTTCCACTACCCATATAGCCATAAATAGAGAAAATTTTCTTCCTCCTTAATTTATAACATTACATGGTTCGCATCATACCACACGAATCTAACCGAGTCCCAAAGCTTCAAAGCTTCGAATAAATGCATAAATGTCCTTGAACTCATAGATGCCATGTGAAAACTTTCTAATTAGAGTACGTTTAAAAGGAGCAGTAAGCTTCTCCATGTCTTCCTTCAGGATGAAGACTACCGGTGACTCATCCTTCATGTCAAATTCTAGACTTAATAGAATCAGTTCATTAATAATTGAAGCTAAGAATTTTGTGTTATTTAGTTTAGAGATTTTTTCCTTAACTCGAGCTTGAAATCTTCAATAATGGAGTTTCTTTCTCTATGAAAAACACTTCCCCTCTCTTGAATTGAGAGAGAAGCTCTCTCCATGCATGTGGTATACTTTTTATTATTAGTATTCAACTTATTATTCTCATTTTTTTAATATGAATATCCTTCATATTCTTCTTATTCTTTTTATTTTTCGTATTCCTCATATTCTTCTTATTCTTTTTATTCTTCTTTTTCATTTTTTTGTCTTTTTATTCTTTTTATTCTTCTTATTTTTTTATTCTTCTTATTCTTCCTATTCTTCTTATTCTTCTTATTCTTTTTATTCTTCTATTATTCTTATTCATCTTATTTTTCTTTTACGTTTTATTTTTCTTATTCTTCATATGCTTCATATTTTTCTTATACTTCTTATTTTTATTATTCTTCTTATTTTTATTTTTATACTTTTATTCTTGTTATTATTTTTATTCTTCATATTAATCTTATTCTTCATATTCTTCTTATTCTTTACATGTTTTTTTTATCGTATTCTTCTTATTCTTATTATTTTTCTTATACTTCTTATTCTTTTTTTTCTACTTATGTTTCATATTGTTTTTATTATTCTAATCATTCTTATTATTCTTAATATTCTTAATCTATTTATTATTTTTATTCTTCTAATTTTTTTACTTTTCTTAAAATTATTATTCTTCTTTTTCTTCTTTTTCTTCTTATTCTTCTTATTCTTCTTATTCTTTGTAATCTTATTTTTCTTATTATTCTTATTATTCTTCTTATTCTTCGTATTATACTTATTCTTATTATTCTTCTTATTGTTATTATTCTCATTATTCTTCTTATCTTTCTTATTCTTCTTATTAATCTTATTCTTTTTATTCATCTCATTCTTTTTATTATTCTTATTGTTTATATTCATTTTATTCTTCTTATTTTTCTTATTATTCTAATTATTTTTATACTTCTTATTCTTCTTATTCTTCTATTTCTTCTTATTCTTCCTATTCTTCTTTTTCTACTTATTCTTATTATTCTTCTTATCCTTTTTATTATTATCTTTATTCTAATTATATTTCTTATTATTTTAATTCGTCTAATTATTCTTATTCTTCTTTTTATTATTATTATTTTTATTCTATTTATTATTATTACTTTTCTTAAAATTATTATTCTTCTTTTTCTTCTTTTTATTCTTATTCTTCTTATTATTCTTATTCTTCTTATTCTTCTTATTCTTCTTATTCTTCTTATTCTTTTTATTCTTCTTATTCTTCTTATTCTTATTATTCTTCTTATTCTTCATATTCTTTTTCTACTACTTCTTGTTCTTATTATTATTATTATTCTATTTATTCTTCTTATTCTTCTTATTCTACTTATTCTTCTTATTCATTTTTTTTTATTCTTATTTTTTACTTATGCATCTTATTCTTTTTATTCTTCCAATTATTATTATTATTATTATTCTTTATATTCATTTTATTCTTCTTATTTTTTTTATTCTTATTATTTTTATTCTTCTTATTTTTGTTATTCTTCTATTTTTATCTTATTCTTCTTATTCTTCTTATTCTTTTTATTCTTTTTATTCTTTTTATATTTCTAATTCTTATTATTCTTCTTATTATTCTTATTTTTCTTATTCTTAGTATTTTTCTTATTCTTCTAATTCTTGGTATTTTTCTTATACTTCTTATTCTTCTTATTCTTCTTATTTTTCTTATTCTTATTACTCTTTTTATTCTTCTTATACTTATTATTCTTCTTATTCTTCTTATACTACTTATTCTTCTTATACTACTTATTCTTCTTATACTACTTATTCTTCTAAATCTTTTTATTCTTTTTATTCTTCTTATTCTTCTAATTATTTTTATTCTTCTTATTCTTCTTATTCTTCTAATTATTTTTATTCTTCTTATTCTTCTTTATCTTCTTATTCTTCTTATTTTCTTATTCTTCTTATTTTTCTTATACTTATTATTATTATTCTTCTTCTTTTTTGTGTTATTCTTCTCATTTTTTTATTCTTATTATTCTTCGTATTCTTCTTATTCTTTTTATTCTTCATATTTTTTTTATTCTTTTTATACTTCTTATTCATCCACTACAATAAAAATCCCATTTAGCTAGGGTATTTTTGCTTGGGATCAATCCCTAGTTAAATTTACTGGATTAGCTAGGGAATAACAAGGGATTGATAATTTTTTTATGAAAAAAATAGCAACGGATTAGCGATGGATTAGCGAGCTAAAAGTATTCGAAAATTCTACTAAAGAAAAGTGAGGGATATAGCGACAGATTAGCTACCACAACTTTTTGTAAATTTTGCTAAAAAAGCAAGGATTTTAGTGACGGATTTAACGACGGATTAGCGACAGAAAATTTTTGTAACTTCTGCTTAAGAAAAGCGAGGATTTTAGCACCGGATTTAGTGACGGAATATCAATTGCTAATAAAATCATTCATTTTGCTACAGATTTAGCGACAACATATCCATTGCTAATAAAATCTTTGATATATCAATGGATTTAGCGACGGAATATCCCTTGCTAATAAAATCCTTGATTTAGCATAGATTTAGCGGCGGAATATTCCTTCCAAATAAAATTTTTGATTTAGCGATGAATTTAACGACGTAATTTCCCTTGTTAATAAAATCTTTGATTTCGCGACAGAATTAGCGACAAAATATCTCTTGCTAATAAAATACTTGATTTAGTGATGGATTTAGTGATGGAATATCACTTGCTAATAAAATCCTTGATTTAGCGATGGATTTAGCGATGAAATATCCATTGCTAATAAAATCTTTGATTTAACGATGGATTTAGCAACAGAATATTCCTTGCTAATAAAATCCTTGATTTAGCGACAAATTTAGCGATGAAATTTCCCTTGCTAATAAAATTATTGATTTACCGACAGATTTTCTATCGCTAATAAAATCACGAATTTTCTTTTAAGGTCGGCTATCCGTATCATATATATTCATATTTTTTTCATCTTTTTCATTTTTTCAATAGCATTGATTTGGTAGGAACTTGATTCTAGTGCACGCCATGCTGTAGATTGGATGTGCATTGTTCATATCACTTGGAGTGTTGTATAATGGTGTGTTTCTTATAAATTTGAGTATCTCATTGTTCGCTTTTAGTAGCCATTGAGAGTAGCAATCAGAGCCTTGGTCCTACATATGTCGTACTCTTGTTTTGTTCCGTTTTGCTAGATGTTTTCTAGTTCATCCTATTCTCACTTGAAATTTGTTCATCTTTGCTTTCATTTTTATTAGTGATACTTACTAGGCTTTAATTCCTCAATGATCTTTTGGAAAATTTTTTTGCAACTCCATCAATTCATGCATTGTACTATATGTAGTCACCTTCCATGAACAAAATAGCAATGATAATTATCTTTAAGTCATTATTAGTTAATTTTGCGATTAAAAAAAGATACTTTCTCATCTTTGGCGGGCTTAAGGAGTAAATACTTTCTAACCTTTGTTTGGCGATTGCATACTCATTGTTTTTTTTTTTTTTTTGGAAAGAAAAATCTCAAAAAATTATATCACATTTTTGATACTATCTTATAATTGAGAAATATATTCTTTTCACTATATTTCTGATTTTTTTAATATTTTTCAATATTTTGCTTAAAGATATGTCTAGTGGGCTTCCTAAGAATGGATTACAAATCATTCTAAAAATTAAATTATATTTTCATTATTTAGCCAAATAAATCACAAATAAACGACAAAAAAAAATTTAAATATAAGAAATGTGAAAAGGCATGTAGGAAAAAACATCAATGCTATCATACTTTTATTATGATGACAACAATGTTGTTGACTATAGTTATATAGAAGGATCTAGACTTAAAAAGAAAAGAGAATAAAGATTTAATATCTCTAACATGATTGTTGGGTCATGAGTCTTCAATTATCCTCTTGTTAGTAGTGAAAGTAGATAGATATTCATTAATATATTTAGATCATGAGAAAGTCTCTTGAATCATAGAAAAAATGTGAGTCTTATTTATAAAAGCATTATGAAATTAGTGAATATAGTCTATAATAGTTTTTAAGTAGGCCATGTAATATGATTGACAACATGTATGTTTAAGAATGTTCATTACAACTCGGGATATGAACCTCAAATTTTATTAGTTTGTTTTTTTCTTTTCAAGATTAAACAATGTCAAATTGACTATTTAATGTTTTCTCATGATGCTCGTGCATTTTTTTTCCAACTGGAGGATTATTATCTTCATATATTAATCTTAAATCTAATAATTAAAAATTAGTAAAGTGATATATGAAAGTTGCTACAACTTAAGTCTTCTTATTAAGGGATGAAAAAGTAAATGCTCAATCACTTGTTACATGAGATCATAAATTGTTTGCATGTGACAATTAACTCTTCTTGATTATTAATGACTAATAACTATGATAATAAATAGTTAAGTTTTCATTGATTAGTTGATTAAAGGCTAATCGAAATCAATCTGAATTTGTAATAACAACTAATTACCACTGAGTAATCATATAGGATTAAGAGTGAAAACTTATTAGTTGATAAGTATAAACATCATTATTTGGTCAATCATTCGAGAAATTTCTCAAAAATATATTGACTTGACTTCAAGATTTTATATTATTTTAGAAAAAGATGACTATAAGATAAGTTCACTCTTAATATTAAGTTGATCATTTATAATAATATCTGCTATGGATAGAGTAATGTTGTTGAGATACTACACTTTTGATTTTATAACTTTTTGAATTATTAAATTTTAATACAAAAAGATACAAGAAATCAATTAATCTTACTATGCTTTAATATGATTTAAAAAAAACTTAATTAAAATTGTGTATAAATTAATATGAATGAAAAAACTTAATTAAACTAATCATGTTGTATATATATTTTCATATAGTCTAATTGCTTTAATATATAAACTATAGTCTAACCTAATATCCAAAAAAATTATACTCAAACTTGGACCAACCTAGATCATGCCATGCCATTGAGATGGTTCATATACAATAATTTAAGTCTGAGTTGCTTGGCCTGACCTGATCTTGCTCCATTGTAGTAGGTCAAAATTATTTTTAATAAAATTGTATCACGCTTATCATAACCATTTATTTTTATCCTAGTAACAAACCTAATCAATAACTACCATGCAGGGCCCCATTTAAGGGACATGGGTTTAGTTGGCTTTGTTTGCCTATAGTTTTGAGTAGGTATGACTTGACTTGATTATTTTATCTTAGATGACTTTAATTATTAGACCATTATAGATTAAATTACACAGCTCGTTGATTGAAGACTCTGTAGAGTAATTGCTTCTAATAAAATTTTGTATTTTATCTTTATTATTGATTTATATAATCATAGTGTTTTTTATCGGTACATTTTTATAAAATAAAAAAGAATTATTTTTTTAATATTATAGAGATCTACTAATGAATATGTAGAAATCAAAGAGAATAAGAATATTCATGATACTTAATATGAAAAATACATATAAACAATACGCTTATATAATAGATAAATGCTACTGACGTAGTCTATTTGTTGTGAGTTTTCATCAACATAACATAACAAAAAAATAATAATGTCATAAGCTAAAATAGAGAGGAAAATAGGTCATACTAGGCCAACATGATCTATTTTTTTGAGGCTCAACCAGACCACAATGTGTTGTCGAGCACATAATGCTTTTTAGCATGGGACATGTCATGCTGACCCAACAACAAATATAGGTGTTTGGCACGGCTCATTGTCCTAGGATAGAATGGGACTCGTTAGATTGGTTTTGGCTCTAGTTAAAAATTAACATGTGGCTAACTCATGCTAGCTTGGGCTTGTTTTGACTGGGATCTATTTTCTCACCTCTTGGCTACTTCCTATATCTATATATATTTATTTGAAAATAAAAATAAAAATAATATTATAAAAAATTTATAATTTATAAAATTTAAACCACACTATATATGATTATCAATGTAAATAAGTATATTAAAATTATATACATGTCTAAAAATGTAAATATAAATGCTTATGAAAAATATAATAAAAAGATTATAAAATAAAATATATGATAGGGTAGAGTTAGTGTTATAATATCACTTGGTTTGGTTTGAATTATCACATCTAAAAGTTTTGGTTTCATTATTTTTGTATATGTTTTTAGATTTTATCATAAAGACTCATTCATGCTTTCTTCTAATTATTTAAGCATTATAAAGATTCAATAATATTTGATTATAACCCGGTCTTTTTATCTAAAATTATATTCATAATAAAAAAACTTTGATGCTATACTAGATATCTGAGGAGTTAGTATATCATGTTCAAGTATCATCTAAGATAACATGAAAAAAGTGTATTTGTATAATTTTTACCTATTCAATTTATTAATTTTTTTTGTTATTATTAGATAAGATGAAATAGTAACTAATATTCAAATATCTTAATAATTTATTTCTATTTAGATGACTTTTTTATCATTTGTCTTTAGCTAATTGAATGAAAAGATTAATCTTCAAATATGGTATTGATCTCCATACTTAGATAATCACTAAAAATATCATATTTATTTTTATAATATTTAAATAAATTATATAATTATTCTTAAATTTTATTTTAGAGTTCTTATAGTCAATTTATGAAATTTTATATAAATTTGATAATATTAATATTCTTTTGAACTTAATCCAATGATTTATATAAGCAAGTAAGTAGTAAAGAAATAAAATAAAAAGATTAATATTTAAAATATTTTTTTTATTTTAATTGTCTTCAAAAATGAATATTCTTTATATTTGTTAAATATATTATTCATATTGCATATATACCCAAGTATAATATATGAGCATTTGTAGATGAATTCATATTCATCATATTATAGAAGATTATTATAAATTTTAGAAAGCAAAATCTCATGTCTAGTATGAGTCATTGATTATTATTTAATTAATTTTTTTTCTTAACATAGTCAGATATTTTATAATGATAATTAACACCTAATTATATAATTAGATATGTATGATTTCAAAGATGCTTGATATCTAGTTAAAATTTCTTCTTTTTAAGCCTATAAACTTACATAGTCTATTAACATTTATATTTTATTATATATTTTAATATTTAATATATCTTGTATATGTTTTAGTGTGTGAGATTATTTTTTATGTTTTTTTATGCTATTAAATTTATTATATGATACATATCTCAAACGTGAAAAATCTCACGCTACAAGAAAATATCAATTTAGCTAGGGAATTGTCCCTAGCTAAATGTGATTTTTCTTGTAATGAATGTGCATTTGTTTGATCCTATATTATGTCATACTATTGTTGGGTGTTTAACATATCTTACTATTACTTATTTTGATATTGTTTATATTATTCATATAGTTGATTTTTTGCTTTCTCTATAAGAAATAATTATCTATTTCTCAATCTTCATTTAAAGCAGAGTATTATGCTACGATATTTACTACCATAGAAATTATGTGTGGTTATGTTAGTTTTTTGCATACATGAGAGTATTGCTTTCTCACTCCATTATTATATATTGTGATTACAAGAGTGTTATTCAAATTATTCATAAATTAATCATTAATGGATGAATCACGCACATTAAAATTGATTGTCACATTACACATTATCATCTCAAGTATGACATCATCACTTTGTTTTTTTTGTTTTTTTTCTTCCTTATAGCTTGTATATTTCTTTATTAAGTTGTGTTCAAATTTTCATTCTCGTTTTCTAGTTGACAAACTATCAATGCTTATAATTGGTGCATCATGAGTTTGAGGGGATGCTAAATAACTATATATATATATATAGTTATTTGTTAATTATGGACCTAGTATTTGAAGAATTAGTCTTCTAGGTGGTTAATCTAATTAATATCTTGTATTTAGGAAGTAGAATTACTCCACTTGTATAGTATACATGAATAGATGATTATGTGTGATTAATAAAATCAAAAAAATTAAATCATAAATTACTATGTTCAATTTTCAGTTTTTCACACAAATCACTTATGTTGCTAGGTCGACACAAATTTGCATGTTTTCCCTCCTTAACTTTTCGCTGAGTCCCCATCAGTGGAGTACCAACACCAGTCGAAGCGTATTAATGGGCAAGCGACTGGCTAGTGATGATGGCCGCCACTTTTAGAGTGGTCCAGCAACCCGGGCCAAGGAGAGCCAGCCGGTGGCTGGTGCAATCGACACTAGTCTCCCATAGATCCACTATATCAGAATCAAATTATGACAATGATGATAGAGTAATGATAGTTACAGCAAGGCTGATGCCTAAGATGAGGAATACCTTGGAAGCCTATTCAATAAGGGAAGATCCTGCAAGAGACTATCTGCTCCTCAATCTAAAGCCTCTAAAAAGGTTCATTCACTATCATATGATTTTCGCATGTGTTTTGCAAGTATTTCAAAAAAAAGGATCTTGCTGCTCTATAATATTTAAGCTTTCGTGTCTAGAACAATGTAGCTGTTAATGGAAAATTACAACAACTTTGGATTTTTGACCCGAAACACCTAAACATAATTTGTTATATGGGACCTATGACTGTGACAGCTAGTTGTTTTATCAACTTCTACTTAATTATAAAAGGCAATTAAGTAATTCACTTTCTTTACTAGTTTGCAATTATCAATAGTATTCTTTGATTTGTTCTTATATCCAACTGTTGAAGCGATCACCAGTAGCAAATATAACTCATAAAAAGAATGTGACAAGCAATGACATAATAGATGATCAGTTGGTGTATAACTTGGGCACATCTCCAAGAATTCCCAATCTGAGGCTAGAAGAGAAACTCATGGCTGAGGTCTGAATGCTTGTTTTATGTTATCCTAAAATACACACACATAAAAACATCATTTATGTGCTTTATGTGCATATTCTAGAAAATATTGTGTGCTCAAGAGATACATTTTTTAATTTTTTAATAATGCATCTTTGCAATTTATAGAGTAATGATAAATGTGCCAATGATTCAAAATTTTCTGGCACATCAGATTTATACGAGCACATGTCTTCTTGAATGCATAATTATTTTAAAAGTTTGAAAAAAATCTTCATGTTTCAAATATTAATTATAAAAGTTTGAAGTATGGAGTTGTACGGAAGATCACAAAATAAATTAATATGATAAATAAAAAGGGAGACTAGTATAACATATTAAATACATTGCTATCAGATATGTGTAATTTAAATGGTATCTTATATTAATTTGAATTTTTTTATTTTTTAGATTCACATATAAATATAGATTATCTTAATGAGAGATTATATTGTCATAGATAAGATATGTAGTTGATATGTGTAATTTGAATTGATCCTCTGACTTATATTGTAATGGATATTTTGATTGACTAAAACATTAGATTTATGTTTGACCTGATTTATTTAGCTAACTCTCACATAATAGAAAATCATAAGTAAGATTAATTATCTGATTATTATAATATCATATATAATTATAATAATAAGCATAATTAATAATTATTTAGATTTTTTTTATAGATTCAGATAGATTCAGCTTATCATATACTGAAGGATGAGATGAAATTTTTAGACCCTAGATATCTTTTAGGGATCAATGCTTTTACAATTATTCGAGCATTCATATTTAAGTTGAGATTTTATATATTTGAAAAATAATAAATAAATAATTATTTTGAGATTTGATATAGATACATAATTAAATCTGATGATAATTATCATAAGTGAGATATTTTAAATTAATTTTTTATTTGAAGAGATTTAATTATATTTTGTTTCTCTTTTTTATTTTTTATTATAATAATTAATTAATGATATGTAATATTAATTTTGATGTTTCAAGAGCAAATAAAGTATATTTTTTAATATTTAATGTTGTGTATGTTGTTGATCTCTCCATTTATTTTTTTTTTTCAGCTTTTGGATAATTTAGCTAGTGAAAATTCAAAAGTGAATTGGAGGAACTCATTTTGCTTGAATTTGATTGCTTATACTTCATTCACCATTACTATTGTAATATGCATGCTTGTTTTTCTATTCCCTCATTACTGATTTGCTTGTATGTGTCTCTTCCAGATTTGTTGTCAAATTTGTGTACGTGAAAGGTTGTAGAGAAAGAATGTGAATCAGCCAATATGGTGGGAAGATGGGCGAGTTAGATTCTTATGAGATTGAAGGATGAGAAACAATGGGCGAGTTAGATTATTACGTAATATTCATCTCCCACATAAAACAATTATTATTATGTTTTTTTTCATTCCATGTCCTATTCAATCATCAATGTAGTGCTTGAGAATGTCTGTAGTGAACAGAGAGCCAGGATGGTAGCCATAGATAGTTTTAGCAAAAATGCCAAGGAATTACTCAGCCACCTCGCTCTCATTTATGCAGGTCTCTCTCTCTATCTCATTTGCTCTCTCAGTTCATTTATTTCGAACCATTATCGACCAACAAAGTTTCTGGCCATTGGACTCATCAAGCTTCAATCACGACAGAACTGATTGAGATTATCTCCGGAGCTTCTGCACTAAATCATTAAATTCTTCTTTACAAATAAATAGTTTTTTACAGTGTTTCCTCGATCAAAATTATATCAAAATTTTATCAAAAAAATAATTCTGATTTTCGAAGCATTGCATTGCGGGACCGAAGTGGGAATCGAGAATCAAGTAGATGAATTCATGCACGCTTCACCTTCGTTAATGTATTATATTATCTACAAAATTGAATATAAACCGTACATGCATTACATTTACATTCATTTTATAGCAGGCACAAAAACTCACACTATGAAAGTTGGCTTACTAGAGCAGCAGCAGCAAAACCTCCAGCAAGTTGCTGCCACGAAGAAGCTCAACTAGGGAATACTACAGCAACTCAACTTGGAGGGGGTGAAGTCTAGAACCATCAGCCTTTACAAAGAAATTAGTCGCATTCTAGAAGACTTTGATGCTTACTCCCGAACAAAAAACAATTTTTTCTCAACCTAATAGTCCCTCTTTAATGCATATTCAGATGCACAAACACCATCTCCAAGAAAGAAAATACTGGACGATTGGAGTGGATGTTGTATGTTTAAAGATGCAATTGAAATACATATTGCAACCATGAAAAACCAAAATGTTGAAAAAAAAATGTTTTAGAATTGACTATTACTAATTGTAGCACTTGTTCGAGGACTAAAGACAATAGATATAACTCTAAGATGAATCCATTTTAGTTGTTTGCTCTATTTGTGCACAAAGCTGGCTCAACGTAGATGTCTATTTCAATATGGAAATGGCTTCTGCACAAATAGGAATATCCAAATCTAAAACTATCCTAAGGCCATAGCGGATAGCTGGAGGTTCTGTTCTTCCACACATTAAATAACTTGAGAAGTTTAGGTATATGTTCATTGATTCAACCTTAAGCTTCAGTGTTACCTTTTTTTTTCTTGTAGGAAAAAAACTATAGAAAGCAATTGATATGCACCTTGCTGATGTGAAACAAGATCGGTTGTTTGATTGTGAAAATGCATAATCTGCTAGTTTCAACTTGAAAACTAAATCAGAGCTATGACTCTTCTCTGATCAAGTTGGTGCTCCTCGATTGCAATAAGGTCCCTTGGAAATGAACTAAAATGTACATGTCAGTCTTTCCTTTTTCTTATGAATTATGGGGGAAATTGTTATTATTATGCCATTTTATATTGCATGTACTTTCTTTAATCAAAATTGGGTCAATCATCCATTTGTAGCACGACAACTAGAAAATGGCTTCATAGCCTTCTGAATATTTTCCATTATAAAAAAAAATATTCCGACAATGGCAGCAGTGGCATGCAGCAACAGCAGTGGCATCGGGGACTGCGAGGGCTACATTAGTTGCATTGGCAGTGGTAGTAGTAGTGGCAGCGGTGGCGGTGGCGGCGGCGACGGTGGTGGTAGCGGTGGCAGCGATGGCAGCGGCAGTAGTGGTCGTAGCGGTGGTAGCACTGGCTGCAGTGGCGGCAGCGGCAACAGCGGCAGTAGTAGAAAGGACGGCATGGACAACGTGAGCAGCAGGAATGGCAATAAATGTGATATATACGTATGTATATAGTCAGTATATACATACATATAATTTTGTAGTATTTTATGTACATATATACTGCTAGTATATATGTACAATTTTTTTACTGTAATATATATTTAAAAAAACATAGTTTTTAAAATTTTTTTTGAATTGATTTAGTGGTTTAAATTACTTACAGATGTGGTACCATATTATTTTCCATATGAAGCTTGTATAAGAGAAGGAATTTTTCAACATACATGAAGTAGTGTAACTCGGATAGCTTTTTCACAGCGAAAAGTTGGTGATCAGAGGAGCAGAGGGAGAGAAAGTAATATTAATGCATTGATAGATTATACTTTATGCACAGTCGGTAGATACATTGATTACTAAGATGTAAGATAATTTTTTTTTATTTTTTTTAGTTATTTATAATATTGAATTAGAATAAGTTATTAAATGAAATTTTTTTGTTTAATTTAATATTTTTATTTATAGTTTCTGTTTTTATTAAATTTAATATATAAATAATAAATTATTTAATTAAATTTTACTTTAAGTTGAATGACAATACACTTTATTTTGTGTTTGTTCATGTCTATAATATCTTTTTTTATATATCTGTGAAAATGTTTGTATGTCTTCGAATTTTTTGGATAGATTTTTAGCATGTTATAAGTATGTAAAAGCATATTATCAGCAGAAGTAGCTATGGCAGTGATGGCAACATAAGCGGCAGAGGTGACGGCAAAAACAGCGGGGGCTGCAGCAGTGGCAGCTGCGGTGGGAGCGGTAGCAGTAGGAGCAGTGGCATAGGAGGCAAAGGTATTGACTGCACCGGAAGCAGTGGCAGTGGTGATGGCAGTGGCGGCAGCGATGGCAGTGGCGGCAGCGATGGCAGTGGCGGCAGCTATGGCAGTGGTGGCAACGATGGAAGTGGCGGTAGCGGCAGCTACACAAAAAACAGCAGCAGTAGCAGAAGTAGTAGCACTAGTAGCAGAGGTGGTAATGGAAATAGTGGTGGCGATGGGAGAAGTGGCAGGAGCGGCAGGTGCAGCTGCGGCATGCACTGGCAGTAGGGGCAGTGGTGGCAGCCATAGCGGTTGTAGCTACGGTAGCAGCGGCGGCAGCATAGATAGCAACAGTGGTATCGGGATCAACAGCGGCAACGACAGCAGTGGTAGGAGCTGCAGTGGGAGCAGCAGCAATAACACCAAATGAGATATATAAGTAGGAATAAATACAGTATGTACGTACATTTAATAACGTAGTATTTTATGTATGTATATACTAAGTATATTTGTACTTAGTTTATATGTACACATAATACTACTATTTATATGTACATGTACTATAGTAATATATGTACTAGTGAAATGCTAGTATATATTTACATATATACTACAATATTATATATGTATCAAAACATAACTTTTTTTGTTAATTTGACTGAGTTGTTTAATTTTCTTATAGATATGATACCGCATTGTTCCTTATATAGAGCTACTATAACTGATGGGATTTTTCACTAGACATTACGTGCCGTGACTCGGAAAACTTTGTCGTAGTAGAAAAATGAAGATCAGAGAATCTGAGGGAGAGAAAGCAACATCTATGATTGGATATATTATACTTTATGAACTATCGGTAGATATATTGATGAACATGATAAATTATTATTTGTTATTTTTTTGTTTCAATTATGTAGAATATTGAATTTACATAAAGAGTTTAAATGATTTTATTTTTTATTTATTATACATTATTTATAGTTTCAATTTGTATTCAATTTGATATAAAAATATTAAACTATTTAATTAAAAAATTTTAAATATTTCTAAATGCTGAAATTATTTTTGAAATTAAAATAGCTAAGGAAAATTCCCTTGATAAATTAGCAAGGGAAAATTCCCTTGCTAAATTAGCTAGGGAAACTTTCCTAGCTCATTTAGCTAGGGAAATATTAAAATTAGTGATGGAGATTCCGTCGCTAAAATTATTTAGGTAGGGAGTATATGAGTTGCTAAAATTATTTAGGTAGGGAGTATATGAGTTGCTAAAATTTATATAAAAGCATTTTAGCTAGGGAATTATCCGTCGTTATTTTTGTTTAGCGACGGAATATCTCATTTATCTTCTTAATTTAGCTATGGAATTTTTCTTTTTAGCAATGGATTTTTCCGTCGCTAACTTTTTAGCCAGGGACAATTCCGTCACTAAAATTTAGCAAGAGGCACTTTAGATAGGGAATCGATCCATCAGTAATCTATCGCTATATCCTTTTTAGCGACGAAAAATACCCATTTAGCTAGGGAATTGTCCCAAGCTATATGGGATTTTTCATGTAGTGATCTTTTTCTTTTTAATCTTCTAATTCTTTTTATTCTTCCTATTTTTCTTATTCTTTTTATTCTTCCTATTTTTCTTATTCTTTTTATTCTTCCTATTTTTCTTATTCTTTTTATTCTTCCTAAAATTCTTATTTTTCTTTTCTTCTTATTCATCTTATTTTTCTTATTCTTCTTATTCTTCATATATTTCATATTCTTCTTATACTTTTTTATTCTTCTGATTTTTATTTTTATACTTCTTATATTCTTTTTATTATTCTTATTATTTTTATTATTCTTATTCTTCATATTCTTCTTTTTCTTCATATTCTTTTTATTCTTCATATATTTAATATTCTTTGTATTCTTCTTATTCTTATTCTTCTTATTCTTCTTATTCTTCTTATTCTTCTTATTCTTCTTATTCTTCTTATTCTTCTTATTCTTCTTATTCTTCTTATTCTTCTTATTCTTCTTATTCTTCTTATTCTTCTTATTCTTTTTATTCTTCTTATTTTTCTTATTATACTTATTCTTATTATTTTTCTTATTCTTCTCATTCTTCTTATTCTTCTTATTCTTCTTATTCTTCTTATTCTTTTTATTCTTCTTGTTCTTCATATTCTTTATTTCTTTATTTTATTTTTATTCTTCCTTTTTTTAATTATTATTCTTCTTTTACTCCTTATTCTTCCTATTCTACTTAATATTCTTATTCTTCTTATTCTTCTTTTACTCTTTATTCTTCTTATTCTTCTTATTATTCTTATTCTTATTATTCTTATTCTTTTTATTCTTCTTATTCTTCTTATTCTATTTATTCTTCTTATTCTTCTTATTCTATTTATTCTTCTTATTCTTCTTATTCTTCTTATTCTTCTTATTCTATTTATTCTTCTTATTCTTCTTATTCTTTGTATTCTACTTATTCTTCTTATTCTTCTTATACTTATTATTATTCTTATTTTTCTTTTTATTATTATTTTTCTTATTCTATTTATTATTCTTATTGATTTTATTTTTCTTTTTATTCTTAGTCTTCTTTTTTTTATTATTCTTATTATTCTTATTATTCTTCTTATTCATCTTATATTTTTATTTTCTGATTCTTCTAATTCTTCTTATTCTTCCTATTCTTTTTATCCTTTTTATTCTTGTTATTCTTGTTATTCTTGTTATTCTTCTTATTATTTGTATTCTTCTTATTCTTATTATTCTTCTTATTCTTCTTATTTTACTTATTTTACTTATTCTTCTTATTCTGATTTTTCTTCTTATTCTGATTTTTCTTCTTATTCTTCTTATTCTGATTTTTCTTCTTATTCTTCTTATTCTTTTTATTCTTCATCATCTTCTTATTCTTCAAATTCTTCTTATTCTTATTATTTTTTTAATCTTCTTATTCTTATTATTCTTCTTATTCTTCTTATTCTTCTTATTCTTCTTATTCTTCTTATTCTTCTTATTCTTCCTATTCTTCATATTCTTCTCATTCTTATTATTCTTCTTATTCTTCTCATTCTTATTATTCTTCTTATTCTTCTCATTCTTATTATTCTTCTTATTCTTCTCATTCTTATTATTCTTCTTATTCTTCTCATTCTTATTATTCTTCTTATTCTTCTCATTCTTATTATTATTATTATTCTTTTTATTTTTCTTATTCTTCTTATTTTATTTTTTCTTTTTATTTTACTTATTTTTTATATTCAATTTATTTTTCTTATTTTTCTTATTTTTTTTATTCTTCTTATTCTTTTCTTCTTCTTATTCTTCTTTTTTTATAATGTTTGTTTATTATTATTTTTGGTGGAGTAATACCATTGATACAAGCTAAAATTATACTTTTTACACTTTTCATCCACTTGATCCGAAAATTAAAACGAGATTACATACAACCTTAAGGATTATTCATCTAGAAAGAGCCTAAATGCCAGCTTGTGTGGGTAACTTTCGATTCTTTAGGTAGTTGATAAATCTTTATGTTGTTGTGTACATCCAAACATCATAGTGTATTCAACTAGCTTCTTTTGACTTTTCATGTTGCTAGACATATTATTTCTATTTAAGGCTCACCCATAACCTATCTTCCTTGATTTGCACCTGACTTCTTATTTTCTACTCCTTACTTTTAACCTTTACATAGTAGTTCATGTAGTAGCAATATAGTTAACTACTTTAGACTCCATACTTTCCTTTTATGATTGAATTTGTCTATCCTTAAATAAGGACCTTCTGCAATCATCGTTCTTATAGCAGCATAAAGATCTAAGCATCACACTATATGGCAGCTCTCTTTTTTATAAATTGTTCTCTTTTAACTCTATTCTAGAATCTACCTACAAAAATAGTAAACGATACCAATTAAACCATAGCAGAGTCATAAATGAAAAATAATATTATTGTTTGGGGCTATAGCACTTTAACTTCCATCTTCACTTCAACATGTATGTTACCATAACATACTGCCCCATATACATTTTCACATGCTACTCTATTGCTAAATGCTTTTAGGGTACTTTCTATCCTTGTCCGCATCCACCTTCTTTCTCAAACACTCCTGCCCAACTACACAAAAATATGTAGTCCAATTACAGTTTCATTTTGTGAGAAATTTTGTAATTTGTTAAAGTTTTCTTCTAGGATGTTCTGCATGCTCCCTTAAGTTTTCTTAAATTCTTTTCTGAGCATTTTAGAGCTTATTAACTTTGTTTCTCAACTTACAAAAAAGTAAATATAGCCTCTCACATATTCTAGATGTTTCTCTACAGAAGAGCTTACATTTTCCAGCCATAGTATGTCCTTCTCTCTACCTACCTGTAAACTTATAACTATACAGTCTACCCTTTTCTTAGACGAGGGTGATTATATGTTTGAAGTATTCTTTGATGCTGCAGTAGTACTATATAAAAAAGTAATAGCAACATAGAATATTAAATCATGCTTATGCTTCTTATCTGGAGCTTATACGAGTAAGCCTCGTGACTTTTACGCGTTAGGTTGTAAAACCTGTGAAACTGAATTTCCATTCATACCAACAATTAACTGTTATCTTTGACTTTCCTAAGTATAGGGTATACTATCTCATCTAGGTTAAGTATGCCGCTATACATAGCAGGCATGTTTTGGGCTTCAAAGTCTTGGTTTCCTAATCTTTCTCCATGTTTAGCTAGCTTATCGGCAACTTGACTGCCTTCACAAAAAATATGCTTTATACTATAATTTAATTCTAGTACTAGTTGATTAATTTCTTCTATATCATTTATATATTTCTATAGAAATCTATGGCCTTTAATTATTCCTACTAATGTTAATGAGTCGATTTGAATTTGAAAATTTTTTATATTTTTGGTTTTGCATATTTATAGACCTGTTAGGAGAGTAGGATTCCTGATTGAAGAGGTGAATTTGCTATTAATTTTCTAGTGTATGCCCATATCACCTTGCCTTCAGTATCTCTCAGAATTCCTCCACCTCCAGCTATTCCCCATTTCTCTTTTAAAAGTACCATCTATATTAAGAGCCAAGAGGCCTTTTGATGGTTTATTTCAGTGCATGCTCATATACTTTAGAGATTTAATTTTTTTCTATCTTAAGTTCCATCTATTAATATATTCTTTATCTTCTGCATATATTAGATTCTTTAGCGGGTAAGCTTCTGAGATAATAATTATTTCTTTTTAAATATCTCTCTCTATATCTTCTACTTTTATTTCTATACCCTCATAGCGACTTTTGTTTCTGGCTTTCCATATGCACCATACTATCAAGGTGGGATGGTGTTTTGGAGCTATTTTTGGGTAGATTTGGTTATGCCCCTTCAACCATTTCTGAATTATATTCTTAAATGTTTGATTTTTATTTTTCAAACTCATTTCTTTTTCAAAATTTTCTCATATCTTTGAGGCTACTTTTCCTTGTGAAAATAAATGATCCGAGGATTCTATATTCATTTTGCACATTCACATCTAGAAGCTTGGTTTATTCCTTTTCTTTGTATGAGTGTATCTAATGTGATAATGTTAGATAGGGGTTTCCATAAAAATAAGTGAATTTTAAATGAGTTGTTATTATTCCAAGACCATTCCAATACTTCTTGTGGGGGTTTTCTGTTCCTAACTAAGTTCTTGGCTAAATTTAAGGAGAATAAACCTTCCTCGTTTAATTTTCATTTCCAGCCATACTTGGTTAAAATAGAATGTTTATCTACCACTTCTTTTTATTTTAGTGTTTGTTTCCATATATGAGATTCATTACTTAGCTTTCTTATCCTGTTAGATTCTGTATTAAGTAAATATTTAGCTCTCATTTATAGTGTCTAGAGATTGTTGTTTTCTTTTATCCTCCATCATCTCTTGCAGGACCATGCTTCAGTTATTTCTTCTAATCTAGTGAGCCTAGGCCTGCTTCCTCTTTTGGAAAGAATAAGTCTTTCCATTTAATCAAGTGGATTTTTAGCTTGTTATTCTTCTTGCCCCATAAGAAATTAGACAGTTCTTTTTTCTATTTTTTTTATAAAAAATATAGGCAGTTGCATAATCATTAAATTGTGCATTAATAATCTTTGAAGTAAATTTGTGATGATGGTCACTCTCCCACTCATGTTCAATGATTCTACCTTCTAGCCCACTATATTATGCCTAAGCTTGTCCAATAAGAAGTCTAGGCATTTTAATTTAATTATCTCCTCATATATTGGGCAACCAAGATACATGATTGCTCCTTTTTCGTGAAAGAATCATGTATTTTTTTAGCCTATGTATTAGGCTGAGAGGTGCTTTCTTTGATATTTTGAATTGACATTTATTTATGTTCAACATTAACCCCATTTATTCTTCCGTTGTTTGAAATATTTTCATTAAATTCCTTATGGATTTTTTATTACCATTTGTGAATAGTATGATGCCATCTGCATATGCTAGTACAACTTATCTGAGGAGTTTCTTTGTATTGCCGGTAAGGGATATGTCTCCTTTATTCATTTTGATTTTCAGGTAAACTAAAAATAATTTCAGATATATATTAAAGAGTGAATAAGACAATGGGTCTCCTTGTCTTAAACCTAGGTAAGTTTAAACTCTTTACTTTTCTTCCCATTTATGATAATCTTGAACTAAGTGCTAGATATGAACCTAAAGATTAAATCAATCAATGCTTTTGCAAAACTCATATTCTTATGGCAAAGCATAAACATACCAGTCTGCCCTATCAATGGCTTTCGATAGCTTAATTTTGAATATTACATAATGGCCTCTAGCTTTAGAAGATAAATCTTTCATGAGTTCTTTGGTCAATCATATATTCTCAATAATTAATCTATTTTTCAGAAAACATGTTTATTCAT
This sequence comes from Sapria himalayana, assembly GCA_029783825.1. Classification (NCBI taxonomy): domain Eukaryota; kingdom Viridiplantae; phylum Streptophyta; class Magnoliopsida; order Malpighiales; family Rafflesiaceae; genus Sapria; species Sapria himalayana. The sequence continues at coordinate 604,522 of JAREIK010003856.1, forward strand.
TTGAAATAATTTTGGGAAGTATAAGTCCTACTCTATTTGTAATAGTTTCCCAATGATTTTATAAATCAAATTGCATAGACTAGGGGTTTTCTTTTTAGGAATAAGGACTATATGAGTTAGTGCCCATTTTTATTAATTTCTCCACCACAAAAGAACCAATGAATGACCTGAATAAAATCTTCCTTAATTATTTTCAAGCATGCTTGGAAAAACATGTTATTCCATCCATCTGAACCAGCTGCACTATCCTTATCCATGCCAAAGATAGTGTTTTTGATTTCTTCCTTTTCCAAGAATACCATTAGATTCTTATTATCTTCATCATTATAATCTATTATTTATGTTTTGCAAGAATTTTTGTCCTTTAAGCTAATTTTTATAGCATAATAGTATTTTATATATACCTTCTAGAGAATCTTTAATTTGTATCATATTTTATAATCATATTCCTTCAATGTTTTTTATTCATTTTATCATATGTTTTTGATTCTAAATTTTTGAAGCCAGGTGAAAAAATTTAATGTTTTGGTCTCCATATTTTAAAGATTAACATTTAGTCTTAGCTTCCAGAAATACTTCTCCATGTATAATTTTAGTTTGAGTCCACCTTGTTCTTTATTAAGAGCACAAAGATTGCTCGTACTTTAATCCCTATCATATTTCTCTTTAGAATTGTTAAATTTTTATTATATTTCTATGATGGTCTTATTGATATTATGAAACTTTTTTGTGTTCCAGTTTATTAGACATTATCTCAGTTTATCTAGTTTTGTCGTGAGAATCAAAAGAATACAAAGAATAAGAAGAATAATAAAAAGATTAAGAGAATAAAAGAAGAATAAGAAGAATAAAAAGAATTAGAAAAAAAAAGAAGAATAATAAAAATAAGAAGAATAAGAAGAATAGTAAGATCAAAATGCTCTCAACTTTCTAGAGAGAGAAAGTCAATTCTAGAGAGAGAAAGTCCATTTTCGAGTATTTTCAAGCTTGTTCTCAATCGTTAATAGAGTATAACGGCTTCTTGTCTAAGAAGAAGTCATTTTCATCCATTCTCAAAGATCCCGCACCTAATCTACCCAAGCTCGGGAGGAAAAATGAATATCCGACAGTTATTTTTTCTAAGGCAGAGCTTCAAAGAATGGAGGAACCATACAAGCTCACCCTTGTGGGCAAGTTCTCTCATGCCAGGCCACGGTCAGATGACATACGGGTGTTTCTTAATACGCTTAAACTCAGTGGCAATGTCAAGATAGGAGACTTCGACTCGAGACACGTCTTCCTGCAATTTATGGAGGAAGAAGATTATAACAGGATGTGGTTGCGTGGTCAATGGTTTGTTTCTGGATATCCCATGTGCCTGCTAAAGTGAACAATTCAATTCTCTCCAATGGAGGAAGCCCCGATAGCCCCGGTATGGCATTCTCTCCCTAATCTTCCATTACCATTCTTTAACAGAATCTCACTCTACTCCATTGCGACGTGTATCGGGAAACCTATGCTCATGGACGAAACTACTGCTTCGATGACACGACCTCACGAAGCAAGGATTTGTATTGAGACTAATCTCGAAATCCAGCACCCACAGAAATTTTGGGTTGGTACTGAGGATGGATATGGTTTTTGGCAACATATTGTTCCCGAGGAGGCTCCTAGTTTCTGTAAAAATTGTAGGAGGCTCCGGCATGAGATGGAGGAATGCAGGGTGGGTAGGGCTAGCTTGGGGGGGGGGGGGGGGGGGGGGAGGCAGAGAAATGGCTGAGGTATTGGTAAGGAAGGGTTACTCTCTGGAGGACCAAAAGGGCAGTTCAAGCTTTAAAGCTATAGATGATTTACATGAGGAGAGGGATAAGGAGTTGGTAGAGGAGGTCCCTCACTATAATGGAGTTGGGAATGGGCAAAGCCCAATTAGAAGTGAGGACATAGGGGAGGGAAGGGCAGCAGTAGGAAAGGATAAGGGTGAGAGAGAAAACCTTGGCAAGGAGAAAAGAATAGAGGGTGAAAAAGAAATTATAAGTATAAAAGTAGAGAATAGGTTGGTGGTCTCGGAGGGAGAAAAGGATAGGCTAGCAAAGAAACAATCTCGAAGAAGGAAGGAGGTTAAAAAATCAAACAAAGAATCCCTATAATTGATAGCGAAACAGATTTTAGCTGGATTGAAAATGATGTTTTGGACTTTTCCGAAACAAAAGTTGATTATCCTCAATCTGAGATTGAACACAGCAGATCTAAGATGAATGAGGGTTCAAGCAGGGGGATTAAAAATGACATTCTTACTCAAGGGAGGAGGCAATGGAGGAGATTAAGATTATGGCCCTTAAATTGGGCAGCACTCGTCTTAACAAATATCAGGTAAGTGGCTCGAGTTCTATAAAATTACCTAGAAATAGGAATAATATTTAAATATGAAGTATGATTCTAAATGTACAACTAGGGAGCATGCAAGATCAGCCAATAATGGATAGTTGTATTTACTGGAATATACGAGGGGTGGCGAATAAACCCTCTATAAATAGAATCAAGAAACTAATAAAAATTTACTAAGCTAAAATGGTCATTTTATCGGAACCAATGGTAGAGATTAACAAATTTAATAACTATAAAAAAATAATGGGCTTTGATAATGCTACGGCTAATATTAATGGGAAAATTTGGATTATGTGAAATGGGTCTCTGGGAATTGTAGTATTGAAATCTACATAGCATCTTATTCACTTTAAAGTAGGTGACTCGAAGACTCTCTTTACTGCTGTATATGCGAAAAACACCAAAGAATGAAGAAAGTCATTATGGCAGGAGATGACTGAGATAGCTAGAGTAGATCTTCCATGGATCATTGGAGGAGATTTTAATGTAATTATATACTCAAGAGAGAAGTTAGGAGGAAGACGGCCGGATGCAGAAGCCATGGCACATTTCAATGAAGCTATTGCTAATTCGAATCTCTTGGAAGTGGATTTTATGGGCACCAATTTTACTTGGTGTAATAATTAGAAGAAGCGGTGAGCAATTTGGGCCAGGTTAGATAGAGTTCTCTATAATTCGAAATGGCTGGATATACACGGCTGTATGTCGCTAAGGAACTTAAACAGAGCATGCTCGGATCATAGCCTGATGTTACTATCTTTTTGGAAATGCCAATTAGCAACTAAAAGTTTCAACTTTCAAAACATGTGGAGCTTGCATCCCGACTTTGAGAAGATAGTAGAGCTATCATGGTCAGAACCTTCTGCTAGTAACCCTTTGCAGGTGTTAGCTACAAAGATGCGTAGATTGAGATTTAGGCTGGTTATCTGGAATAAAGAAATATTTGGTAACATAAATGAAAACATTATTCAAGCGGAGGAAGAGGTTGTAGTTAAAGAAAAGAAGTACGAAATTAATCAGAGTATTGGAAATAGGCAGGAGCTCAGCAAAGCTGAGGCTGCTTTAAGGCTCAAATTACATATGGAGGAAGTTTTTTGGAAACAAATATCAAAAATTAAATGGTTAAGAGGGAGATAACAATACCAAGTTTTTTCACTCTATGGCCAAAATTAAATCTCAAAAAAAGCACATATCAGGTATCAAAAACTCTGAAGGACGTTGGATAATAGATGGAGCAGAGATCAAAAGCCACCTAGAAGAATACTTTAAAAAGCATATAACTAGCAAAGTAAATCATAATGGTCAATTGTTATTGCAAGCAATAAAATGTCAGATAACGTCGGAAGAAAATGAGAGGTTAGAGGAATTTCCGAAAGAGGAGGAGGTTAGAAATGTTGTATTTAGCATAAATAAGGATAGTGCAGCTGGTCCAGATGGATGGAACAGTGCCTTTTTCCAGTTATCTTGGAATATCATTAAGAAGGATCTTCACCTTGCAATCTCATATATCTTCGCAGGAGCAGAAAATATCCAAATCTTGGGCCCACTCTTTTATTGTATTAATTCCTAAGATTAAGAATCCACAAAAAATGTGAGGATTTTAGACCAATTAGCTTGTGTAATGTGGTTTATAAAATCTTAGCTAAAATTTTGCAAAACAGGTTAAGTAACATATTCGCCGGCATTATCTCTCATGAGCAATCAGGATTTGTTAAAAATAGAATAATGATGGAGAATATAAGCCTAGCATCTTATTGATGAGAGACATTGGTATTAAAACTAGAGGCCATAATGTAGCAATTAAATTAGATCTCTCAAAGGCCTTCGATAGGGTGGAATGGTCTACTTTGTGTTTTGTCATGAGAAGAATGAGCTTCTCAGAATTCTGGATTGACCTGTGTTTCAGATGCATTTCAAGTGTGTGGGTAAGAGTTATAATAAACGGTCATAAAGGTGATGAGTTTAAGCCAGTAAGAGGGTTGAGGCAAGGGGATCCTCTGTCTCCTTATCTTTTCAATGTTTACTTGGAATTATTACTCTTAAACCTTAAACTGAAAATGCAAGAAGAGAATATCTTGACATATAGGCAGCCAAGAGGGACTCCTTTAGTGAGTTGCCTGGCATATGCAGATGACGTTATTATTTTTACTAATGCTAGCACTAAGTCTTTATTTAACTTGATGGAATTAATGCAGAAATTAGAGGAGACTGGGCATCGTATGAATAATAAGAAATGTTATTTTATTATGTCTTCTAAAATACCATAGAAAGTGGTACAACTAGTTAAAGAGATGACTGGTTTTGCCCAAAAAAAGGTGCCTTGATGTATTTGGGTTGCCCAATACATGAAGGCAGACTAAAAGAAGAATATCTTAATTTCCTTCTAGAAAAAATGAGAGGTAAGATTGCGGGTTGGAAGAAGGATATGTTAAGTTTTGGCGGAAGAGTCACTCTCATTTCTCACATTTTACATGGATCACTATCTCATATTCTATCGATAATCCAGCCCCCAAAAATAGTGTTCAAGAAATTAGAGAAAGAAATGGCTAATTTCTTATGGGTTAAATGGAAAGGTAAAGCTAAGTTACACTGGATAAAATGGGATTCACTATGTTAACCAAAAGAGGAGGTGGGCCTGGGTTTCACAAGTTTTGAGGTGGAGTCTGGAGCATGGGCTTGTAAAGGCTGGTAGAAACTAAAAGAAAATAATAGTCTTTAGGCAAGATTTATGAGGGCTAAGTATAACTGGGGAAAAGAAAAGAATAACAAAAAATCCTCAAGGACATGGAAGATGTTATTAAAACAAAAAAACCTTGTTGAATCCCACTCTAAATTAAACAAGAGTGGGTGGAAGTGGACTCTTGATCCACAAGGAGTTTTCACCTTGAAATCTGCAAAAGCACATCTAAGAATTAAAAGGAGGAGGTCACCATTGTTTAAATGGATCTGGGAAAATAACTCACCTCGAAAAATGAAAATTTTGCTGTGGAAAACCCTTCTAGGAATTATCCTAGTAGATAATAACATACAAAGGAAGGGCGTTAGAATTACTTCCAGGTGCGAATGCTGCCTCTCAGAAATTGAAAGTATAGATCATTTGTTCTCTACTAGTAGGATAGCAAATGAAGTCTCGAGCAAAATAAAAATGGTTCAAGTAAAACAAGAAAAAGGTTTTAAAGACAGATTATTGTGCTGGCTTGGAGCTGGATCATGTAATAAAGTTCAGTATTGGCTTACGAAAAATATCCCTTTGGTAGTTGTTTGGTGTATCTGGAAGGCAAGAAATAAGAGCAGATTTGATAACGTTCGAATGAACTCGAATGATATATTAAAAGATATTAAAAAAGAAATCTCTTGTATCTCGAAGGCTAGCCCTAATAAAATAAGGAAAGATAAGTCAGAAATTGAATTAATAGACTACTGGTGCTTATCATATGAAAATAGAAGGGGGCTAAGGGTTAAGAGTTTTAAGTGGGAGAAACCACCTGAAGGTAAAATGTCACTCAATACAGATGGCAGTTTTAACAGAGACATGGGGGCAACAGGAGGAGGAGGTGTTATAAGGGATTCGCAAGGAAAGATTTTAAAAGCTTTTAAGATTAACCTAAAGTGTATCTCATTATTATATTCTGAGATTCAAGCTCTTCTTAAAGGATTACAACTCTGCAGTGAGCTCAACCTTAGATAATTTCAAATTCAAGTTGACTCAAAGTTATTAGTGGACCTTGTTCATAAAAAGTTCAACCTTTGGCAATATGAAGATGACATAGAGTCTATAAATAAATATATAGAAAAAGAATGCGTCCATTGAGCACATTTACAGAGAGGCTAATTCCCTAGCGGATAGGCTAGCTAAAGAAGGTGCATATATAGGAGATGAGGTGTTTGACATAAGCAATCTCCCAACTAAATTTAAAGGCCTTGCAATGCTAGATGAACTGGGAACTCCATATATTAGGATTGAGAAAAATAAGTAATTTAAAATTCTGGTCATTATATAGTTAACTAGTTAGAATTGGTTTTTACAGATTTGGCTTGGCATAACTCTGAAAAGGTTGATGAGTTTACAGATTTGGCCTGAAATAAAGGTTATTCTTTAACAAGTACAACATTTATCCTAGTGGAGTAATAGGTTAAACATTAACTCTGAAAAGTCTTGAATTTTATAGAAATATATATCTACATTTACAGATTTGTTTACATAATCTGTATTTTACAGATTTATACTTTATATGTGTTTGGATAGTTTATTATATTGTAGTTTTTGTTCACAGGAGATTGGAGGATAGGCAAAGCTGTGTATACAAGCTAGGCTGAAAAGCTTGGTTTTTTTTTCCACCTTGACTAACCTTTTTGTAGATATGAAGCGATGGAGAAGGATTTAAAGGGGGAAGATGTTGATATAGTCTTTCTAGACTATACCAATATTCTGTGCAGATATAATTTTGTTACTCGGTCCTGAGGCATCCTGGTCCTGAGGGATGCCTAAATGGTTATGTTTACTGTCTTTTGGTGTTTCTATTTGGTTTTGTTTGCTTGAAATGCAGCTGTAGTTTTTGCCTTAGCATTTGAAGGCTAAGAGCGGAACACATAAGATTAAGAGTCACTCGGTCCTGAGGGATGACTAAATAATTTTGTTAGTGCTGTATTGTATTATTTTATTTCATGTTGCTAGAAAAAAAAAAGAAGGTTCCATGGTCCTGTGGGGAAGTAAAAATCTGATGTTCTTGTATATTTCATAGATGTTAGAATTCCTGATATGTGATATATGCTAGCTGGATCGCAGAAGTTGTAGAATATAAGTTATCTAGCAAAACATGACAGACATGAAAAATAAACTTCATGGACATTTAAGCAAGGCTGATACTTGAAAATGCAGCAAAGTTGGCAAACTTAAAAGCTGTTGAAAGGATGCTATGGGTGAATACATGCTGCTAAATTCTGCTAAATTGGTTATGTTTACTGTTTGTTTGCTTGAAATGCAGCTGTAGTTTTCGCCTTAGCATTTGAAGGCTAAGAGCGGAACACATAAGATTAAGAGTCACCCGATCCTGAGGGATGACTAAGCATGAAAAATAAACTTCATGGACATTTAAGCAAGGCTGATACTTGAAAAAGCAGCAAAGTTGGCAAATTTTAAAGCTGCCAAAATGTGGATGCTATGGGTGAATACATGCTATGGGGATGCTACCAAATTCTGATAAATTATGCTAAATGAGGATGCATGCTGCTATGCTGTAAAATCTTAAAGAAGCAATGTAGCTGAAAAGGGTGAATACATGTGGACTTAACAGGAAGAGAAGGAGATGCATAAGCAAGATATACAACACGAGATCAATCTAAAGAGAATATTAAAGATGTTTTTTTTTCAAGCTTTGTAAAGATATTTTATACATTGTTTTATTTTGACAAGGGTGTAAAAGGGAAATGGGGTAGATCTTTAGTTTGTAAAAATGGTATTCCTCCGCCAAAAGAGAGGTTCTTATAATTAATAAAACAAACTTTATTAAAAAAAAAGAAGAATAGTAAGAATAATTAGAATAATAAGAATAATAATAATAATAATAATAATAATAGGAAGAATAATAAGTATAAGAAGAATAAAAAAATAAAAAAAAATAAGAAAAATAAGAATTATAAGAAGATAAAGAAGGATAAGAAGAATAAGAATAATAATAATAATTAGAATAATAAGAAGAATCATCAAAATAAGAAGATTAAGAAAAAAAAAGAAAAATAAGATGAATAAAAAGAATAAGAAGAATAAGAAGAATAAGAAGAAAAAGAAGAATAAGCAGATTAAGAACAATAGGAAGAAGATGAATAATAATAAGAATAATAAGAATAAAAAAAATAATAAGAATAAGATGAATAAGAAGAATAAGAAAATAAGAAGAATAAGAAGAATAAAAAAATTAAAAAGAAAAAAAAGAAAAAGAAAAAATGAAAGAATATATAGAATAAGTTGAAAAAAAAAGAAGAATTAGAATAATAATAATAAAAAGAATAATTATAAAAATAAGAAGCATAACAAGAATAAGAAGAATAACAACAATAAGAAAAATAAGAAGAATAAAAAGAATAAGAAGAATAAGAAGAATAATTAGAATAAGAAGAATAAGTAGAATACGAATAATTATAACACATTGAAGAATAATAACAATAAAATGTATATGAAGAATAAGAAGAATAAGAAGAAATAAAAGAATAAAAATAAATCGAAGACTAAGAAGAAAAAGAAAAATCAGAAGAATGAAAAGAAAAGTAGAATAAAAAGAATAAGAAGAATGAGGTGAATAATAAAAATAATAACAATAATAAGAATAATAATAATATAATGAATAAGAAGAATAAGAAGAATTAGAATACATAGAATAATAAATGAATAAAAATAATAAGAATAATAAGAATAATAAGAATAATAAGAATAATAAGAATAATAAGAATAATAAGAATAATAAGAAGAATAAGATGAATTAGAAGAATAAACAGAATAATAAGAATAAGAAGAATAAGAAGAATAAAAAAAATTAAAAGGATAAGAAGAATGATAAAAATAATAAGTATAAGAAAAATTAGAAGAATAAGCTGAATAAATAAGAATTAGAAGACATAGAGGAATAAGAGGAATAAGAAGAATAAGAAGAATAAGAAAAATATGAATAATAAGAAGAATAATATGAATAAGAAGAATAAGAATAATAAGAATAATAAGAATAATAAGAATAATAAGAATAATAAGAAGAATAAGAAGAATACATAGAATAAAAGGAATAAGAAGAATACACTTATTATGTAGAATAAAAAGAATAAGAAAAATAAGTATAATAATAAGAATGAGAAGAATGAGAAGAACAAAAAGAATAAATGATAAATAGTATGTCTTTTAAGTTTTCTGAAGCTGTAAAGGTTTTCCTCCGCCTACAAGTGAGGGATATGTTTTCTTTAATAAATGATAAAAGCCTTTTTTTTAAAAAAAAAAAAGAACAAAAAGAATAAGAAGAAGATTAAGAAGGGAGAGAAAGAAAACCTTCTAGAGAGAGAGAATATGTAAATCTTGTGGAAGATTAAGCCATTTGCAATTGCATCTTGAAGAAAATGGATTTCTTAGATAATAAGAAATCATTTTCCTCATTTATTAAAAATAATTTGCTTGCTATCTCTTCTTCTTCGAATACACACGTGTAAAAATTTGTGGAACCCTCGATACTCTTCTCTGCCGAAGACATTCGGAAGCTTTTGGGGTCCAATAAACACACTCTGGTGGAGAAGTTTTCTCATGGTCGACCACGCATTGATGATATTCGAACATTTTTCAACTCTCTAAAACTCAAGGTACTAACAAAAATAGAATTCATTGATGTTAAACACATTCTGTTACAACTCCATACATAGGAAGACTTCTATCGCTTATGGTTGAAGTCCATCTGGTACATCACAGATTATCCCATGATAACATTTAAATGGACCCCCAACTTCAACACGAGAGAGGAGTTGGGTTAGTCCTAGTTTGGTTTCTATTTCCTATGTTGCCGATTCATTTTAATGACAAGCTTGCTCTCTATCACATCGCAAGCACATTGGGAACCCCTCTTCTACTCTATGGTGCTGCTTCTACACTCTCCAAACTTAGTGTAGTGAGGGTTTGTATTGAATCAGACTTACAGAAGCCACCACCTAACCAAATATTGATTGGAGACATGGAAGGAGGCTTTTGGCAGCAAGTAATTCCAGAAAACCTTCCCTCCTTTTGTTCTTTTTTGCAGAAAAATGGGATATGGCATGAATAATTGCATAATGCATAAAAGAATGTTGGAAACTACAAAGAAAATAGAGGAGAGGAAAATGGTGTCTAGAATGGGCAAGGAAATTGTGAGATATCAAAAAACCCCTCTCTAACCCCTCAATCTGTAATACAAAACAATGAAATATAAGTAAATATAGCTAGAAATAAATCAGTAACTCAGAAAATGGAGAAATGGGATAAGATAAATAGAACTAGGTGTGTCGGTAGTAGAGAGGAATTTAGGGCAGTAGACAAATCAGAACAAAATAAAAGAATATTAATGATTAGGAAAATTTAAGAGCTCAACAAAAAAACCAAGGAAAAAAAGAAAAATAAGGAAGATATATTTAAAAGATGGGAAGTTGCTATAGAGGATTTTTCGGAAGAGTAAATGGAGGTGAGAATCTCTATAACCCTTAACAGAAACGTGGAAGAAAAAGGACTTAATAAGTTGTCCTTCAATGATGATAAAAATATAGATAAATTTAGACAAGGTATGGAAAATAGAGAGTGAGCATTAGATGAAATCAAGATAATGGCAGTGCAATTAGGAAAGGAATGGAAAAGTGAGAAAGGAGTATTCCCAAGCTCCATAAAAAAATCAAGAAATACAAAAAAAATACCTAAATAGAATATATGATTCTAATGCACAACTAGAGCACGATCAAAATCCACTAGCAATGTATAATTATATTATCTGGAACATAAAGGGAGTTGCAAATCTTCCCTCGAGGAATAGATTAAAAAATTGATATATATGTATAACACTTCAGTAATAATTTTAATGGAACCAATGGTAGTTAAAAACCATTTAGAAACATATAAAAAATGCTAGGTTTTGAACATGCATTTGTTAATGATAATGGGAAGATATGGATATTGTGGAAAAGTAACTTAGATATTCACATAGTAAAAGAAATAGATCAACTTATAAACTTCATTCTAAGCCAAGAGGTAAAAGAGCTAATTACTGTGGTATACGCTAATAATAAAATCAATGAAAGGAAAATATTATGGGAAGAATGGAGAACATTTCAATTTAAGACCTTCCTTGGCTAGTAGGGGGAGACTTTAATACTGTAAGATTTACTAAAGAAAAGAAAGGAGGTAGACCTCCTAATCCAAGCGCTACCTCCTAATTTAATGAAACCATAAATAGAACAAACACGATTGAGGCTGATTTTTTTGGCTTGCAATTCACATGGTGTAATAACCATAATAAAAAGGGCATTACGTGGGCTAGATTAGATTGAGTTCTTTATAACTTTAAATGGTTAGAAAGATTTGGTTCTACTGAGGTAATGCACATAAATAGAACATGCTCAAACTACTCCCCACTCTTAATCATGATTAAAAATACAATACTTACTAATAAGGCCTTCAAATTTCAGAATACATGGTGTTTACACCATGGCTTCTTGGCATTAGTTAGTGAATCATGGAACAATGATACATCAAGAAATCCCATACAACGAATAAACTCGAAACTTAATAGATTAAAAATTGAGTTGAAAAGATGGAACAAATAGATATTTGGAGACATAAATAGAAATATAAGAAAAGCTAAGGATTTAGTTACAAAGAGAGAAACAAGACTTTGAAAGAGATCCATACAGTAATACCAGAAATGCCCTCGGCCAAGCTCAAGCTCTATTAAAATTAAAGCTCTCAATGGAAGAAGCTTTTTGGAAACAAAAAGCCAAAATAAAATGGTTAAAAAAAGGAGATTAAAACACCAAATTATTTTAGAAAATAACAAAGATAAAAAAACTAAAACATAGAATAAAGGGCATTAAAAATGATAAAGGAGAATGGCTAGATCAAGAAACAGACTTAAAAAAGATATTTTTCAAAATTTTTTGAAAAATAGCTGTGTGTATTTAACAATCACAAGAGAGATACTCTTTTACAAAAAATAGAAAAGATAGTTACTCCTGAAGATAACATTATGCTCTTCAAACTACCTGAAGAAGATGAAATAAAAATGGCTATTTTTCGCATGAATAAGGAAAGTACAGCATGCCCAGATGGATGGAACATCAAATTTTTCCAAGAATGCTAGCCCATAATAAAATAAGACCTACTGAAAACTATGCTTTGCATATTTGGTGCAATGAACATAGGTAAGAAATGGGGAAGCTTCCATATAGTCTTAATTCCAAAAGTGATGAACCCCAAGAAAGGAGAAGACAATAGGCCAATTAGCCTTTGTAACACCATTTATAAAATCCTTGCCAAAACACTGTAAAATAGATTATCACACATCCTTTCAAAAATTATCTCAAAAGAGTAACCAAGATTCATGAAAAATAGATTAATCACGGAGAATATATATCTGGCTAAAGAAATGATGAAAGAAATTTGAACAAAAACAAGAGGTCATAATATTATGATAAAATTGGATCTATCAAAAGCTTTTGATAGTGTGAATGGGACACCCTGTGTTTCACCATGAGAAAAATGGGTTTCTCAGAAACCTAGATATACCTAATATATAGATGTATCTTAAACACATGGGCAAGAATCCTCGTAAATTGAGTCTTAGCATAGAAATTTATTCTAATTAGAGGGCTAAGGTAAGGAGATCCATTATCTCCTCTTCTATTTAACATTTATATAGAAATGTTGATAGTGAACCTTAAAGATAATATGAGAAAATAGAAGATAGGTATGTTCAGGCAACCTAAAAACATGTCAATGGTAGGCTACTTAGCATATGCAGATGATATAATGATCTTCACAAATGGAAGCAGCAAATCTCTGCAAAATCTAATGCAGTTATTAAGGTGCATGGAAAAAGAAACTGGTCAACAACTAAATAAAAAGGAAATGTCAATATATGGTGGCCTCAAAAGCCCCACCTACATTAATTCACAAAATAAAAAATATAATAGATTTCTCCCACAAAAAAGGAGAAATAATTTACTTAGGCTGCCCAGTTTACAAAGGTAGATTAAAGATAGAATATTTAGATTTTTTAATGGAAAAACTATAAAAGAAAATATCAGGATGGACGGAGTATTTCCTAAATATGGAAGGAAGAATTTCATTGATTGCTCATGTGCTGCAAAGCACACTAATGCATAATATAATGATAACTCTACCCCCAAGCAAATTCAATAAGAACATAGAAAAAGAATTTGCTAACTTTTTATGGGGAAAAAAGAGGCCAAATATAAGTTGCACTGGAAAAATGGAATGATCTATGTTTTTCTGTACAAGAGACTGGACTGGGATTCACTAAGAGTAGTGAATTAGCCAAGGCCTGGGATTGTAAAAGGTGGTGGAGGCTCAAAGAAAATGTCAGCTTATAGGCTGAATTTATGAGAGCTAAATACTGCCTAAATGACAATCTTTGTATAGAAAATAATTGATGTAGAAAATCCCAGGTTTGGGCGCAAATGCTCAAAAAAAAAGAGACTTAGTGAACAACATTTTAAATTTACCAGACATGGCTGTGTATGGACACTAAATCCGGATGGAAAATTCTTTCTCAAATTAGTGAAGAATATAATAAAAAAAAGAAAGAAGAACAAGCCTTATTTACCTAGAACTGGAACAATGGTAACCCTCAAAAAATAAAAGTATTTATGTGGAAAGTTCTTTCAAACATTTTACCCATAGATACTAACATTAAGAAAAAGGGTATACAGATGGCCTCTAGATGTGAATGTTGTTTAAGTGAAATCGAATCCCTAGATCATATTCTATCTTTAGGTACGGTGGAAACTGAAATATGGAATAGATTAGATTCAGAGCTGCACTTAAAACATACACATCTACCATTAAAAATGAGGCTTCAAAAATGGAACAAATATCACACCTCTAGCACCTCTCAGAAATGGTTTAAAAAAATGTCCCCCTCATAGCTATTTGGTGCATATGAAAGACTAGAAATAAGAGTAGGTTTGAGGGTCATAGAATGACAATCGAATATATCTGGAGGGACATAAAAGATGAAACCAGGAAAATATCTGAGCATACCCCTTAAAAATGCACAGAACAGATTTAGAAAAAGATACATTTAATTTTTTGGAAATTAAAAGTAAACTAAATAAAACAGTTTAAGCTGATTAGTATAAAATGGGAAACCCTAAGAAATATAGGGTTGTATTGAACAAAGATGATAACTTTGATAGAGATATCGGAGTAGCAGGAGGTGGTGGTGCTAAAAGGAATTCTGAAGGAAAGCTAATATTAGCTTTCACAAGGAATTTTAAAGCATCATCAGCTCTTCATGTAAAAATTTTAGCTCTAAGAGGAGTGAGACTTTGCAAAAAATTAGAAATCAACCACCTAGACAATCAAATAGACTCAGAAAGAGTGGTAAACCTAATTAACAAAAAAATAGTGAGATGGAAATATGAGGAAGAAATGGAAGAAATTCTACAAGTAATGAAAACATTAGATTTCTCTATTAAACACTTATTCAAAGAGGCTAATTCCCTTGCAGATAAGCTAGTCAACGAATGAAGAATAAGAGGAGAACAAGAATATAAGAAAGAGAACCTTCAGGATAAATATACAGGTATTGTAAAAATGGATAGGAAGGAATATTCTTATATTAAAAAAATAAAATTATAGAAATAAGGTAACCTATAGTAAATCAAAAAGATAAGTTTAGAGCATTCTAAGTACTTACAGGTGTAAGTTCATATATAAGCTGCCAGATCACAAGTTGAACTAAGAAGTAGAGTTTACTCCTAGTAAAAATCTAGAGCAGTGGATATTATGGAAAAGTCAAATAAAGGTTTTGGTGATTCAAGAGTCACCCTGGTCCTGTGGGGTGACTTATTTGAATTTCACCACCAAACTATAGGGTTTATTATCTGTATTGCAGGGCAGAAGTTAGATATGTCAGCAGATCAAGGAAAGGTACTTAACAGGGCAGAAGTTCCATGTTGGTAAGGGTTTTAAAAGGAAAAAGAAGAAGTGTGTGGGTAGGGGTTTGGCCTGGTTTTATTTTGCAGGATGTTCAGAGAAGGAGAAGTACAGGAAGCAGAAATAGAAACTCGGGAAGGTCCAACCTACCTATTATGGGCTGTCACATTACAAGGATAAATAACAAAGGCTCATGGCACAATAGCAAAATGCAAGGGACAATAAACACAAATCAATTACAAAATATGTATCCATGTGGCTTGGTCGGTTTGCTATTTTTCACTGGATAAAATTATAAATGTAGTTCACAGGCTACCTGGAACTGAGGAGGAAAGAGAAGAAAGAAGATAGATAGAATATGGAGGGCATATTTTTTTCTTGTGTTTTTTTTTTCGTCTAAATGGTTAGGCACATAGTATAGTGTTTGTATGTTTGAGTCGGTAATTATTAAGGGTCTGTTTTATTTTAAATAGCTAAGGGTCTGTTAAGGTGTGAATACTATCTGTAAGTTTGGTAGAGGTAGGGTCTGAATCGGGTTTGTTTTGGGTCAGCAAGGGGAATTATCCAAGGAGGGACAAAAGGTGTCCTTGGACAAAGCATCTCAGCACGTGCACATAGATTGAAAAGCATGAAGATGATTTAGAAGGAACTTGGTGGACAACAACAAACAAACAATTTGAGGGGAAAATAGTAACTGAAACTTAAGATGAGCACTAGGAGGACTGCAGAAATGGTTAAGGCTCATCAAAAAATTAAGATTCCAGAAACAATAAGAGGCTCGTGTGCCGTCATAGAGATCAGGATAAAAAAGGAATCACTAGAATTGCTTTTCTATTTAAACAGGGTAAAGAGTAGAATATAGTTTGTAAAAATGGTATTCCTCCACCAAAAGAGAAGGTTATTATAATAATAAAACAAACTTTCAAAAAAAAAAAGAAGAATAAGAATAATAATAAAAATAAGAAAAATAAAAAAAAATACGAATAATAAGGTTAAGAAGAAGAATAATAATAATAATAATAATTATTATTATTATTATTATTATTAGAATAAGAAGAATTAGAAGACTTAGAAGAATAAGACGAATAAAAATATTAGAAGAATAAGAAGAATAGAAAGAATAATAAGAATAAGAATAATAAGAAGAATTATAAAAATAAGAAGAATATGAAAAATCATAAGAATTAGAAGAATAAGAAGAATAACAAGAATAAGAAGAAAATAAACAATAAAAAGAATAAGAAATATCAGAAGAAAAAGAAGATTAAGAAAAAAAGATGAATAAGAAGAATAAAAAGAATAAGAAGAAAAAAAAGAAAAAGAATAAAAAAAAGAAAAAGTAGAAAAAGAAGAAAATGAATAAAAATAAAAAAAAGAAGAAAAATAAGAAAAATAAAAAAAATAAGAAAAATAAGAAAAATAAGAAAAATAAGAAAAAAAGAAAAAAAAGAAAAAAAAGAAAAAGAAGAAAAAAAGATAAAGAAGAAAAATAAGAAAAATAAGAATAAGAAGATTAAAAAGTATAAGAACAATGAGAAGAATAAGGAAAATAATAAGAATAAGATAAAAAAAAATAAGAAGAATAAGAAGAAAAAAAAAGAATAAAAAGAATAAAAAGAATAAAAAGATGAAGAAGGATAAAAAGAATAAGAAGAATTAGAAGAATTAAAAGAATGAGAAGAATAACAAGAATAAGAAGAATAAGAAAATTAAGAAAAAAAAGAATAATAAGAAGAATAAAAGAATAATAAGAATACAAAGAATAAGAAGAATACAAAGAATAAGAAGAATAAGAAGAATATGAAGAATAAGAAGAACAAGAAGAATAAGAAGAATAAGAAGAAAAAAAAGAATAAGATGAATAAGAAGATTAAGAAGATTAAGAAGATTAAGAAGAATAAGCAGATCAATAAGAATTAGAAGACTTAGAAGAAGAAGAATAATAATAATAATAATAATAATAATAAGAAAAAAAAGAAGAAATAGAAGACTAAGAAGAATAAGAAGAAAAAGAAAAATCATGAGAATAAAAAGAAAAGAATAATAAGAACAATGAGAAGAATAAGAAGAATAAGAAGAATAAGAAGATAAGTAGAATAAGAAGAATTAGAAGACTTAGAATAATAAAAATAATAAAATGAATAAGAAGAATAAAAAAAATAAAAAGAATAATAAAAATTAGAAGAATAAGAATAATAACAAGTATAAGAAAAATAACAACAAAAAAAAGAATAAGAAGAATAAAAATAATAAGAATAATAATAATAATTAGAATAATAAGAATAATTAGAAGAATAAAAAGAATAAAAAGAATCAGAAAATTAAGAAGATTAAGAAAAAAAAAAGAATAAGAAGGAAAAGAAGGAAAAGAAAAAAAAATAATAAGAAGAAGAATAAAAAAATGAAGAAAAATAGGAAAATAATAAGAATAATAAGAAGAATAAAAAGAATAAGAAGAATAAGAAGAAAAAGAAGTGAAAGAAGAATAAGAAGATTAATAAGATTAAGTAGAATAAGAAGAATAATAAGAATAATAAGAATAAGAAGAATAAGAAAAATAAGACCAATAACAAGAATAACCCAAAAAAAATGAAAAAGAAGAATTAGAAGAATAATATGATTAAGAAAAATCATACAAAAAGAAGATTAAAAAAGAATAAGAAGTAAAATAAGAATTATTAGAATAATAAGAACAATGAGAATAAGAAAAATAAGATGAATAAAAAGAATAATAAAAATAAGATGAATAAAATAAATAACAAGAATAATAATAATTATAATCAGAAAAATAAGAAGAATAATTTGAATTAGAAGAATAAGAAGAATAAGAATAATAAGAATAATACGAATAATAAGAATAATAAGAAGAATAAGAATAATAAGAATAATAAGAAGAATACGAAGAATAATAACAATAAGAAGAATAAGAAGATTAAGAAAAATAAAAATAATAATAAGAATAAGAAAAGTAAGAAAAATATGAAAAATAAGAAGAATAAAAAAATAAGAAGAATAAGAAGAAAAAGAACAATTAGAAGAATCAGAACAATAAAAAGATTAAAAAGAATAGGATGAATAAGAAAAAGAATAATAATAATAATAATAAGAAAAAAAGAATAAGAAGAATTAGAAGTATAACAAAAATAAGAAGAATAAAAACTATAAAAAAAATAAAAAGAATACGAAGAATATGATGAAAAAGAAGAATTAGAAGAATAAAAAGATAATGAAGAATAAGAATAAAAAGAAGAATAAGAAGAATAAAAAGAATAAAAAGAATAAATAGAATAAGTAGAATAATAAGAATAAGAATACTAAGAAAAATATGAAGAATAAAAAGAAAAATAAGAATAAGAAGAATAAAAAGAATAATAAGAATAAAAAAATAAGAAGAATATGAAAAATAAGAAGGATAAAAGAATAAGAACACTACAAGAAAATGTCAATTTAGCCAGGAAAATTTAGCTAGTGATCAATCACTAGCAAAATAGCGAGGGATTAGCGACGGAATAGGAATGAATTTTTGATTTTCCATTGAAATAAATACTTGTGATGGATTAGTGACGGATTAACGATAGATTTGCAATGGAAATGACTCATTGAAATTTTTTCGTCGCTAACATTTTCATACATTTCCACGTAAAAAAAACCAAGAATTTTGTCATGGATTTAGCAATGGATTTCCTTAGCTAATTATATCAAGAAAATTAACAATGGATTTCGCAATGGATTTCCCTAGGTAATTAAATTGGGAATTTAGCGAGGAATTTAGTGACGGAATTACTTTAACTAATTATATATAGAAAATTAGTGATTAATTTAGCAACGAATTTTCCCTAGCTAATTATATTGAGATAAATTTCGTCGCAAATATTTTCGTAGATTTCCACTCAAAGAAAACTAGAAATTTAGCGAGGATTTCATCAATGAATTTAGCTATGGAATTTTCCTAGCTAATTATATCAAGAAAATTATCGACATATTTAGCGACAAAATTTCCCTAGCTAATTATATAAAATTAAATTCTTTTGCTAAAATTTTCATAGATTTTTGAGCAAAGAAAACTAGCAATTTAGCGTCGAAACTAGTGACAGATTTTCCATAGCTAATTATATCGAGATAAAATCCATCGCTAAATAATTATCTGAAATTTTTTTACAATTTTATATTTTTATTCAAGCGATTATTTCTTAAATTTTATTTTTCACAAAATATATCCATTTATCTAAGAATTTTCCCTAACTATTTTCACTGAGAATAATTTCCATCTCAAATCTTTTATGATTTAATGTTTTTTAATTTATTATTTATTTTAATATTTTATTTTATTTTATTTATTAAATATATGTCATTATCTATAGATCAGCGATCCTTGAAAGAACATTCTTCTCATAAAATTATAATAAAAAGATATTATAAATAAATTATTTAAAAAATATAAAAATACAAAAAGAATTGTATTAATACTGACTAAAATAACTATTTTTATGATTATAATATTTTAAAAAATTATACAAAAAATTTTCTTAAATTTTTAATTAAGAACCTTAACAATTTGTATTAAAGTAAATTTAAATAATTAATTCTATATTTATAATACTTTTTAAAGATATTTTAAAAATTAAATGAACATACATTAAAATTTCTACTAATATAAATGTAAAATAATTAATTATATGATTAAATAAAATATTTCCAAAAATATCTCATTTGATGAATAAACTAGTAAATATTAATATTATTATAAGTATAAAAAAATTTTATGATTATAGGAAACTTTTAAAAAAAATAATTACTATAAAATTTGAAAATCTTGAATTATAATAAAAATTTAAATTTTTCTATTAAATTTAAATGAAAATAAATTGATATTTAAAAATAAATACATAGATGTTTGCACCTACTGATATTTTTAAAAATTAAATAATCAAGTAATCTTTTTACTATTAGCTTTTAATATTCAGGTATTTATTAAAATAATAAATATAACTTTTATTAATTATATTCTCATTTTAAGTAATTTTTAGAATTTTAAAAATTATAAATGATATCAAATAATATGAAATTGTATGCCTTTAAAATTATTTCATATTATCTTCATAAAAATTAATATGAATTCTTAAAAATTTATAACTATAAAATATATATATTTATATATTTTTTAACATAAAGAGTATTTATAATTCTTAGTAGAGTGGCTTGAAGACTAATCATCTTTTAATGTGTGCCTTTAATATGAAGTTTATAAATTTTGTAGCCATGATTTTTTTTTCTAGTTGGAAGGCTAAATATCTATTTTTTGAAATTGTTTATATATTTTTATCTAATTAATTTAATAATTAAAAATTGCAAGGTGTTTATTTTTCATGTGTGCCTTACTACATGCACAATAACTTGTTAAAAATAATTTATTAAGTAAAAAAAAGATGAGTATTTTTGTTTTATATATATTTATTGTTTATTAAATGTTTTGATAATTAAAATTTAAACATTTACTGAATTAAAACATTTATGCACAACTCTTCTAAGTCTCTATCTAGCACCATCCGCCTCTCTCTCTCTCTCTCTCTCTCTCTCTCTCTCTCTCTCTCTCGATAGTTGACACGGATAAATCAAAACAAAACGAAGTAATTTTCTTCAGCTGTGTGCTGCATTCATTACTTGAAATCCACTGTGGGGTGAATTATCTCCAAGGCCGTCTTGCTGGTTGTACAACACCGATAAACATGGCCACCTTCCACCACGTCATTGGCTGTCAACCTACAATGACTACTCTAATTACATCAACTATTTGTCAGATGACATGCAGATTCAGCCTCTCCAATCCACCGATCCTCTCGTCTACTTCTTCTACAAGTAATCTATAAATCAATCAATGTTAATTCTAATTTTCTTTTGATTTATGTCGTCGGGTTTATGAAGCTCTAGCACCAGTTCTATGAATCCGAAAATGATTCCTTACTTTGATTCTTTACTCTCTAAAGCCACCTCACACATGGCTCATTATGGAAGCTCTGCAATTCTCAGAAAGTAAACCCGACATGATACTAGCATATTATAGAATTATATATAAGGTTTTATTATCTTCCTATTTGTGCGTTATGACGAAGCACAACACAAAACCCATGACAAGTTGTTTCCTCCTAGAAAATTAGCTAATAATAAGATCATCCTATTTGTTTATGTTTGTAATCTCACCTCTGCGGAGGGGGGATTTGAGGTGTTGCCAGCATCTTCATACCCTATGTGGAGATCTACAACTTGATCTAAGTTGTCCACTTGTTCTAGTCATGTACAAGTGTTTTTGGGATTCAATGTTATCCACCAAATGTATTATCATCTTTTTTGTGGTATAAGTAACTCTGAATTCATTGATGGAATTCATGCTTTTTATGCCATAGGTTTAATCAAAGCTTTTTCCCTTCTGGAGTCCAAGTGGAATCAGTTATGTGATGATCTTGAAAATGGTTTCTTAGGAGAAGAAATTTCTGATTCAGCAATGAGAAGCTTTGTTACTGAGCTTCTTAGTGGCCCTCGAGTAGACCTCTCCATGAAAGTTAGAATAATATTTAAGAAAAACAGTTGGGATGGGATTGTGAGCAAGTTGTGGCCTAGTATTCGGTATATCAAGTGTGTCGCCACATGAAGCATGAAGTAGTATTATCCAAAACTCAAGCAATACGTAGGAGAGACTCCATTGTTAAGCACAAATTACCTTGCTTCAGAATGTTGTGTTATAATCAACCCTGATCATATGCAACCACCAAAGACAACTCAGTTCGTCATGCTTCCCACAATAGCTTACTTTGAGTTTCTTCCATACGATCCTATTAATGCGGGTCATGGTGTGACCGTGAGAGAAGAAACAACTGGGGATTTCTCTGGTGTCGAGGTGGGGAAGATGTATGAGTTGGTCGTGACTACCTATAGAGGACTGTATCAATATTGATTGGACGATATAGTGAGGGTTGTTGGCTTCCATAACTACTCTCCTCAAGTTGAGTTCGTAATGAGAGTACAACAGCTTGACTCTGATATTATGACTAAGGTAAACTTGATGCCTGCCATTGAAAGTTACTAGGTTGTGATAAGAGCTGCCATAGGAATTAAAATTTCAGAGTTTGATGCAACATTCTTGGGCTCTGAATCAATCCCAAAGTAGTTGAAAATACTAGTGGAAGTCACAGAAGATCACATGTTTGTGGGGAAGAAGGTGAACGAGTCAATTCTAGTTCTTAGGAGGATCTGTTCTTTGCCCTAGGACAACTTGGGATCTCTCTATCATGCTAGGAAGGATAGAAGTGAAGCTGGCTCATTGTTGTTGGCCATAGTTAAGCCATGCAGCTTTGATAAGTTGTCAGGGCTAGCCATCAAGAATGGAGCATTGGCTAGCCAATACAAGCCACCAAAGATACTGAAAAAAATTTAGCTTGTCAATTTCCTTGAACTACATTCTCTTGTTTGCGTATCTTTGGATAATATAGAAGATTCTACGTGTAAGATTAGATTTCCTTCAGCCATGAGTTTCTTATCGATTTAAAGTATGCTATCTACCTAACTCTTCATCGCTTATCTTAATTCAGGAGTGTTTATTTTGATTCTGGTATTTTTTTTTTCCAATTTCATCTTTTTCCTAGCTTATGTATATTCTCCCATTAAACCTGGCTTACTAGTTCTCGACATGGATGTGTTCATCTTTTTTCCATGTATTTTGTCATTCTGACCAGCTTGTGGCAATGTGTATTTTGCCACGGATGTGTTAGTCATAGTGGGTGTTGGTGGTTGTGGTGAGTAGTGTGTATATAACAACATATTTAATATTTACAGAATAAATTAAGTAAATATGATAATCCCAAGATTAATAAAACATAAATATATACGTATATTTTACTATATGTATAACTATTAAAATAGTATACATAACTATATATAAATATAACAACATATATTTAATATATATATATATATATATATATATATATATATATATATATATATATATATATATATATATATATATATATAACAATATGTCTATCAACATATTACTATATATTAATGTTTTTATCTACATCAATACCTATACATAGCCATATGTCTGAATATATAAAATTACATGAAATACTATATATAACTACATCTACAACATGTATAACTACATTTATAACTATATGAATAACAATGTGTGCAATCACACATGTAACTATAATTATAATTAAAACTTATAAAAACATTTATATATAATTATATGTTTAACTATATATGTATAATTATTTATAAATATTTATATAACTATATAAATCTCTTTATAACTATATTTAATTATATTTGTTACTATGTAACCTAATTTTATAACTATATTTATAACTATATTTATAACTATATTTATAACTATATATAACTATTTTTTAACTATATTATAATTTATAACTATATGTATAATTCTATATAAGTATATTTATAACAAAATATACTATTTGTATAATAACATATATCAATATATATTGTATTTTACTATATGTATAACTTTAAAAATATTATATATAACTATTTCTTTAGCTGCATACATATTTATAACTATATGTATAATTAAATATTATTATATATAAATCTATTTATAACTAAATATACTATATTAATAATTTATTGGTAAACAACCAAAACATAATTTCGTTTTTTCTTTAATATTTTTTGATATATGTACAAAAACGGCGTGTGTCTTCTGTGTTTGACTAATCTGTAAAAAAAAAAACACTTTTCATCCAATCACATTTATGTTGCCTCTTCTTTTGTCTGTGCCACGCCACCGCTTTGTGGATGTGAATGAAATGGACACACCTTTGTTATTACTACTTTTTAATTGTGGGCCTACCTACACTTAAGATGGGACTGATGACCAGATCCCTCAACTTTCTCTTGACTATGATTGGTTATTAAATGATTCGTTATTGTAACACTTGAACTTGCCTGACTAAACCAGCTTGGTGCACCTCGAATTGGAGGTGACCATCATGGCCACAACATGAGAAGTGTCGACCAATCACGAATCATATTGTGAGGATATTAAATTTAATAATTAATATCTGGATAGTTATGTTTAAGGGTCTGTAAAATGTAGAATAAATATAAAAATTTATTTGAAAATATAAAGACTTTCAAAATCAGGGAATTGTTTTGATTTTTAATTTATTAAATGCCCAAAATTGCCCATATGACTACGAATAATCAACTATTATTTAGTGTTTTATTTAAATATTTTTTTTAATATATATATATATTGATATTTGAAAGATTTATACTTTTGTGTACCAAACATAAAATAATTAAAAAATAATAACGTAAATCTTCATAATTAAAAACATATATACCAAAATCTAAACTAATTAAGTTTAGGCACGCTCAAAAATAGTAATACCAAATTGCATCTCCTTTCCATATAATTAAAAAAAATAATAACGAGAATTTCCCATGACCTCATCACTTCTCCCCCAACAAAAGCTGATTTACGAAAATTTCTAGAGGTGTCAAACGGGACGTACCGGGTCGGCCCGGCCCGTTTTTAGCCGGCCCTACTTGCTTTCGTGCCGGGCCAGGCACGGTACTATGAAGATCAGCCCTACATGGGCCCAAGGCACGAATCCGCTGGGTTCGGTCCGATCGGGCCCAACCTCTACGTCTAACATAAAAAAATTAGGGTTTTGGTGCCCCTGTACCCTAATTTTTTTAAAAAATCGGTATCTCAGCTCGTACCGAGGTACAATGCTAATGAGCCATGGTACCGTGCCAGGCCATGCATGGCACGAGGTCCGGTTGGCCTCGGCACAGCACGGCACGATCGTGCTATGGTCGGGCACGGCACGAGCTCGAGCACAAGTAATTTCCTTGCCCAGGCACGGCCGAATCGTGTCGCTCGTATTGGGCCGGCCCGACCCGATTGACACCTCTAATAATTTCTTGTCAATCTTCTTTCCAAAAATTTTAATCCCAGTCTTTCGGTTCTCCCCCACCACTCACCATTCCTCTGCCCATCTTTGTCTTTTCTTTCTCTATCTTCCCTTTTTTCTACCAATTCCTTTCTTCATTTCATGCCATCCCAAATTGCTCCACCTTTCCCCATTGATATCCCCCCTCTATAAACCACTTACTTCACTAGTTCTCGTGAATTTGTGGGAAGTAAAAATATTTGTATGTATATGTGTTTTTATTATCAAAATTAATGTTATATATATATATATATATATACTCATATACATTTCCCTACATATATATACTTGTACATATACATTATTTTACATGTAAATATCCACATATACACTTCTATATATTTGTATGTATATCTATTTATCCCCATATGTATCAAGATTTTGAAAATAGTGTGTATATACTTTTATGCCATGCACAGCCACACATCCACACACACAAACACACTACTGTACACCCAAACACACACACATATACACACACATGTTAAATAAACATTAAATATTCATTTTTATTGCGGAATATGAAATGTAAAGAGTCATCAGTTACTTTTATGAGTGATAATGATTTTTAATTTTCAATTTTAGAAGGACAAATTATACCCTATAAATAAATCATTGTATTGCTTGTAAGAATATAGAATAAAATAAAAAGTCTCTCTTCATAAATAATTCTCCTCAGTTATAGTTTGCAGCAAGCAATTTTTTTTACAACTTGAAATCGGAGGGATGGGGAGTATAATCAATAATGTACCGCAGCCCCGATTAACGAAGGTGAACTACGAGAATTGGAGCATCCAAATGAAAGCTATTCTTGGTTATGTGGATTGTTGGGAGGTGGTTCAAGAAGGTTTCGAAGAACCAGAATCTACCGAAGGATATACGGCGGCTCAAAATAAGGTATTGAAATTAACGCGATCAAAAGATAAGACGCCATTGCACATGTTGTTTCGAGTTGTTGATGAGTTGGGCATTAAGAAGATTGTGAATGCGAAAACTTCAAAAGAAGCGTGGGACATCTTGGAGACTACGTACAAAGGAACCGACCGAGTTAAACAAGTTTGCCTTCAAACTCTTTGTAATGAGTTGAAAGGCATGAATATGAAGGAGTCAAAAGGTGTATCCGATTGCATCACGCCTGTTCAAACCATGGTGAATCAACTCAATAGAGATGGAGAAAAGTTGTCCGATACGCGGGTTGTGGAGAAGATTTTAAGGTCGTTAACTGACAATTTCGAAAATATAGTATGTGCCATAGAAAAGTCAAAGGATTTAGTAATGTTCACAGTCAACGAGCTTGCTGGTTCCCTAATGGCACATGAATATCGTAATAAGAAGAAGAAAGATGAGGCACTTGAGCAGGCACTTCAAACCAAAGCATCGTTCAATGACCAAAAGATATTCAATCCTCAAAAATTTCGAGGTAAATGGCGTCGCCGTGGTAGTCGAGGAAAAAGTCGCAGTGGGAAAAGTTGCAGTCAAGAAGGGTATAATGAAAAGAATGGGCAATCAAACCAACAAAATTGGCATGGAAGAGGACACGGTCATGGAAGAGGCGGTCGGTCAAATTATTCCAACTTCGAGTGCTACAAGTGTGGCAAATATGGTCACTATCATAAGAATTGTAATTCCGATAAATGTTACAATTGTGGAAAGGTGGGGCATTTTGCAAAAGAATGTCGAGTCGAGAAAAAGATGGAAGTGACAACCAACCTAGCCATGGAAGATGAAGTGGAAGAAGGCTTTCTCTTAATGGCACATAACAAAGTCAACACCAACAACGACACTGTGTGGTACTTCAACATGTCTGCAAGCAACCACATATGTAGGCATGAGCATTGTTTCAAATAGATATGGAAGGTTGAAGCTGTATCTATATCATTTACAGATGACTCGAAAGTTGAGGTCAAAGGCCAAGGTACGATTTATTATGTACAAAAGGATGGTTTCATTGGATCAATCCAAGATATGTATTACATACCAGATCTCAAGAGTAATATTTTAAGTATGGGACAACTCATGGAGAAAGGTTATTTAGTTTTTATGAAAGATTGGATATTACTATTGAAAGACAAGTAAGGGCGTTCAGTCGCACAAGTTGAAATGGGAAAAAATCGAATGTACAAACTGAATTTGATAAGTGTACGAGAATAATGTTAGCAAGTCAACGTAGAAGACAAGGTGTCACTATGGCATCTCCATTTTGGTCACCTACATGACGAAGGCCTAAACAAGTTGGAAAAGAAGAATGGTGCACGGACTACCAAACATGGAATATGAGAGAAATTTTTGTGAAGAATGTGTGCTTGGAAAGCATGCAGGAATGTCATTTCAAAAGAAGGTAGAATATCGGGCTAAGCAACCTCTCGAGTTGATTCATTCAGTCATATATTGACCAACCACCCATGAATCTTACAGCGGCAAAAGATATTTCATTTCCTTTATTAATGATTTCTCACGAAAAACTTGGATATATTTTCTGAAAGAAAAATCTGAGGCGTTCGAGGTGTTCAAAAAATTCAAAGTGCTAGTGGAAAAGGCAACCGGTAGATACATCAAATCTATACGGTCCGATAGAGGTGGTGAATACACTTTGATGGTTTTCATGGAGTACTGCGCATTGTACCGTACTCTCCACATCAAAATGGTATGGTCGAGAGGAAGAACTGGACCATTCTCGACATGGTTCGCTCAATGCTCAAAAGCAAGAAAATGCCAAAGAAATTTTCGGCGGAAGCCGTGTAATGCGCCATCTATGTTCAAAATTGGTGTCCATATGCGAAGTTGTATGATCAAACACCATAAGAGACATGGAGCAGACAAAAACCGACAGTCGCTCATCTTAAAGTATTCAACAGTTTGGCCTACGCACACGTGCCGAATCAACGAAGAACAAAGCTCGAAGATAACAACAAAAAATATATTTTTATTGGGTATGATGAGAAAACAAAAGGATACGAGCTATTCGATCCGATAAGCAAGAAGATTCTAGTGAGCCGTGATGTACGAGTTCATGAAACAAATGAATGAGATTGGAATAAAGCAACAGAGGATATCATCAAAGTTGGAGAATCATCAGCTGTTATGCCAACAACTATACAGAAAAATTATGAAACCATTAATGATGAAGATGAACCGCGACAACCCAAAATGCAAAGCTTACAAGATTTGTATGATTCGAACAAATGAGATACACATTGTATGTCTTTTGGTGGATTCCGAGAATTTAAGTTTTGAACCGGTAGTGCAAGAAAGAAGTGGCAAACTACCATGGATGGGGAGATTAAAGCAATAGATCATAACAACACATGGGAGTTAGCAGAATTTCCGAAAAGAACTCAACCCATTGATGTCAAGTGGGTATTTAAGAGAAAGATGAATGTTCAATGAAAGATAGAATGACATAAGGCGAGACTTGTAGCAAAGGGTTACAAGCAAAAGGTAGGAATCGACTATGACGTGGTGTGTGCTCCCGTTGCAATAATGGAGACAATTAGATTGCTCATTTCACAAGCGGCTCAATTCAAATGGCCGATATTACAAATGGATATTAAGTCAGCATTCCCGAATAGTGTGCTTGAAAAAAAATTTATATTAAACAATCACCCGGGTAAATGAAAATCGAAGAAGAAAAGAAGGTGTTGAAATTGAAGAATACACTTTATGTGTTGAAGCAAGCATTGCGGGTGTGGAATACTCATATCAATATATACTTCAAAGAGAACGGTTTAGAGCAATGTCCCTACGAACATGCCCTTTATGTGAAGAAGAGTGGAGGTAATATGTTATTTGTTACTCTTTATGTTGATGATCTCATTTTTATGGGGAATAATAATGAAATGATACAAAAGTTCAAGGGCACTATGCCATGGGAATTCGAGATGATAGATTTGGGCTTGATGAAGTTTTTCTTTGGTTTGGAGGTAAGACAAGGAAGAATAAGTATCTTTGTATCCTAGGAGGTATATACGAAGGAGATTTTGAAGAAGTACAAGATGGAGTCTTGTAATCCAGTTTCAACACCAATGGAACTATGTGCAAAACTCTCTAAGTTTGATGGATGATAACGAGTCGATACAAGCAAATACCGGAGTTTGGTGGGAAGCCTTCGCTATCTCACATGCACAAGGCTAGACCTTGCATTAAGTATCGGCATTGTAAGTCGGTTCATGAGGGAGCCAGTCTATTCACATTGGAATGTATTAAAGCAAATTCTACGGTACATCAAATGAACAATGTCACTCTGGTTATTCTATACAAATGCAGCAGATTATAAGTTGGTCGGATACTCCAATAGCAATTGGTGTAGAGATTTGGATGATCGGAAAAGCACATCGGGTTATGTATTTTTTATGGGTGACAAGGCATTTACATGGCTTTCAAAGAAGAAACCAATCGTGACACTCTCAACATGTGAAGCTGAATATGTGGCAGCATCTTTAGGTATACGTCATGCGATATGGCTCAAAAATTTGTTGGGAAAGATGGAGCAACAACAACTCACTGCGACCGATATACGAGTTGACAACAAATCAGCAATTGAGTTGTGCAAAAACCCAGTGGATCATGAGAGAAGCAATCATATTGACATTAATTTTCACTTCATTCGAGATCAAGTGAAGGAAGGAAATATAGAATTAGTGTACGTGGCAAGTTAGGATCAGGTCGCGAATATCTTCACGAAACTGCTATCTACGATACTAATCGACAACTGCAAAAGATTTCTCAGCATGAAAGATGACAGAAGCATTTAAGTTTATGGGGGAGTCTTGTTAAATAAACATTAAATGTTCATTTTTATTGTGGAGATGAAATGTCAAGAGTCAGCAGTTACTTTTACGGGTGATAATGAATTTGAATATTCAGTATTAGAATAGCAAATTATACCCTATAAATAAATCATTATAGTGCTTGTAAGTATATATTATAAAATAAAAAGCATTTTTACAATATATAGCCTATATATGTAATGTATTTTTAATGTAACACGTGAAACATATATATATATATATATATGAGAGAGAGTGTGTGTGTGTGTGTGTGTGTGTTTGTGTTTGTGTTTGTGTGTGTCTGTATCTGTGTGTATGTTTTTGTGTGTGTGTTTATGTCTGTGTGTATGTGTTTGTGTGTGTGTTTGTGTGTGTGTGTGTATTTAAAATTATTTGTTTTTAAAAATTTAATTAAAATAAAATATTATATAATATACACAATTAATAAAATATCATAAATTTTTTATATTAAAAACAAATATAAAAATATATATACATATAAATATATATATACATAATGTAAGTATAAATTATACATACATTTAAACATGTATTTATAAAAATGTATACATACATGTACACTTATTCATTTATGGGTATGTACATTAAGTATTCTTCAAGTATTCTTTATTTATATAATTTTTACTAATGTCCAATAATATAAAATATTTATTATTTATTTTAGCTAATTTATAATACACATAACTAACATAGCATTTATTAAAATTATAGATTCTTTTTTACATATTGAAAGGAAATTAATGGTGTGATATTTTAATTTGTTCGTGAATATGGAGATTTGATCAAGAATAATAATTAGTCTGTTGAATATAAGGGGGTTCATTTCAAATTTATTATTTTTCATCATGACATCATATTTGACTTACTAATTAATCAAATATATGTTGAAATAAGCATAGAGTTTTATTAATTCAGTATTTATTTCATTGTAAAATTTGAACTTTCTTGTATGATTTCACTTGAAGAAGATTCATCTGTGACAAAGATGTTAAGTTTTAATAAGGCAATCAGATGCATTTTTTATTATCATGGTTTTTCATCAAGATGTACTAAAGTATATGGTTCTACACTTGAGGTAACTCGATATGATAATGCTATTATGGGGTCAGGCCAAATATTTTCGAGTGCAAGTAAATTTCATGGTGTAGTTTACTTTATGTCCTTAGATGAAAGATTAAAAAAAAAAAAATTAATAGGAATTGCCTAAGATACATGAGTGTGATATGCAATATTATTGATTATACTTGGAAAATTATTTTACGAGCAATTAAAAATTCTAAAATTATTCCAAGCACATTATATTTTATTTTTAATAATTTTCTTAATTATTATTTGGAGGATATTATTGTGTTTTTGCCAATTATTCGACATAGTAGATTATTAGTTTTCTTTGATAATGTTATCCAATCAACTCCAATTATCTACCAATAAAGATATGCAAGGATTTTATTCAAAATCATGAATTAAATATTTCTTGCAATCAAGCATGACATGTTAAGAAGAAGCTAAATGATTTATATTTGGACTTTCATATAATTATTATAAATTGTTACCTTGGTTGTGTGAGCATATTTTCAAAATCCCAATAAATATTTTCAAGTATACTAAATCTGAAGATTGGTATTTTGAGCAACTTTTTATTTCATATTTTATATCTATTCAAGGTTTTGTTATGGATTGTTGGTCATGCATTGCTATCGATTCATCTTATATGAGTTGGCACTATGGTGGACACTTTTCTTTGCAACAAAATATAATGCCAGTGATATGATATTTTCTTTGGCTTTTGGGGTGATGAGTTCAGAGAATTAAGATAATCGACTTTAATTTTTAGAAAAAAATAAAAAAATTATTCATGATATAGTTGTTGCTTTATAAAAGACATCCAACTCTTTTATGTGCAGTTCTATAGTTATTTGGTATAAAAACAAACATATTGTTATCATTATTTAAAAGAGAATTTTAGTAGTTAATTGGGTAAACAATACTAATGGGAGGAAGTGAAAAAGAATGCTCTCAATTGGATAGAAAGTATTGCATATGCATGGTTGGATTATAATTATAATATATGTTTGATATAACTTGAAAAGTTTAATAACTATTTAGGAACTTGGGTTGAAACAAATGAAATAGAATATTGGGGCGATATCTAAGTTCCAAAAAAATGGGATAAAATGATACTAATCTTACAAAATTTTTTAATTTTGGATTCGTGTGGAGTGATATTTAAATTGTAGTTTTTTAATATATCATATGATAAATTTCGGTACAATATTAGGTAAGCATAAAGATTAGATAATTAGTTGGAAAGAAAATATTGGTGGTAAAATTGAAGGTCATGTAATATCTAACATTTCTAATGGAAAATCATTATACGTTTCCCAATTTATGAGTAGTATTTTTGGAGTTTCCATTGGATTGACTTACATTATTATTGATATTATTAATAGAAAGTGTACTTGTAGAGATTGACAAATATTGGGTATCCCATGTGAGCATGCACGTACAATTTTACTATCAATTGGTTAATCCATAATTGATTCTATTAATGACTTTTATAAATTTGCAAAGCAAGAATTAATATATTCAAGCTCATTTTCAGGGATAAAGACACATGACATGACATTGGTTTGTGATGATAGTATTATATGTGATATTTTGGGAGAATTCACTTCTTTTTTCTTTCCTCAAAGTCTAGACGTCTACTTGAAAGACAACGAAAAAAATATAATGAATCTCAATGATGAACAAATGGATGGTATATTGTTCAAGATGAAACATAGAAAGAAATAATAAAGACTTGCAAAATTTCTATGGAAAAAAGAAATGGATGGTTTATTTTCACTGTTGAGTTTTGATTTGTCTTATGTAACTTTTATTTATGTCATTCTGTTTGGTTAACATGTTTTTGTTGGATATTATTTCACTTAATATTATTCATACATATTTTAAGAACATAATATTATTTTCATTCATTCATTCATATAATTCATATAATTCATATCATTCATCCATTCATATAATTCATATCATTCATCCATTCATATAATTCATATCATTCATACATATTATGTTGGATATTGTATAAATCTTTATCATTTATCCATATATTTTAGTAACTTAAATTTAATTTTGCCACCCTCAAATATTTTTTTATTGTATTTTTGTATGTTTATATAAATCATTATGATTTATATATGTTTAGGGCTTTTATTTTTGTTTAACTTACCTTAATATCATTTAACTATAATTTATTTTAAACAAATTTTTCGTTAGTTAAAAATCATGTTATAAATTTCAAAACAAATAACAATATTTTTGTATAATAAATATTTTAAAAATCATAGTCAAGTATTTATTTTGAACAAAAAAAATATAAAAATAATTATTCTAAAAAACAAATTCATATATTTATATGGTCATTTATTTATTTTGAATACAATAAAAATAATTAATTATTTGTAGAAAAATAAACACATATATTAATATGGCAATCTATTTATATTGAACACAATAATAAAATTGATTATTTACAAAAGATTAATCCATGTATTTATATGCACTACACTACATTTTTTAACATTAAAGTTTAAAAAAAATTATTACTAATGATAAATAATAAGTAGAAATTTATCTTGACATTAATATTTTTTAAAAATATAATTTAGAAAAAAAAACTTAGAATATCTATTTATGAACTACATTTTCATTTTCAACATTATTGTAAAAACAAAAATTATTATTTACAAATATACCTAAATTCATTTATTTATAGAAAATAATGATTGTTATTTTAATATAAATATTATAACAAAACAATTATTTACATAAAATAAAAGCTCATATATTTTATTCATAATTTTTTCAAAAAAATTAAAATTCATGAAAGTAATTATCATTAGAAATATATACATTTTATTAATAATTTATACTACATTATACGCATTAATATGCGTTACAGAGACACACACACACGCACATGCACACACACACACACACACACATATGTATGTATGTTTTTAATATAAATAATTTATAATATTTTATAAATTGTGTACATTATATAAAATTTTATTTTATTTAAATTTTCAAAATAAAAATATTTAAACACACACACACACACATATATATATAATAGTTTCACATATTACTTTGAAAATACATCACATATATAGGTGTGTGTGTGTGTGTGTGTGTGTGTGTGTGTGTGTGTGTGCACATACAACACTATAAGAAATAAAACAATTAGAAATGGAAAATAGAGATGATCAATTCCATTTCTAAAATTTGGAATGAAATTGAGACAAATTAAAAATGAAAATGACATTTAAAGAGATGGGAATTATTTTACATTTTATGTAAATGGAATTAAAAATAGAAGAAGAGATAGATATTGAAATGATAATACCTTCAATCGCTAATGTGACGTGGGGTCTTGGGCAGATTACCTTGCATGACATTTAAAAATGGAAAAATCCATTGCTATATATAATTGTAATTCAGAATAATAATTTATCTAAAAATTACAACAGAAATAAATTCCATTTCAATTATTTTAGAAACTGATTGTAGATCCACTTCTAAATCAGCGAGAATTTATTTCTGTTGCTAATTTCAAAATGGCATGTGAGTCCATCGCTAATACACTTAAAAAAGTTATACGATAGAATTTAATTATGTCACTACATTAGAAATGAAAACTCATTCCATTGCTATTTTATGTTAATTATATTTTTGAAGAATACTTTGGCCGTTCAAAAATTTCTTAGTGTTTGAGCTACATTTTCACTAATATGTCCTTGCCCATCCGCCATTTCAAGCTGTAATTCAGTAGTTTTTGTCTTCTTTTCCCTGACATCTATCATTAAGGTATGCAATTTAATTTTTTTCTAGAGTTTAAGTTGTAGTTTTGCATTATATTGTTAATTTTTTGAGTGCTTTGGTATTCAAGCAACATAGTGTTGTTTGTTTTGGATGATTGGTTTATTATTTCAATGAAAAGATTATGTACATAACCTTTTCATGGTAAATACAAATTGATATATTTTTTTTGAATTAATGTAACTCAAGATACATTGGATTGGATTTTATTAATATTATAGTTATGACATTAATGTCACTCAAAAAATTGCATTGGATTACAAGATACATTAATGACATCCATTTGAATTAATTCATTTGAATTAATGTAACTAAATTTCATCACCCATCCACTAATCCATTATACTAATTCCTAACATAGGCATACAAATCATAGGATTATATTAATGACATCTACATCTAATTAAGTTGTATTGGATTTTCTCAAAAAATCAAAAAAAAATTGAAAGGAGTGTACATGATACATTGTCCTATTTTCTTTATTTTAAATTAATGTAACTCAAAAAAATGATATTTTTTGTATCATAATCCAAGCATACTTTGAAAATTGTAGAGAAGTTTGAAATATATTTATGTAAATACATATTGATATGCATGTCTATTAGCATTAGTTATTTTTTTGCTAAAAAAATGTTTTATTCCATTTTAATTTATTATTATGTTTTGCTTGTATGTGATTTTTCAGCATGTTAGATGGCCACTTTCCACCATCTACCATCGGGTAATGGCGAAGATGCATGACCCGTGCATCTTCACAATTCGGAATGGTCAGGCATGGCCGTGCACTTTGTCATGCCCACCATGCCTTTCTGGGCAATTAAATGTGCCACCATGCCATGCTCAGAATGACATATGATTTTAACCAAGTCATGCATGGCACAACAGGGTGGCACGACTATGCCATGAAAAAATAGGCCATGTTAGCATGACACAAACCATTTGATATCTCTAATACGAACTGATTATCAATGAATGAATATCAAACTAAAAGATAAGTTTTTAACTAATGAGTTTGTTGATTTTGCTAAAAATTATCCTAAATTTATGGATAGAATAAAAATAAGATATTTATGAATTGACCTTAAATATCAAAATCAGAGTTTCCATGATATGAACATGGTGCGATATCATCTTACAAAAGGTATATTTGATAGAGATTAATATGTTTGGTGTAAATACATGAAAATAGTTGTGATATAAATAATAAAATATTGTGTACATAGAAGTGTTGATTCAAATATTGGAATGAAATATACTAATTCTAATGATGCATGTGAAGCTGCGTTGAAGAATGTTATTGGTCATTCCATCAATCTGGATGTCACTGATGATATTCCAAAAAAAAATAGCACTATAATTTTATGAATTGTTGAAAGCATCAGAAGAAGAGGTTTGATTAGGTATTCTATATGACCACTTGAAAATATCTTTGGTGGATAGATTTTTGAATTAAAAAGAAAAATAATATTTTTTTAAAAGGTATTTTGATAAAATGATTGACTTATTATCTGAATTGTTACAAAAGAATAATTTCATGATAGATAACTTTTACACCACAAAGAAGTTAATATGAAGTTTGGGTTTACGTTTACTTGGTGAAAGAAGCTTTGATATTTTGTGCACGCTACTTTCAGCCACAAGTGTATAATTTGTTTAATAAAATATCATGAAATAATGATTATGGTATGAGAGATGGATCATAAGAAGATAATATGTTTTCCATTTTCATCCATACAAGTTGATCATATGATAAATAAAAATTAAGATATTTGTTAGATGACAAGGAGTATCATGCTGCACACACATATATCTTGTTACACTACAAATAAGTTGTACCTTACATTGAATAATTTTTATAATTATTTTAAATTATCATATATTTTTCATAGTATGTGATATAGCTTTTATAATATTCAAAATAACTTCAATATTATTTTTGAAGAATTTATGCTAAGGACTTAATATAAAGAGAACCACATATTGATGATTCTTCCATTGATGCAATACCTGATAAAGATTTTGTATTTTAGTTTGAAAAATTTGTCAGTATATAACTTATCATTCTTTCTTCTAAAATTTAACATGCAATATTATATAAGTATGATTTTATTTTATATCATTTTTTAGGTACATGTTCCATCATCAAATATATGTTAAAGACAAATAGAGGATTTTGTAAAAGGATCATTATGAAGTTTATAGACATATGCTATACATGATGTAAATGGATAAAAATTTCATACTTTCAAACATTGTTCAAATAAAGCTATAATGAATAGTTGGGTATCCATCAAGGGGTTTAACTCTATTACATCTAATATTGATTTTCATGATTGATTGATTGAAATTCTACACATGGAGTATCATGCTTTACCAATTGAAATTATAATAACAATTCTATTTAAGTCTAAATGGTTTGATCATATTCCAAAATTTGAATACTAGAATTCATTATTAATAAAACCTTGTGGATGTGTACCATAAAAAATATTATCGTAGGTATGAGCCATTCATTCTTTTGGTAAAAATAGAATTAGTGTGTTAGACCACTTATCCAACCACATGAAGAAATACTTATGATTGATGGCTATATGTAAAATAAAACATAGATCAGCAATGACAATTTTTTAAAATGATGTTATTGACACACCATTGTGTGTACTGATATTTCAAGTGAATAATATGGAACTTCATCCAATTAATCTCGTGTAAGATGATGGGCTTGAAACATTGCCTAGTGAAGATGAAAATTATTTTCACATTAATGATGCTTATGTTGAATAAGATAATTAGGAAGACTTAATTGGATAATTAGATGAGGATGAATTTATAGATGGAAATGATTTGTTAAAAATTTCCAATGATGAGTAGATATTTATTGACTCTATTGTTATGTTGTGTTGCTTATTTTGTAATTATTATAATTTTGGTGTTATATAATTTTTTTATATTTGTGAATATCAATGTGTTTCATCATTATATTTTGTTAGAATAAAATATTCATATCATATTTTTATTGTATTTGCATTTTTTGATGTTTATATAACTTGAATTAGGTATGAGAGGTGATAATTCAAGTGACCAAAGATCTTAATCTGCGGGGAGGGGTCGAAGAATTCAATTAATAGTTCATTAAGGAGAAATTCTATATTTATTTAGTAATGACAACACAACAAATATCTTTCTACATTCTTCTATATATTCAAAGGAAATGTTGGCATCACCTCATCATGAGACACATAGATTGATTAATATTGATATACCATCTTCATCTTATTTTACATTAGAAGGTATTGTTGGATTTGTCTCATTTATCTTAGGAGGCACATGCATTGGTACTGCAACATTGATAATGACTAGATATTCACAATCCATTATTTGCATGCAAAGTTATGAAAGTCTTCATTCAATCCACAATTGATAATAAATAGTACATAGCTTTTATAAATTTACTACATGCTTGCATTATCTTTTTTCATTCTTTTCATTTGTAAAAAAATTAAAATACTACTATGAATAAAATATAAAATAAATGATTATGGTGAAAATATGGTAATTTTAATTAATAAAAAACTATGATATTCTTACTAATCCAACATTATCATTGAGAATTAAAATAATAGTTGTGTTACGAAGTTTTGGATAAATAATAAAAATGAATAAAATATTAATCTAGTAGCAAAAATATGGGTGTATTTTATTTATATGTATATGTATGTGCTGATGTTAAATTTACTTAAAGGTTTATTATATTTACTTCTCATACAATATGAAAGATATTTAAGGAAAAACTAGTAATAAAGGGCATAAAAAGTAGCATAGTTCCCCAAAATATAAAAGAATATTATTGGGAATAATTTGAAGCAGAATTTTATTACATTTACCAATTTGTCAAAATAATTTTTTTATGAAATACTATAAAAATAATTGTATCATAATGTATTATTATTTTGTTTATTTATAAATGGAATAATGCTTTGTTGATCTTGGTGAAGGATACATGGACAAATATGACTAGTGTCAGATACAATGATAATCATGGAAAATAGAGAAAAAAGTATCATAAAGATGCAAAGTCAAATATTATTCCTCTTAATGTTTGGATATAATAGTGGGAGTACTGGAATAGTGAAAAGTTTAAGGCCTTATCCTAGATGGAATCACATAGTCATCGATCAGAGAAAGCTAATGACAGATTAGGACCTTCCAAACATATTGGAAGTTCAAAGATGACATACCAATATTAATTAAATTTGGTAAAATTATCTTTCCTAATTTTATTAAATTTGAACTTTATGAATGTAAATGATAATAAATTTATGATAATGTATCATGTACATCATTAGTATCTATTATTTATTTTAAGGAGGTTGAGTTTGGACATCCACAACCCCATTTGAGGTGTTTAAGCGAATGCACAAAAAAAAATTTGGATCATTTATAGATAAATGGACAAATAATATTAATGTGAGTTTGTCAATTTATATTTTTAGTATCTTATGTAAATACAATATTTGAAACAAGGAATTATAACGAATATAATCTTTGCATTCAAAGGAATTAATATCAAAGTCAAGTATTATTTAATACCATTACTAATGAGTTATTATGTAAGGACTCTTTAAATGTAGTGACTCACTTCATTTTTATATTAATTTTTACCAGGGTGTTGATAGTTTGATGTTCTAGTATAAATTTTATTTGAATATAGTACTAATGAGTTATGTTGTATTGTAATAATTATAAAAAGTTATGGAGAATATTTACCTTTAGATTGTTGGAGTAGAGCTAAAAAATAGTGTGTATGGTCTTGGTATCCATGCATCTATATTTTATTTAGGTTCTATTTGAAGCTCATAATCTTTATCTTCTAATTATAATAATTTGTTTGATGAGTGGTTGCAAGGGGAGATGCAGAAAATTCAGGATACTTTACAAAGAACAAAAATGAGGAGATACAAAAAAATAATGAAGAGATGTAAAAGGAAAATAGAAATAAAAAAAAGGGAGGAAGAAAGAATGAAAAGAGAGGAAAAAATAAAAAGAGAGAAGGAAATGCAACATATGATTTTGAAGATGGAAAAAATAATATTCAAGTTGACAGATATTTCTTCTATTTTTCATCATTTTAAAGAAGATCCATTTAGATCTTTGGAGAGTAATACTCATCTCGACAAGGACTGATAGTTGTTTGTATTGTTGTGTTATTTCACTTTTATAATGAAATTTTTTGTGTGAAACTTTGATTTTTACTGTTCTTGTTTTTTGATGTTATTAATGCGTGCTGGAATAGCTGAAC
Organism: Sapria himalayana; assembly: GCA_029783825.1. Taxonomy (NCBI): domain Eukaryota; kingdom Viridiplantae; phylum Streptophyta; class Magnoliopsida; order Malpighiales; family Rafflesiaceae; genus Sapria; species Sapria himalayana. The sequence continues at coordinate 644,503 of JAREIK010003856.1, forward strand.
TTTGATGTTTATTATTTGATGTGTTACTTTGTATTGGATGTTATGTGAATATTATTGGATCTGTAATGTGCATGTTCTTACTAGATTATAGGGTATATGAAATCTGTATGCATTTGTATATTATATACATGATACAGAAACTAGGACAAAAGGGACATGCTCATGTTGTAGAAAATAAAAATGCAAAATGGCATTTCAATTCCATTTCTAATTTAGAAATGAATTTTGTGTTTCTATTCTATTTTTTCACTATTTTAGTATTGAAATAGATATAAAATCTGATATCTCATTTCCGTCACTATAATTAGAAACAACAAATTTTTGTTGTACATATTAGAAATGTCCGACCATTTTTCATTTCTAAAATTTAGAAAGGAGACTTTTAGAAATAGAATATTTCCATTTCTATTGTGGTCACTAATTCAACTTTGCGACAAAAATAGAATGAATTTGGCTATTTCTAATTTGCTTCTTTCTTGTAATGCAAGTATATAGACACTATTTTCAAAAATATAGATACATATTTTGATATATATGTATATACAAATATACAAAAGTGTGTATGTTTATATTTACATGTATAGTAGAGTATATGCATATGTATATATATGTAGTGCAGTGAATATGTGCATACATATATATATATATGCATATAAATGCAAATATCAACATTAATTTTGAGAAAAGAAACACATGCACATACAAATATTTTCACATACTACAAATTTGTGAGAATAGGAGTAAGGAGAAGGTTTATCGAGGAAAGATATCAGTGATAAAAAATGAAACAATTCAAGATGATGTGAAATAAATAAGGGATGGGAAGGGGGGAGACAAAGAATGGTGAAGAAGGAGAAGGGTAGAGGAATGGTGAGTGGTTAGGGAAAAGCAATGAGTTTATGGGAATCAAATTAGTTGGGAGAGAAGATTGATGGAAAATTCTTGTAAATTTGCATTTGTTGGGTGAGATGCAACGAGGTTACAGAAAATTTTCATTTTTTTTAATTATATGGAATGGGGAGGGAAATTTGGCAATATTATTTTTAAGTGCACCAAAACTTAAACAGTATAGAGTTTGGTGCTAATATTTTTAATTATGAAAACTTGGGTTCATTTTTTTTCAATTTTATGTTTGATGCACCAAAACATAAATCTCCCTTGATATTTTATCACTAAACTTTTATTCCTCTCTCACTCATCAAACTTGTCTCTCTTTCTTGCTTCTCTTGCATCTCCCTCTCCCCCCCCCCCCCCCCCTCTTCCCTGTTCTTTCCTCCCCCTCTCTCTCTTCCTTTCCCTCCCTCCCTCCATCTCTTTCTCCCCTTCCCTCCCTCCCTCCATCTATTTCTCCCCTTCCCTCCCTCCCTCCATCTCATCTATCTTTCCCCTTTCCTCCCTCTCTCAACTCTCACTCCCCCTCCCTCCATCTCTCTTTCCCCCTTTCTCCCTCCCTCCATCTCTTTCTCCCCCTCCCTCCCTTTCTCCATCTCTCTCCCCCTCCCTCTCTTTCTCCATCTCTCTCTCCCCTCCCTCTATATCTTTCCCCCATTTTTCCCCTTTCTCCATCTCTCTTTCACCCCCTTTCCACCTCCATCTCTCTCTCCCCCCCACTCAGCCCTCCCTCAATCTCTCTCTCTCCTTTCCTCCCTCCATCTCTCTCTCACATTTCCTCCCTCCATCTCTCTCTCCCTTTTCCTCCCTCTCCTACCATCTCTCTCCCCCCTTCCCTCCCTCCCTCTCTTTCATTTCCTCCCTCCCTCCATCTCTCACTCCCATTTCCTCTCTCCCCCCATCTCTCTCTCTCATTTCCTCTCTCCCTCTATCTTTCTCTCCCCTTACCTCCCTCCTCTTCCTCTCTACCTCCCTCCCTCTTTCTTTCCATCTCTCTCCCTCTCTCTCCCTCTCGCCTTCCCCCCCCCCCTCTCTTCATCTCTGCCTCTCTGCTTCCATCCCTCCATCTCTCTCTCCCCTTCCCTCTCATCCTTCATCTTTCTCTCCTTTCCTCCCTCCATCTCTCTCACCCCTTCCCTCTCATCCTCCATCTTTCTCTCCTTTCCTCCCTCCCACCATCCCCTTCCCTCCCTCTCTCCATCTTTATCCCCATCTCCCTCCCGCCATCTCTCTCTCCTTCCCTCCCTCCATCCATCTCTCTCTCCCTCCCTCCCTCCATCTCTCTCTCCTTCCCTCCCTTCATCTCTCTCTCCTTCCCTCCATCCATCTCTCTCTCCCTCCCTCCCTCCATCTCTCTCTCCCTCCTCCCTCCCTCCATCTCTTTTTCCTTCCCTCCCTTTCTCCATCTCTCTCTCCTTCCCTCCCTCCCTCCATCTCTCTCTCCTTCCCTCCCTTCATCTCTCTCTCCTTCCCTCCATCCCTCCATCTCTCTTTTTCTCCTTCCCTCCCTCCCTCCCATCTCTCTCCCCCCTTCCCTCTCTCACACACACTCTCTCTCCCCCCCTCCTTCATCTCTCTAATTTTTCCTCTCTCCATCTTTCTCCCTCTCTCTCCCCTTCCCCATTTTCATTCTCTTCCTCTCTCCATCTTTCTCTATATCCTCACCCTCTCCTCTCTCTCTCTCTCTCTCCCCATCTTTCTCTTATTCCTCTCCCTCTCTTGTCTCATCTCTCATGCCCCTCTCTCTCCCTCCCTCTCTTTTTCTTTCTCTGTCCTTCTCTCCATCATTTCTTTCTTTTTCTTTCCATCCTTTCTCTCTTTTTCCTCTCCCTTCTCTCCTCTCTCTCATGCTTCTCTCTCTATTAGGGGTGAAAGTTTGGACCATGATTTATTTGAAATCATAAAATATCAAGAATAATAATTAGTTAATAAAACAATGGAAATAATAGATTAACAACCCAAAATAAATAACTCAATATCACAATTTTGAAAAATCAAACATAGTGAAAAATAAATTCCAAATTACATAAGTACCAAATCGAATAATGTGTACTTGAAATCCATATAATATATAATACCCAAAATTATATTTCGGACTAAAATATATTTCCTAAAATATAAAACCCTAGAAATCTAAAATCTTATACAAATACGCAAACCTAAGATTTTTTGATGAATACTCAAGATGTCTTTCCGCATTATTCTTTAGGTGATATTGTTGATTCGTCAGATTTAATGTTATAAATCAATGATATGATTTTGTCTTGATTGCTAGACCAAATAAGAGATTCCATATATAGTTTTTTGAATTCTAATATTGTCCAAGTTCTTATTCTTAATGATACTCAATCCTACACAAACAACAATAAAAGTAATATCCATGCTACAAAAATATATTATATAAGCTGAATAATTAAAATAATAATTTTATAATATGCATATATAAAATACATAACTTATAAACCAAAAAAATACATACTATATAATGTATGTAAACAAACAAAAACTATACATTATATATTTTTATATATCAATAATTAAACAAGTAATATATGTGTAAATGATTGGCCCCAAAGTAAAACTATATCAAACTAATACCTAGCCGAGAGAGAATAAAATGGAAGATGCACAAAGAGGTAGACCAAACAATTTGCTCTAAACTACTTTATGGAGAAGGAAAGAAGAAGACCTACCTAAAAAGCTTCACGCTGGACATCCACAAAGATAATGCAAATAAAAAGGCTTCTATCACTCAAAAAAAACCATCCATGTATAGAAAAAAATAGTAAGCACAGAAAAAATAGCCATGAAAATGCATTGAAATGAAAACAATCACACCACCCTTTTTTTCAAAACATGCACAATCATTTTTTTTATTTTATTAGTTTCTAAATAAAACTAGGTGGGGGCACTCCCCCATCCAAGAGGGCACCATGCGTGCCCTCTTTGCGAAAACAAAGAACATTCTAGTTTTCACTATTTTAAATTTTTTTTTTAAATCAAAATATAGTATTTTATCCCATATTTTTGGTCTGTGTACACCATGATTTTAAAATACAAAAACAATTGTATAGTCTAGCCAACTCGTGTAGATCTAACAAATGACCCCCTTTGCCCTAGGTGGGCAGACTCATGCCAACACATAACCTTAAAAAATTAAACTTTATCAATGATAATAATTTTGTGAATATATCAATAATATTTTTATTCGTATATACTTCTTCAAGCACAATAAACTTTTTATTTAATATATCTCATATCTAATAATACTGCACATTAATGTGCTTTGATCTAGTATGAAAGGTTGACTTTTTAGAGAGATATATAGTACTCTAACTATCATACTATATAAGTATGTATCATATCACATATCCAAATTTGCAAGAAACCTTTACATCCATATAGTTTCTTTGCAAGTTTTGGTAGATATATTGAATTCAACCTCTTTCCTAGATAGTACTATATACTTCTAGAACCTGAATTGTCAGGAAATAACCTTTCTTCCAATGGATATTAGATAACTTGAGGTGGATCTATGGGAATCTATATACATACCATATCAAAATCAATGTATCCAAGATGTATTAGTTTTAACTCATTCAAGCACAAAGATAACTATGAAATCTTTTATAAATATCTTAGGATAGATTTCACTATATCCTATGTGATGTTTGCCCATGTTCGAGAGAAAATGACTAAAAATGTTAACAATGTCTACTATATCCAATTTATTGCAGACCATAGCATACATAAGAATGTCAACAACTAAAGCATATGAGACATGACTTATGTCTCTCATTTCTTCATTAATCTTGGGACTATGCTTGGTACTTAGTTTAAAATGATTAGCTAATGGAGTTGAGACCAATTTAGCCTCTTCATGAAAAATCTTTTAAAATATTTACAGATGTATCATTCTTGAGATAACTAAATATGTCTAGAAGGCCTATCCCAGATGATAGACATCCCTAAAATCTACTCGACTAGGTCTAAGACTTTGATATACATGACTTTTCCCAACACCTCCTTAAGCCTATTAATTTATATTCTATTATAAACAATGATTAGCATGTCATCGATATACAATAAAAGTATAAGTTTATCATAACCTGACTGATGATTGACAAATATATAGTGGTTACAAGATGCATGCCTAATGGCATAAGATTCCATGAATGAATATAATTTCTTGTACTACTACCTAGAATCTTGTGTAAGTCTATACAAACTCTTGTTCAGTTTGGAAACAAGGCCTTCTTTTCCTTCTACAAAAAACCCATCATGTTGATCCATGTAGAGAGTGTCGTGAAGGTTACATGAAAAAAATAGTCTTTATATCGAGTTGATCAATTTCTAAGTTTATGCTAGCAACCAAACTCAAAACAACTCTAATAGAAGATTATTCACTATGAGAAAAATATATCTCAAAAAAATTAATTTTTTTCTTTTGAATAATTTCTTTGAATTTTAATTTTTCATTGTATCTCGATTGATAGTCATCATTATTGGGTGTTAGTCTAAAGAGTTATCTACTTTTTAAAGCCCACTTATCTTTATATAAGAGTATTATAACATAAGTCTTGTTGACATAAAGATAATACACCTCATCCTACATATCTCAAAGTCATTTTTCTTTATTATCAAGGAAAATGGCCTCCAAAAATGTTTCAAGATTGCCTGCATCTATAAATAATTTATAATCATAGAATCTAGATGATACCTAGCGAGGCTTAGATGATCTTCTTAGTTTAGACTAAGATGCATCATCATGAACAAGTAGATCCTACCCAATTCTAGTTAGAATATGTATGTCTACTTTGGCTTAGAAATATCATGTATATCTTGAGGCTCAAAATCATCAGCTAACTATTCAATTCCTCCCCATGATCAGACTAATCTTTTGAAGGAACTGATAATGGATTTGTGCAAATAGGAATCAATATATAATCACTCTCTTGTCTGCTTGGATGATTACTATCTACAAATTGATCCTTGAGAAAAATCACATCTCTACTCCTAACAAGCTTCTTGGAAATCAGATCTCATAATATTAGAATGGGTCTCTATACATGAATTCCTCATGTTCATAGTCAATAAAGATGCAAGGATTAGTAATATTATTGAGTTTAGATCTTTCATATTTTGGGATATGGACGAAGGGGTTATAGTTAAAAACTTTCAAGTGATTATATGAGATATCATTTATAATCTAGATTTTTCTGCGAACAACAATATCCTAGGTTGTGATAGGATACATGTTGATTACATCAACAACCATAAGCATAACTTTTCCCCAAGGTTCCTTGAAAAAATATGCATGATAAAGCATGCACCAGCCTCTCTATCAAATAATCTAATTCATCCTTTCAACATTACCATTTAATTATAGCATCTTGCATGGTATTTTTTCATATCTAATGCTATGAGATATGCAATAGATGTCAAACTAACCTTGATATTCTTCACTATTATCACAACATATGAAAATTAATTTCCTATTGGTCTCTCTCTTAACTTTTGCATAAAAAAATTTAAAATATAGGAAAGACTTGATCTTTCATTTTTAGTGTATATGCTTATACTTTTTTATAGTGATTATCAATGAATATGACAAAAAAAGGCTCGACCAAGTGTTCTACTCTACATAGAGCATGCATCAGTGTGAATCAGATTGAGTGTATTCAATCTGCTCAAGGGTGGATGAGAATGAAAAGATTTTCAATGACTTTTTCTAGCCATGTAGTCCATACACTCATCAAGAGATTATATTTAGTCAAAAGGTAAGATATTCCTTCTAGATAAATATTGAATGCCCTTCTAAGTCACGTGACCAAGTCTCCTATATAAAAGACTAATCTTGTTCTTTTGATAAATAATATTTACTTGATCTCTAAACACTCTTGCCTAAGTGACATGCAAAGTGTTCTTCTTTGTACCCCTCATAATGAATAATACACTCTTGATTAGCTTCAATTGGTCATCACCAAAATGACTAACATATCATATGTCATGTAGCTTTCCAACATACATTAGGTTCACATTATTATCTTGTATGTACAGGACATATCTAAGCATTAAATGATGTCCTATCTATAACTAAAAATAAACATCTTTCTTGCCTAAAATTTATTATGTCTCACTATTTCCCATCTTTAATGTATTATAATTACTAGGTGTGTAGGTTGTAAAGAAGTTAATGTGTTGGGTAATATAAAATAATGCTCCTGAATCAATAAACCAATCACCCTCATAAGATTCTATATTAGAAAAATTATCATCGCTAACTAGCATCGAGTCACCTTTTGAGGTAACATTGGTCTCTTTCTTGGGTTTATCATCTTTCATGTGCTATTGCTACAATATTTTCCAAGATTAATAATCTTTTTTCATGTATCCCATCTTATAATAATAATAATACTTGAATGCTTTTTTGTTTTGAAACTTGCCTTTAGAAGAATGAGTTCTTTAAATAGGTTGTGTATGCCTCATGTTGCTCCTATCATGTCTCTTAAAATGAGAATATCATGAGAAGCTCATCTATTTTTATTTCTCTTTGCTTCTTTAGACAATAAATTTTCTAAGATGACATACATTAACATAACACCTCCAGGTGGTGACATGCTCAAGAAAACCACAAAGTATCCTAGCTTTCTATATGTGAGCTCAATACTTGAAATGCTGATAGCTCATCTTCTAGGACTATTTTCATGGATAAAAGTTGATTTACTAGTTATTGGAAGATATTGATGTGCGCTGACATTAGACAACCATTCTTGAACTTCAAGTTAACTAGATATCTAATGATTAATATTTTATTTCAAAATGGATTCTTTTTGAACATAAACCATAGTTTGTTCTAAAACTTGTCAGCCTTTATTTCATTAGCAACATGTTGATAAATATTACTATTTATCCATTTCTAAATTATAGATGCACCCTTAAAGTGTATGTCATCATAATAATCTTCACTCATTTTTTTAAGTTTTGTCTTCTTTCTTATTGAGTCATATAGCTATTTGACTATTAGGTAGTTACAGATTCTATTTTTTTTAAATAGAATAATTGATCCTGATTAACTTTATTATCATAAAATGACCCTACGTGATAACATAGTACAATACAGACCATAAATAACCAATATGAACAAGAAAAGTCTCAAAATATGACTTAAATCACTATTTTGATATTAGAATAATTAGATTTTAATATAATGATAAAAAATAGACTAAATAATATTTTGGTATCAATAAAGAATTTCCTTGTGCATAGAAGTTCGAATATCACTTTTTATGTCGGATCAAAACTTCACTCTAATACAATTTATTATGACTAGGACATTTAGACCATGATTTATTCGAAACCACAAATTTTCAAGAATAACAATTGATTAATAAGACATTGGAAGCAAAAGATTCAACAACCCAAAAATAAAAGAAAACCTCAATACCACAATTCTAAAAATTCCAGAGTAAAAAACAAAGTCCAAATTACAAAAGTGTCAACTTGAGTAATGTGTACTAGAGACTTCTTCATACATATTTAAAGTCCATTTGACATAATTTTCAAAATTATATTTTGGACAAATATTTTTGCTAGGATATAAAATTCTAGAAGTCTAAAATTTAGTTCAACTATGTAAACATAGATTTTGGGGTGAATTCTCCAGGTTTCTTTCAGCATTATTGCTTTAGTGATAGCTTATGTTTGTCAGATTTATGATTTAGAATTAGATACATGGTTGCATCTTGATTGTTGGACCGAAGAAGAGGTTCCACCCATGACTTTTCGAATCTTTAAATATTTTCTAACCTTCAATTCCTTATATCACTTAATCCATATACAAACAACAACAATTATACTCATACTTAAAAAAATATTATACATGTTGGATAATTAAAATAATAATTTTATAAAATGCACATAAAATTTATAAATTATAAAGTAAGATAATACATATTGCACAATTTAACTAAACAAACTAAAATTATACAAAATATATTTTTATAAATCAATAATTAAATAATAAATAATATAAATATAAATGATTAACTCCAAAATAAATATCTCCCGAACTAATACCTAGAAGTAGTGAGAATGAATAAAATAAAAGAGCCAAAAATTGGCAGACCAAATAGTCTACCCTAAACTATTACATGAAAAAAAATAGAAGATGACTTACCAGGAATATCTACAAAGAAAAATGCCAAAAAAGGCTTCTATCACTACAGAATTAATAACATGATACTCAAAAAAAAATTTGAGGCGCACAAAAAAAACTTCTATGCATAGAAAAACTTGTCGCGCTCAAAAATCTTGCCGCACACAGAAAAAACTTGCCGCTCACAGAAAAAACATGTTGCGCACAGGAAAAACTTGGCATGCACAAAAAAATGTCACGCACAAAAAAAAAATGAAGCACAAAAATGTCAGCCATCAAAAACACCTAAATGAAAAGGTTTTGTATGGAACTAATTCATTTAAAATAAAAATTTTAAGTTGGTTTCAAAAATATGTCCAAGCTAGTGTGTCTGGAAATAACGTGAAACTCGATGGAACTTCTTCGTGGAGCTCTAGAAACTCTGTCGAGCTCCACATCAAGCTCCACATAGAACTTGCTAGAGCTTGACGGAGCTCCACAAGCTCCACGAAGGAGTTCACTAGAGCTCCATCACGAAGCTCGAGGAGCTCTTTCGTTGAGCTCCGTTGAACTCCACTTTGAGCTTGCTAGAGTTCTACGGAGTTCCATGAAAGAGCTCCACGGGCTCCATGAAGGAGCTCCACTAGCTCCACGAAGGAGCTCCACGGACTCCATGAAGGAGCTCACTGGAACTCCATCATGGGGCTCGACGGAGCTTCAATGAGCTCCTTTGTGGAGCTCGAGGAGCTCCGTTGAGCTCCACTTCAAGCTTGACGGAGCTCCAATGAGCTTCTTTGTGGAGCTCTAAGAGCTCCGTTGAGCTCCACTTCGAGCTCGCTAGAGCGTGATGGAGCTCCATGAAGAAGCTCAATGGAGCTACATCGTGGAGCTCCAGTGAGCTCCACAAAGGAGCGAGGGCGCGAGGGGCGAGGGGCGATGAGCGAGGGGCTAGCGGCAAGGGGCAGGGGCAAGGGGCGTGTGGCAAGAAGCATAATGGGATCCCTACAATATTTTAAATAGCCGGCATTCACAATGCCAGCCTATGATTTTAAAAAATTAATAGCATGACAATGGCTTTGCCACGTTGTTTCCATATATACTAGTTTGAGCATATTTTTGAAACCCGTCTTAAATTTTAGATTTTTTATTTTTAATGAATTAGTTTCGTACAAAACTCTAAATGAAAACATGCACACCACACATGCCCTCTAAGCAAAAACGAAAGCATTCCCATTTTCGTTATGTTTAAATTTTATTTATTTATTTTTAAAAAAATCAGAACTTAAAAAACAAAAACACACAATTTCGGTCTACACATATCATGCTTTAAAAAATAATAACAAAAAAAATAGACTTGTCTATCGGGAAGACCCAACACACACACACTCACTCTCTCTCTCTCTCCTCTCTTCATCTTTCTCTCATTTTCATCTTTCTTCATCTCCCTCTCATCTCTCATCTCTCCTATTCATCTCCCTCTCATCTCTCATCTCTACTATTCATCTCCCTCTCTTCTTCCTCTCTCTTTGTTTCTATCTTTTCTCTCCTTACACTTTCTCCATCTCTCTCTCTCTCTCTCTCCTTTCTTTCTTTTCATATCTCCCCCTCTCTCTATCCTTTCTTTAATTATTTCCATCTCTCTCTTAGTTCTTTCTTTCTTTCCCTCTCTCTCTATTCTTTCTTTCTTTCTTTCCATCCCTCTCTCTATTATTTCATTCTTTCCTTCCCTCTCTCCATTCTTTCTTTCTTTCCATCTCTCTCTCTCTCTCTCTCTCTCCTGTATTTCATTTTTCCATACCTCCTCTCTCTTTCTCTCTTCTTTATTTCTTTTTTTTCCATACCTCCTCTCTCTTTCACTCTTTTTATATGTCTTCCTCTCTTTCTCTACTCTTCTATGTCTCCCACTCTTTCTTGCTATATTAGAAGTAGATTTTCCTTGCTTCAGCACAGATTACAAAGAAGAATTATTGAGAAGAAGAGAGTTTCCTAGAAGAAGAAGAAGAAGAAGAAGAAGAAGAGTTGCGATGAAAATCTAGAAAGCAAAAAATTCAGAATTGTCAATAAAATATCACACACCATTATCAAAAAAAAAATAGAGTTTATATATGAGGTTTAAGATCCAATAAAATGAAAGTAGCCTTTAATACTTTACAGCGTGACTGACGTATTTATAAAATGAGGGTGTAGAAGTAATTTCACCAAGTATAAAGCCCAATACAGCAAGCATAGCAAGGCCCAATATCAACAATCTTTCCCATTTGATGTAGTTGGTAGTCCTAGCATCTTCCATAAGTATACCAGTTTTCTCTAGGCAGAGGCTTGGTGAATATATCTGCTAGTTATTTTTTATTTCTGCAAAACATCAATTTAATCTCATTAGTCTCAATTGCATTTTTAATAAAGTGGTATTTAAGACCTATGTGTTTTATTCGACTATGCATAATAGCATTACTTGCTATGGATATAGTTGATTAATTATCACATAATATATCAGTCAGTTCTTTCATAGGTTCACCCAAGTCAGTTAATAATTTTCTCACCCACAAGGCTTGTGATGTGGCTATTGAAGCAGAAACATATTAAGCTTTAGTGGTGGATAGAGCAACTATGGATTGCTTCTTAGATAGCCAAGAAACAACCACAGTTCCTAGGTTAAAGACATATCCAGAAGTACTTCGATAGTTTTTTGAACATCCACCCTAATCACTATCACAATATCCTGATGTTTTTGAGTAAGTAGTTCGGGAGTATTTTAGACCTTAGTCTAAGGTTCCTTTTAGATACCTTAAGAATCATTTAGTAGCACCAAGGTGTATATGATTGGGTACATGCATTAATTGAGATAGAAGATGTATAGAGAACACAATGTCAGGTCAAGTGGTTAATGTATATTGAAGACTACCAATTAGACTTCTGTATGATTTACCATTAGTTATCTTGCCTTGACCAAAAATTAGTTTCTGGTTTATAACCAAAGGTGTAGACACTAGTTTACAGTTACTCATGTCATGGTTTTCCAGTATGGTCTGAATGCATCTTGATTGGCATACAAATACTCTACTTGAGTCTTGAAAAATTTCAAGTCCCAAGAAGTGTTTCGGTTTTCCTAGGTATAACATTTCATATCTATTTTGCATGTCTCAGCTTAATGATTCTATTAATTCAGATTTATTGCTTGTAAGATTATGTCATCTACATAGATTGACACAATCAATATTCTAATAATTTCAACCCTTTTAATATAAAGTATAGGCTCACTCATTAACGTTTGAATCCTTAATTCAATAAGTATGAGTTTATTTGTTTATACCAAGTATGAGGAGCTTGTTTCAACTCATTAAGAGTCTTGTTTAATTCATACATACAGAGCTCAGCCCCTTGTTTTACAACCCCAAGAGGTCATTCTACATAAATCTTCTCCTTGAGTTTACCATTCAAGAAGGCTAATTTAATGTCTAGTTGGAACAAACCCCAACCTTTCTGTCCAGCTAAGGTTATTAAGAATCTTACTATTTCTAGCCTTGCTACTGGAGCAAAGATTTTGAAGTAGTTTGTTCCAACCTTTTGGGAATAATCCTTGGCTACTAATTAAGCCTTATATAAAGGTTGATTTGTAATTGGTCGTGTTTTGATTTTAAACAGCCATTTGATCCTATGCTATGTTTATTTAGGGGTAGGTCTACTAAGGTCCAAGTTTGCTTCTTTTCAATGACATACATTTCACTCTTCATTGCGTTGACCCACACTTGATATTTTACTCTATCTTCATAGTTGAGAGACTCTACTGAGAAGTAATTACATTATTAATATATGTCAGTCAAGGACTTATGTTTAACTGGTGTAAATGTGTCATGTATCTTTTCTATATCTAACTTAGAGTCAGAAGGAGAGCAGAAAACATACCTTGGATTACATTCTTCATTATTACTTATTGAAGCATCTATATTGCAGCCTTGCAAGCTTGTGGTTTGCACATCAGAATCTTGGAAGCTTTCTTCTCATTTTGCATTCTAATCAACAATCACATCTCTACTTGCTAGAAATATTTTTATTTCTGGTGAATACAGTTTGTAACCCTTGGATTACATACTGTATCCAACTAAAATTTAATTTAGACTTTTAGAGTCTAACTTTGTTCTAGAGGGTTTCGGTATGTGGGAGTAACACATACTTCCGAATATCTCGAAGTGTTTTACATTTGGTTTCATCCTACTCCAGGCCTACAATGGAGCGAGATTATCCAATGCCTTTATAGGGCATCTATTGAGCAAGTACACTATAGTATTTATAGCTTATGCCCAATAAAATTTAGGCAGGTGTTTTTCATTTAAAAGGGTTCTAGCCATTTATGTTACAGTTCTGTTCCTTCTCTCCACAAAAACATTTTACTATGGTGAGTAAGAAGTGGTCAAGTGTATGTATATTCCTTTATGTTCATAGAAATTAATGAATTTTTGTGAGAAGAATTCACCACCTCTATCTTTTCTAAGTACTTTTATACTTAGGCCAGATTGCCTTTCAATTAGAGGTATAAGTTTCTTGAAGCAATCAAGTGCTTCCGACTTGTGTTTCAAGAAGTATGTCCACATATGCCTAGTGCAATCATCAAAAAAAATAAGAAATAGTTGTTATTGTTTAGGGATTGGACTGGCATAAGTCCACAGATGTGTGAATGAATCAATTCCAAAGGCTCTGATGCTTTCCAAGAAGAGTCCTTGGGAAAGCTCTGTCTAGACTGCTTTCCTACAACATATTCTCCATATACAGAAGTGGGAATGTTTATGTTTGAGTGTACACTTCTCATAAGATGATTTTGAAAAATATTTTTTAAGCTTGTGTAGCTGAGATGCCCAAACCTTCTGTGCCACAAGAATGTTTCTGATTCAGAATTCATAATCAATGTTATGTCCACTATTTGATTAAGGGACAGTGTAAAGTTTCTTCCACTTGACATCTTTACTATCCAGAGGGATTCCTCTAACTCCCGATCAAATATGTGACACATGTAATTTTTAAAAACTAACTTAAAGCCTTTCTCCATTAATTGTCCCATACTAAGAAGATTTTGATCCAATGCTGGAACCAGCATGGCATCTTTTATAGCTTTATCTCTTGTGGGTGTGGGTATAGTGACCCTGCCCTTTGCTTTTGCTTGGACAAGGGCACCATTTCCCAATTTAACTTGTGAATTTATTAATAGCGGTAAACTCACAAAGATACTTTGATTTTCAGATGTGTTGTTTGAACAACCACTGTCCAGAAACCGTACATTGAAAGAAGTGGTTTTTTTTTGGGATATGTTACATAAACAAGTGTTCTTTTGAGGTCTTGTGCTCTGTTCAACTAGCACACTGAGTGTGCTTCAACCTACAATCCCTTGAAACATGCTTAAACATTTTATAGTTTAGACATTGATTCTATTTTCTAAACCAGCACTTTGTCTCAGTGTGGCTTGTTCTCTTACATATATTGCAAGAGATATGCGAGGCTTTATGTGTAACACTTGAGGTTACAGAAGATGAACTATTTTTATTCATATTTTTGTTTTTATTTTTAAACACATACCTAGAATTTTCTCTTTTATTTCTTGCCTTTGTTGCTTGCCTATCTTCTTTCACAGATTGATTTTTTATCTTTACAACATGAAAAATTTATTAGATAGTTCGGCTCTCTTGATTAGTCTATTCTCATAAGATTTTAGAGAGCTCGGGACTTGTTGAGTGGTTAATTTAGTCAAATCCTTTGTCTCCTCTATTACTATCACAATAAAATCAAACTTATTAGGCATACAAATAAGTATAATTGAGTTTCTATGATGTTCTCTCCGAGAATTTTTAATTGATTAACAACAGCCAGGAACTTAGTTGAAAACTCAACAAGAGAATCTAAGTTATTCATCCTCGGATTCTCAAAGTCTAAGTATCTGTGATGTCCTTCCTTAATGAATGTAGAAGAGCTCCTCGAGAATTTTTTATCTTTCTGGAACTCATCTTTAAGAAGGTCTCAACCTTCCTTGGCTTGTGTACAACCCAACAGTCGAGGAAAAATGACATTACTAACTCCCTGTTGTATGAATAGTTGTCTTAGCATTTAATTTTCTTAACTCTAGTTCCTCTAATAACTGTTTTTTTTCATAGAAGAGATATCAGTTGATTTTGTGTATCCAGTAACTATAATCTTTCATATATCTTTCTATATAAATAGAATTATCATTTAAACAAACAAATAATCAAATTTATCACCATCAAATAAGGGTATAGGGATGGAACCCAAGCTCGATGAACTTTGATATTTGGAAGTCATTTTGTTCAGAAATTTCTAAAGAGATTCGAGCAAAAAAATTGGGGGTTTTGTAGTAATATATGTTTATTTAACACACAACCTTCAGATCTAAAAAAAATGCACTAGATCTAAAAGGATACATAAAAAAAGTTTAGGTCAGAATGATTTTATAGAATCATTTTATTCTGAAAAAGTTTTTGAATAATCAATTCAAGATTCTTCAATTCCAGATTAAACACTTCCCTCTGATACCAATTATTGTATTAGAAGCAGATTTCCCTTGCTTCAGCAAGGATTACAGAGAAGAATTGTTAAGAAGAAGAGAGTTTCCAAGAAAAAGAAGAAGAAGGATAAGAAGAATCGCGATTAAAATCCAAAGAGCAAAAAATCCATAGTAGTCAATAATATATCACACATCATCAGAAAAAATAAACAAAGTTTATATATGAGGTTTAACATCTAATAAAATTAAAGCAACCTTTAATACTTTATATCACAACTGACGCATTTATTAAATGAGGGTGTAGAAGTAATTTTACCAAGTATAGAGCCCAAAACAGCAAACATAGCAAGGTGCCAAGGCCCAATATCAATATTTTTTTCATCTTCTATGTCTCCCTCTCTTTCTCTCCTCTTCTATGTCTCCCTCTCTCTCTCCTCTTCTATGTCTCCCTCTCTTTCTCTCTTCTTTTATGTCTCCCTCTCTTTCTCTCTTCTTTTATGTCTCACTCTCTTTCTCTCCTCTTCTATGTCTCCCTCTCTTTCTCTCCTCATCTTTTCATCCCTTATTATTTTTCTAGCTCATTTCCTATTTACTTTCACTCCCCCCTCTTTTTTTATTTCTTATTTCTTATTTCTTACTCTCTATCACTCATTTCTTATTTTTCTCTCTCTTATTTCCTATTTACTCTCTCTCCCTCTCACTCTCTTTCCCTCTCACTAACTCTCATTTCCTATTTACTATATATATATATATATATATATATATATCTCTCTCTCTCTCTCTCTCTCTCTCTTTCTCATTTCCTATTTACTCTCTCTCTCTCATTTCTTATTTACTCTCCCATTCTCTCTTTTTTTTCTTTCTTCCTTCCTTCACCCCCCCTCTCTCTTCTTTCTTTCTCTCCATCACCCCCCCCCCCCCTCTATGTCACCCTCTCTTTCTCTCTTCTTCTTTTCTTCCCATCTTATTTCTCTCTCTCATTTCCTATACGATCATATATATAACAAAAATCTCATATATAATTTTAGACTTAATCAACTTCTAAAAATCACAAGTAGAGAATAATAAATTCACAACCAAAAATTATACACTAACAATAATAAATATAAAATTTTGCACATGAAACTAGATAAATGAATTTTAGCCAAATTATATGCAAAATTATAAATTCTAAAATACAAAGTCATGATAATTTTGGGGAACATTATAATTGTTTTTTTGTACACACACACACATTTATGCAACACACCCATAGGCATATGTGTGTGTGTGTGTGTGTGTGCATCACAATGTATACTTATATGTTTATATATTGTATTTTTTGTATGTGCAAAAACACACACACATGAACACATACATATGTACTATATATTTACATATATAAACCTTTTATAGTGTTATGTGTGTGTGCATGCAAATATGTTGTATTATATTGTTGTATAAAATCATATATTATAATATATATTTAGATAGTAATAAATATATATAAATATTTAGATACTCATATTATATATATATGCATTTAAATTATCACAAATGCACTGAATCTCATAAAATTTTCAAAATTAAATATGTTTGATCATGATCACTACTGAGATGATTGACTAGTGTAGAAGTTTGTTGTATGTATTTACGCTGGGGTTGGTTAGGGGGGATTGGAGGGAGGATGAAAATTTTTAATATATATATATATTATTTCATACCATTGCCTATATGTATATATCATGGTTGTATATGGACACGCACACACATACATAATGGTGTATATATATATATTTATATTTATATTTATAATGTTGTATATATATGCACACATATATGGTTATATATTATTTGGTAGATTATTGTATATTTTAATATTTTTTTGAAAAATACACACCCACACACCCACACACACACACTACTACTACTACTACTATGTGCATGACACACACACACACTACTACTACTACTACTATGTGCATGACACACACACACACACCCCCCCCCCCCCCCCCCCCCCCCCCCCCCACACACAATATGTGTGTGTATGCCTTAAATATATATGTATGATAGAGATTAGATATATTTATGCACATATACATACATGCTCAACTTTTAACAAATATATATTCATTAAATATAGATTATACTATTTAAACAATAATATATATATATGTGTGTGTGTGTGTGTGTGTGTGTGTAGTATAATACACCTATTTATATAAACATTGTCTACAAATGATATAGTATAGACATTGTCTATATATTGAATGCAACACACATGCACACATTTATGTAAAATTATATATATATGTTACATATATATATATATATATATAATTATAATTGTCTGCATATATGTATATATAACTATTAGGTTTATATACTTATACACATATAAACACACTTTTAAAATGATAATATATGTATATACTTTTTACATATACAATATATATATATATATATATATATAACTATTGTGTGTGTGTGTGTGTGTAGAAAGCCATGCATATGATTACATATACATATACATATATATAACTATAGTCTATATATGTAGACTATAGTGTGTTTATGTATATATATATACATATATATTGTGATGTAATATACAATGCAATCCTGTTTTTTTAATTTGAATATTTGTATAACTAATTATTAATTTTGTCATATATAACAAAGTCTTTGACGATAAATAATCTTTGACAATTAGAATCTAAAGTTGCAACACATTGTTTTTTATGAATAGATGAGAAGATTAATATGTATGTGAACATGATATTATGTAATATTTAAATTGTATGATTCTGTGATTTGTAATTGTGAAATGAATGTTCAAATTGTGTGACGTTCAAATTGCATCACATGTATAGAAATCATACAATATAAGTGATTTGTAAACTATGTATTGTGAATGTGAATACTAATAATGTGCATACATGATATTTCAATGAGAATATTAGTTTTTGATATTATTTGGTTTTGAAATTCTTTTGTGATATGTATTATACAATGTAAATTCATATATGATATTCAAATTAAAAACAAAATTAGTTGTCATTGTACCAAAAGATATGATTGAGATATAAAAAAAACTTAAGTGAAATCAAATTTTTTATAACATATGTTGATCATCTATGTTGCCCAAATAACAAATTAGTCAACCATGAATTACATAGATAATAATCATTCAACATTTAACAATCAGATTTTCCTTTTGATAAAAAAAATATGATAAACTCTCAAATAACCTCTTATTAATCACATGCAATACCTTAAAAGTGATATTTGTACACTAATGAAATTTGTTTATAACACATATTTTCAAAAAAATATATATTTTTAATCAAATTAATGCATAAATACATATATTACACTGCACAAGTTATGCACACACAATTCTACATTCATATATACAATAGTATATGTGTGCATGTGTAGTATAAATACTATTATATCTAAGTGTATTATTTTGAATGCAAATTAACACACACACACACACATGTATATATTAATTTGCATTCAAAACAATACATTATAGTGTATATATATATATACTTATAAGATTATACATACATATAGGCAGTTTAAAGTCACTCTAGTAGCTAGCTATTGTTTCTAAAAATTCTATCCATTCATTCATTCATTCTAGCATTATATATAAAAATAAACACACACACACATGTGTGTGTGTGTGTGCACGTGTGTGTGTGTGTGTATTATTTCTTGAATATAAATACATATATACATAAATTACTTCAATATATATGTATCATTACAAAAAAAATGGAATTAGAAATGTCCTATTCCATTTCTAATTTCGTCACTACTTAACCATAACGACGGGATAAGAAATAGAAAGAATCCATTTCTATAATGGTCCTCTCTAAATTTTAGAAATAGATTACTCAATGATGTTTTTATAAATAGCGACAGTAAAAATCCATCACTAAATATTATGACAACAAAGAAATATTGTATTCCATCATTAATTTTGCGATAGGAAAAAATATAAATGTATTATCTATTATTTAAATGAGCGAAGGATTATAAAAGAAAAGCATAAATCCATTTCTCTTTATAAACGGATCTAAAAATGGAAAATTCCATTTTTGCAGTTTTTGTATTATGTATACAATATATAATTATATACATAAACTATATGATCTGCAACAAAATAAGCATATCCATATATTATTCATCAAATGACATTCACATAATATCCACCATATAATAAAATGTTAGATAACATACATAAATGTCCATAAATTTTAATACATAATTTATAACATAATTAAAAAAACATTAACACAAAAACCATAATTTTGGATCAAAAATATAGGTTGTAAAAAATTAATAATACATCAAAAACAACTAAGAGTCTTTCTCTTGATGAGTATTAACTTCCGGGTTCTTGGATAGATCCTCTTCAGAATGATAAAAAAAAGGTGATGTCTCTGCCAACTCGCACATTATTTTCTCTATCTTTAAAATCTATTATTGCATTTATTCCTCTCATTTTATTCTTTCTTCATCTCTTTTCAATCTTTCAGCCTCTATTTTTTTATTTCTTCAATTTTCTTTTGCATTTCTTCATTCTTTTTTTTTTATTTCTTCATTCTTTTGTTGTATAACCTATTTTTTCCTTTGTAATGTATCTTGAATTTTTTGCATCTCTTTGTGCAACCTCTCATCAAAGATGCATATATAATTGATAGATATTGATGAAGAACTCCAAACAAAACCTAGATAAAATATAGATATATAGGTACCAAAACTATACAAACACCATTTTTTTTGGCTCCACTATGATAGCCTGAAGGTAAATATGTACAATATCAATTTGTTGTGCCTCTATAGAAGGATCTATCAATTATGAAGCAATTGCCACAATATTTTCCATTGCTTCCTATAATTGTTAAAATATAATATACAACTCATCACTTATACCAGCACAAGAAATTATTCTCTCACTACAAAAAAATAAAATTAAAATGAAGTTGGTCATTATTTTTAATGATTCCATAAATTATAAATCATCAATTATGGTAAAAAAATATACTTGTGTTTACATTTTATTTATAGTTAATGCCAAATAATCAATTATTTCAATTTTTTTATTTTATTATTTGTAATTGTTAAATGAAACCGCAAGTACAAAATGAAAAACTAACATTTATATCATTTGAGTGATTGTCCATAAATGATCCATTATTATTCTTGTGTATTCACTTGAATACCTCAATTGGTATTAGTGGATATTCCAACTCAGCCTCCTAAAATTAAATATAAGTTACTATTAAGGCACATTATTCATTATCACATAGATATTATTTTTTTGATTCTAAAAATTTAAATAATATCAAAAAATAAAACATAATTATACCAAATCTACTGAATATTGTTAGGTCACCTTTGAACCTCCAATATATTTTGAATGTCCTGGTCTTTCACCTACTTTCTCTAATCGATGATTTTGTGAGGCCACCTAAGACAAGACCTTGAACTCGTCACTATTCCAATATTTTCACTAGTTTATCCAAACATTAATGGGAACACTATTAGGCTTTGCATCTTTAACATACTTTTTTCTCCTTTTTCCAAGCTGGTCATTGTTTCACACACTTGCCACATGTTTCCATCTAACCTTCTCTAAGACCACCAAAATGTTATTCCATTTATAGTTTTTTTATAAAAACAAAATAAAATAATAATACTTTGTAATGAAAGTATTTTAAGAGTAAATCATATTAGATCAAATTGAAAAACAAGTAAATGCATGAAAAATATACCTCAAATTCTTCAGAATAAAATTTTTTCATACTTGGTGACACTTTGCTCCACTTTATACCCTCCACAACTAGTTTTTCCTTAAATATGTTTCTGATTGTATGAGAAGCATAATAAATTAACCTATAGGTAATTTAACATCAACATATACAAATACATATAAACAAAATAAACAAATTTTGCTGCTACTAAGTTAAAACTTATTTTATTTATATTTATTATCCAAAACTATATAAAAAAATCATTATAATTCTAAATGATAATGTTCCATAAGTAACAATATCATATGTTATTATTATTTTAAAATACAAAAATTCAAATATTTTTATATACTTATAATTTCATTCACGTATTAATTTATATTTAATTAAAATAAAAAAATGAAAAAATGATAATGAATGCATATAGTAAATTTATGAAAGCTACATACTATTTATTATCAATTGTGGGCTAAATGAAGATTTTCTCATAACATGGCATGAAAATTATGGATTGTGAATATCCTGCTAGTGCCGTTATTGCAGTACCAATGCATAGGCCTCCTGGGATAAGTGAGATGGAACTATGAGTATCTTCTGATTAAAAATGAGATGAAGATGGAATATTTGTGGCAAAAAATCCATGTATGTCATTATGAGGTGATACCAAAGTTTCTTCCATACATGTAGAAGAATGTAGAGATGCATTTGTAGTATTGTCATCACTAAATACTTATAGATTTCCTCCTCCACTAACTATTAGTTGACTTTCTCTACCCCTCCTTATATATTGAGATCCTCAACTACTTGAATTGAATGATTAGCTCTCATACTTAAATCAAGTTACATAAATATCAAAATATAAATAGAAAATAAAAATATGTTATAAAAATACCATAATAATAAAACATAATGTTAAACACAATACATTAAAAAAAGTAATTAAATAATTTTAATTTAACATTCACATTATAATGATTATAAAATCAGAATGGCAAAATAATAAGGTAGTCAATGAATTTTTAATCATCATAAGAAATTTCTAATAAATCATATTTTTCTACATATTCATCATCATCTAATTCTACAATTAATTCCTCCTTATTATCTTCTTCAACAAGGTCAAAATCAATGTCCAAATACTTTTTACCTTCACTGAGTAATGTTTGAAGCCCATCTTTTGCCCTATGAACAATTGAATGAAGTTTCACATTATTCTCTTAAAATGTTGATACACATGATAGAGTGACAATAATATCATTTTCAACAACTTCAATAGCTAATCTAGGTTTTATTTTATATATTTTCTACCAACAACCTGGATTTCTTCTTATGGTTAGATAAGTGGTGTAACACACTTGTTCAATCCGAACCACAAGAATAAATTACTCATACTTATTATAATATTTTCTATGGTGCACTTCAATAAGGTTGCATTAATGATGAATTCTAGTATCAACACTTAGAATAGGATTAAACCATTCACACTTAAACAAAATTGACCTCTTAATTGGGAAAACAAGATACTCCATATGTAAAATTTCAATTAGTCATCCGTGGAAGTCACTAGTAGATGCATTATAGTTAGATCCCTTGATGCAAACACCACTGTTCATTATAGCTTTATTTGAACTATGTTGCGAAGTGTGAAATGCATGAAATCCATTCGTAAACTTTGTAATGGTCCCTTTGCAAGATCTTTCATTTGTCTATGATGAATATTTGATGAAAGAAATTATACCTATAAAATGATAAAGAAAAAATTAATACATATATAATGATACACATAAATATTAGAACTAAAAATGATAAATTATATACTAACAAATATTTCAAACAAATTTATCAAATCCTTTTCAAGTTTTGCATTAATTGAAGAGGTCATCAATATGAGGTTCCATTTTCCTTAATTCTTAAGTAAATATTCTTTAAAAAAAATTGAATGTATTTTGAATTATAAAATGCTATATCACATACAATGACAACTTAATAAGAATATGAAATTATTAAAAATCTTGCTCAGTATAAGGTATAATTTCCAAAAAATATATGTGTGTGCAGCATGATACTCTAGGTCATCCAAAAAATATTCTGATGTTACTCTACCATATGATCTACCTACATGTCCAAAAATAGAAAGCATATCAGTTTTTTTTTGATCAGTACCCCATATCATTTACATTATTTGGTGACAATTTATTATGCCAATCATACAATTGTTGTTGAAAGTGGTGTGCACAAATTGCCAAAGCCTCTTCAACAAAGTAAGCATTGCATATCATTCCTTCAACTTTGGGTTTATTTCAAACATTATTTTTCAATTTTCTAAGATATCTAAAATAAATATATATTAGAACAAAAAATATTTGGTGGATTCATTAAAATATTTAGATTAACAAATGAAAAATATTTCATCTATCAAATGGATACATCCAACTGTATTGTATAGGGCTTGCTATCAAAGATTAATAAGGAAAGTGAACCAAGAGATGTTCCATATAATCAAAGAAACTATTGAGAAAAATATGCCTATGTATGCATAAAATAATGGGGATGTCATTTTGTAATTGCTCCACTTCTTCCTTTATTATGACATTACAAGTGAGACTCTTATAAAAATGCTTATTTTAGTCAATGCCTCCCAAATAATTTGTAGAAGTAATTCACATAATGTTATGAATATTAGCCTCTACATGAACACGTGGTAGTCTCTTCTTTTCATCCTTAATAACTTATGCTTCTTCATTTTAACACATCTTTTTATGGTAGATGCATATCCATCTGAGAACCTGAGCTCCATCAGACATTTGTATAAAGCTTCCTTTGCAACCTTTTCAAGACTATAATAAGCCTTAAAAAATTTATTTATTGATTCATCCCTGTGTAACTCTAGACGTGAACATAACATTTTCAAAGCCACTATTGATTTGATATTATCTTTTGGTTTTCCTTTCCACATTCATTATAGTATTGAAAATATTATTAAAAAGTTTTTTTCAACATGCATCACACCTAAGTTATGTCTAATAAGATTGGTTTTTCAATAAGACAAATCCCAAAAGATACTTTTTTTCCCAATGATCGTGAAAATTCTTTGAAATTTACACATTTATGTAATCTACATACATTCATAACATTTTTAAACCCAAGACAGTCAATCACTTCTAATATTGTGTCACCTAATCTGAAAGGTAATGCACTTTTAACAACCTTATGGTATTTCTTAAATGTATCAATATTCATATGAAATGGATATTTAACATGTAAGAATTCTTGGTGATAATAAAACCATGAAGTATTTCCTCATTTGCTCATATAAAATCCTTCTGAGTCCTCTATGCAATAAGGACAAGCTAATTTTTTAGCAGTACTCCATCTTGATAATATTGAATATGCAAGAAAGTCACTTATAGTCCACATAAGTACTGCTAACATTTTGAAGTTCTACTTTCTAGATATATCATATGTTTCAATACTATCCAACCAAAATTTTTTTAGCTCTACTATAAGTAGTTAAAAAAAACATCTAATTTATCTTTTGAATTTCTTGAATCAAGCATAATAATACACAAAAATATATATTCATCTTTCATGCACATCCATGGAGGTAAATTATAAGGAGTAACAATTGCCAGTCATGAAGAGTATTATTACCCCATTTGTCCAAATAGCTAAAATTCATCTGTGCACAACCTTAATCTAATATTTTGACTTATATCTATAAAAGATGGATGATAATCATCAAAATGTTTTCAAGAAGAAGAATCTGAGCAATGTCACATCACATCATCTTTAATAACATGTTTTTTATGCCAACTCATGTCATTAATAGTAACTTCAAATTTAAATAATCTTTGCAAATAAAAAGTCAAAAAGAAATAATACATCTTTTTGTGAGGAATATTTATTTTCTGCCTTTTACATGTTGTATTTCTTTTGTACCGAGAATAATTACCGAAATTACATGCATTTGTTTCACTATCTATGCCCCATTATATTATGCAGTCATTAATAGAGTAATGTATTGTTTCCATTAGCAAACCCAAACCTCACATTAATTTTATTTTGGTATAAAACTATTTATCATGATGTTATTCTTTAGTAACAATTCAGATAACTTTGAGTGGCGATACAGATTATCGGTCCAAACCTTTTCTTCTAAAGCCTTCAATATTTCATAAAATTATTTTGTTGATGATATTGGGATTTTGTCAGCAATAATTGGATTTGATGGACTAATAACATTCTACAAAATTGCTTTACATTCAACATTGGAATTAACAAATTCTATTGCAACAATTGAATCAATATTTTTATGTACATAATACTTAGTTATTTGTGACACAACTAATTCCATATGTTTATCCCAAACATAATAGTCTCTAATAAAACTATTTTAACTAGATGATATCGAATT
Organism: Sapria himalayana; assembly: GCA_029783825.1. Classification (NCBI taxonomy): domain Eukaryota; kingdom Viridiplantae; phylum Streptophyta; class Magnoliopsida; order Malpighiales; family Rafflesiaceae; genus Sapria; species Sapria himalayana. Next base: position 670,203 of record JAREIK010003856.1, read on the forward strand.
GTGTCTACATCATAGAAATTCTGATTTTGATATTTACGAGTCTTACATGAACAATATACTCCTCAATACTAGATCATCCATAAATTTAGGCTATTTTTTAGCAAAGACAATAAATTCCTCAATCCCCTATAAAATTGCATCAGTCAAAACCCCCTATTTTACTCTCACATTCATCCATTGATGATCATGTCATATAATATTTTTCATTCCTGTAACACATAACATAAACATTTTTTAAATTATAATACTAAGATAGAGATCTATTTATAATATAGATGTAGTAGCATATTTATGACATTATAGAAATCTAAAAAATAAGTTGTAGTAAAATCATTATTAGATAATTTTAGATTTTAATCAGATAAGGCCAGTTGTTCTAATGTCTTAGATATTTATCAAAAGAGAAAGTGTTATTTATTTTATTACACATTTAGTGAATTATAGATTCAGCAACTATATAAAATTTTTAAATGAGGTTTTGATTTTTTTTAGTTTTACAATTGTTCATTATGTTTCACCATTCCAATTGCATACCATCATTATTATTTTTTTATTTTTATTGTTATTACAAATAAACTTTTAGTATTTATTATAATAATTATAAATTGTTTATTATTAAGGTTGTGCCATTACTATGAGTTATTTTTTATAAATTTATTATTTTTTAATGTAAACATAGTAAGGAAACAAGGGGTAAATTAATTATAATCACCATAATAAAATGTCAATAGCAAAATGCACAAAAAATTCATAACTCAATTAAGTTACAGATAAATTTTAAAAATCAAAGTATGAGAAAAAAAATTAAATATATAATATATCAATTATAATTATAATCATTCAACAAAATAATAAAATAAAACACAATATAAATGTTAATAATGGAATATAAATTAAACTTCGATCAGAATATGAAGGATTGGCAATCCATAGATTATTTGGAATAAATCAATATCAAATTGAAAATTACTAACTCTAAAAATGTTCGAAGTTTCGAAGTATTCTTCGATAAATTAATTATCATAAATTAGAGAGGAAATCTAGTGATGTAAGATTATGCTGTCAATATTATTCTTAAATGATATAGTGATGGATATACATATCCATTTTTCATTTAGCAAGGAAAATAATTTTTAAATAATATAGAAATGGATATTCAATCTATTACTAAATACTAATAATACATGAATTCATAATTTTCTATTGCTAAATTCTATGCAAGTGTATCCGCATCCAATTTCATGTGGTAATTACTGACAAATTTTAAATACTCATGAAACATCCATCACAAATTAGCAACGGAAAATTTTGTCCCTCTTTAATTTTTTGTGGTTTTGTTAATTTCGTTTCTAATCCATTTCAATTCCATTCCTAATTATAGAAATGGAATTAAGCCTTTCTAATTTTCAATTATAATTGCCTCTTTTCTTGTAGTGTATATATACACATATATTGAATGTAATTAATTTAATTTTAAATTTACCTTTTAGGAAAAAAGCAAAGCAAACTTATTTAACATGTACCGTTAAATATTAAGAATGTTAGGGTTCTCAAGAGATCTATCTCCCATGTCCCCTACTCCACCATCGCATGGAAGAAGGTGTGCAGTGTCGTGGGCTATGAGTCTCCTTTGCTAATAAATCAAAAAAACATGCAATAAAAAACTTCACATAATACATCATCTTGCAAAAGTGATGTGAAATGTCCATATTTATTTTATTCAAATTATATATATATATAATCAAATAATTAATTTGATTTTAATTTATATTAATTATTACAATTAATTAATATTATATGATTTCGTGTACCCATTGTAAATTATATGGACCATAATGCATATTAATTATAATTCATACAACTATAAAATTAAAATTACACTCCCTCACTCATTCTAATTAGCTAATGACTTTTATTATTCAACACTTATTTAACTTTATAAGTTAAGATTGCTACTAATTTAATTGAATTAAATTAAATATCTTATATATCTTATGTATTACTAATAATTTAATTGAATTAAATATCCACTAATTGAATTAAATTACTAATAATTTGATTTAATAAATATCTTATATATTTCATCGATACCTTCCACTTAACTTAATTGATATGTTGGATTAAAATTTATCTAGAGGGTTTGACAATATTAAAACTTATAAGCATCCTCAAGAAAGCATCATCAATCTATTTTATAGGACATAGATTTCATCAATAGTTAATAATTACCATACATATGATAAAATTATCTAACTCGCCAAGTTTATTGATCTAATTATGAATCTCACCCTTTATGGTCAAGATAACTATTAACGAGCTTATGTGTCTACCAATTATATCAAGATAAGTATAATATTTGTAATAATGGTGAAGCATTTTTATTTTATAGGTTAGGATAAAATAATTATACTATCTTGGTCTCATTCAATATATATAAGCATACTAGCACAAAAAGTTATAATTTCACTATTCTTAATATTCAAGATATAACTACTAAAATCATATGATATAAACTTACCAATAGAGTGTCAAACACTGTCTATATTGTGAAAAGTAAAATTATATTCTATAAGATCCAATGCAATGATCTTTTGTATGTAAGACAAAATCTATGTACCAAATCATATAATCTCATATAGAATAAAGAATGCATGCATATCTATTTTAAATATAATCTCAGCTTATCTCATTCAAAATAAAACCAAAATTAATCCAATCATCAATTAAAAGGAGAAACAAATAAAAATGGCTTACAGTATAAAATGGTTCCAACATTCCAACCAAAATGTATCCAACCATCAATTAAAAAGAAAAACTCATTCTTATTCTTATTCCTTCCACATGGCTTTCATAGGTTTTAGATAGTGAGCTTGTTATATATGGATCTGCTAGGTTGTCAACTAATGCTACTTTGGTCACTACTATATTTCCTCTTTTTAAAATATCTCTTTTTAGATGATATTTGTACTTAATGTATTTTGCCTTCTTATGGCTTCTAGCTTTCTTCAAGTGAGCAACTGCCTCACTATTATCATGATATAGTGTAATAGAAAATTGCACATAAGGAATGATCTTAGATCCTTCCGAAAGTTTATGAGCCAAACAATCTCCTTGGCTACCTTTGAGACTACCACATATTTGGCTTCCATTACAAAATTAGCAATACAAGATTATTTGATAATTTTTCAACTTATGACTCCACTTCCCAAGGTAAACACATAACCCAAGGTGGAGTTTCTCAAATCATTTTCTAATTGGAAATGTGAGTTGTGTTTTCTATAGGCACAAGATTGTCCGGTATACTAATATATAATCTCTAGTTCTTTTTAGGTACTTAATTATGTGTTTTACTACTATCTAATATTCTTGTCCTAGATTAGATTGATATCTACTAACTATGCCTATGGAAAAGTAGATGTCAAGTCTAGTGCAAAGCATTGTATATATTAGGCTACCTACTACAAATGCATAAAGATTCACCTTCATTTTCTTTATCTTATTAGGTATTTTAAGACAATAATTTTTTTATAGAGTGGTTCCATGTCTGAAAGAAAGGAAGAATTTCTTGGAATCATATATGCAAAAACTAGTTAATACTTAGTCGATATAAACAGTTTGAGATACGCCCAATATTCTTAAATTTCAATCTTGAAAAAGCATAATAATTAAAAAATTTGACTAGCTTCTCCTAATATATGTCATGTTAAACTAATTGGATAATCAGACATTGACTAAAGATAAGATTCCCATATCATTTCCAATGAGTAATATGTGATCTATATATAATACCAAGAATCGCATCATGCTTCCACTACATTTCTTATATACATAATACTCATCTGAAGATTGATGGAAGTCATAAGACTTAAGGTTTGAACAAAATGAGCATTACAAGATTTAGATGCTTGTTTTATTTCATAAATGGACTTGTTTAATTTTCACAACATGCGTTATTGGCTTTTTTTTATGAAACTATTAGATTATATCATATAGATACACTCTTAAAAATATCCATTAAAAAATATAATCTTTATATCCATTTTTCAAGTCTCATAGTTATAATGAGTTGTAATATATAAGAGAATCCAAATGGACTCTAGCATTAATACTAGTGAAAAGGTTTCCATGTAATCGATTCACTCTTTCTAAGTAAAGCCTTTTGTAATAAGCCTAGCCTTGTAAGTCTTAATGTTATACTTTATTTCTCTAATTTTTATAGGTCCATATGCACTTGATGGATTTTATCTCTTCTGGTGGTTCCATAAGATCCCAACCATGATTGGAGTTCATGGATGACACCTCTGATTTCATAACATTTTTTCTTAGTTCTACATCTTTATCCTTTAAACCTTCATCTTTGTTACTAGGAGCAGTATCTACCTTATCATTAATTTTATCATAAGACTATCAAAAGCGTGTATACGATGTAGGTTGATGAATAACCCTCCCACCATAATGAGATACTCTCCTCGATTGTATACTTTTAGTGGTGTGCTATGTAGATGCGGATCCTTGTAAACCTTTATGATCATCACCCTCTAGTTGTGCAATTGGCATATCAATGATAAGTTTAAATGGTTCAACATCTACACCATCCTTAACAATCCTTTCAATATGATGCGATAATGAGATATCTGTAATATTACCCTATGGTGTTTCTTCTTGTATCACTAGTATCAAAAAAGTTTGATCTTGTTTATCTCCTATTAATTCTTCTAGAAAAATCTTACTTTTTGGTATTGTGCTTTGTTATATAGTATTCTTCTGGGAATTGGGTATTTGTATTAATAATGACCTTCTGATATTTTGGATTATAAAAAAATGATATTTGGTTCCTCTAGGATATTCCATGAATAAACAAACTTTTATTCTTGGTTCTAACTTATATATTTTCCCTTTCAGTACATGTGTTGAGTAACCCAATAGATGAATGTATTTTAAACTATGCTTATGCCTAGTCCATAATTTAATTTGAGTATCAGGTATTGACTTAGATGAGACCAAATTCAAAATATAAGTTGCTATTTTTAATGCATACCCCCAAAAGGAATCAAGTATATCTGGATAATTCATTATTTAATTCACTATGTCCCAAATAAGTAATCCCAAAACTCTCTCATTTAATATTATCCACCATGATTAGATCATAGTGTCTAGAGGTATTTATTAAGGTATTTCACCATTTCTACCCTATACTTTTTGAATTTCTCAAACTCAAACTTATGGTATATTAAATAAATATATCCATACCTTGAGTAATCATCAATAAATGTGATGAAATACTCAATACTATCTCTCACTTGGATAATTATAGGTCCATATAAATTAGAATACACTAGTCTTAGCTATTCATTTTCTCTATTGCCCTTGGCCATAAAAAATCATTTGGTCATTTTTTTCTTCCAAGTAGGATTTATAAGGTAAAAGTATTTCTATGTTGAAATGAACCCAATTGTTCATCATTAACTAGTCTCGAGATCCATTTTAGATTTATATGACCTAGCCACGAGTGTTTAAGATAGGTCTGGTTTACTTGGGAAGATTGGTTTCTATTACATGGCAAAAAGTTAGTATTATTCAATTCATGTTGTTGCAGTGAATGAAATATATGTTTAATAATATAATTATAATAACATTATTATATTTTAATGAACCATAACAGATAAAGCTTTTATTCAAATAAATTATTACAGAATCATTGAATAAAAATGATGTTCATCCTTAACTAAACTAGAAATAGAAATTAAGTTTATTTTAATGGAAGCTACATAAAGATAATATTTTAAAATTAAAATTGTATTTCTCTCAAAATGAATATAGTAATCTTCAACTATAATTTCCACCACATTCATAGTATTTTTAATGTGATGATCAATCACATCATTACTTAGTCATCTTGTTTATTGGAATTACTACTAAAAAATTGCAAACATGATTAGTGACTTTTGTATATACACACTAGGTATTAGTAGATACTACCACTAAATATGTCTCAACCACTACTAAATAAGATTTACCTTGATGGTTCACCTTGCTGAAATAAATTAAATACCACTTCTTTCAATGGCCTGACTACTTGTAATGAAAACATATACCCTTTGGTTTTTTCACCACCACTTGTGACTTAGGAGCTAACTAGGGAACATGAACATGTTTCTGAAATTTCTTTTCTTTGGGTTTAGAAGAAGTATTTTAAGCAATAAAGGCATGAGATAATTTCTTGAAATGACTCTTAGCTGATACCAATTCTTCAAGCAATTGTGTCAATGTCTAATGAAGTTTATTTATATTATAGTTTAGCCAAAATTGCTTTTATAAATCTGGCAGTGATTGGAGAATGATATCAATCTAAGATTTACATTAATTTCAGCTCCAAAAATCTCTATTTCATTCATTAGTCTAATCATCTTTAGAAGATTATCTCTTATTGATAATTTATCGGTAATTATAGTATTCATTAGATTCGTCATGGCTTTCTGTCTAGTAGAGCCAGAGTGAGTCTAATTCCAGAATATTTTTTTGAGATTAGATATCATATCATAAAAAGTATTCATAGACGGATGCTGATATTGAAGTATATTTGAAATAGAAACTAAAATATAATATCTTGATCTCATCATCTTTTACCTATTTCTCATAAGGCTTGGTTTTCTATTCGGTTTCACCTTCATGAGGTTTATATGAAAAAGGATCATTGAATACTTACTTGTAGTTATTCGTAGTGAGAACAATATTAAGGTTTCTTTTCCAATCTATATACTTAGTTTTATTGAGTTTATTTTCTTTGAGAATAGTAGTGAGTGGATTGAAAGTTATTTTTTCCTAAAATTACAATGAACTTATTAGTTTTGAATTCTATTACAAGTATTGATTCCCTCTACCACTTCTCGATTAAATTAATCATTAGTATGATATACCATGAACAACAAATTTTGTTTGGAGGATAACTACTATTCATCATTTGTCAAGACAAGTCAATTCCTATTAATCTTTTTGCCCAGGCAATGCACTATTCTAAAGAAGACTAAACATATGACTTTATTTTAGTCATATAAATAATAGCAGTGACTTAGATAGAAAAGATACTATTATTTATATCTAAATATATACCATTACATAATTCCAAACTAATTGTTTTTAAATGAATTCTTTAGGAGGTAAAGTCATTAATTTTAATAATCCACAGAAATATCTCATGGTGGTTTGTGCTAAGTAGACCAACAAGTTAATTAGTCAGATAGGGGGAAGGCATTAACAACAATGTGAAGTTATTCATTCTAAATGAATCTTTTAACTCACTTAGGTGTTTTAAAAGTTTGAAGGTTTTAAAAAAATATGACTACAAGTTTTCTTAAAATATTTATCTTAAAATAAGAATTTTAATTATTTTTCCTTATTAAAATAGTGGTATGTAATTTGAATGTATGTGTGTACATGAACTACATGAAATATTCACCATTTACACACAAATATCATACAATTTTTCATATACATTCATCATTCACATCTTTTCATTCCAATTATCTATCACATTCAAACACAAAAACATGAAATCACATCCATTTACAAAACACACCATCATATCCATCCATACCTTAATTATGTGATGATTATGCCATTACATGCATATATTTCATAATCATGCAATGACTATGACATCACATGCATATATTTTATAATTATGTGATGACTATGCCATCACATAGATATATTCCATATTTATGTGATGACTATGTCATCATATAATTCCTAGGTTGAATAATCCAGCTATTTCAGTTTTAAAGCATATTAACCAAGGAATTTTGTTAAAGAAGTCCAGCTTATGGGGCAGCACCCAAACATGGTTCGATCTTGCCTAGTTAGGTAGCAATGACTCATGTGCTCAGGGCCAATGCCCCTGAAACTAAAATAAAAAATGTACATAACTTCCACGTGTTGTGATCTCTACTGGAATTGGTTTTTTCCATCAGGAAGACGGTCAATATTATTCGCTATGTACTCCATGGTGATTGTCATTCATCACTATAGGTTGCACCGTGGTCAACATTCACCACTTTGAGCTCCACCATGGTCGTTGTTTACCATTACAAGGCCCATCGCATTTGGCATTTACAAAAGATTATGCCTCCTCGAAATGAGTTCACAAAAATATCTAACATACCTGTGGAGATGAATTATAATTACACCCCGTGTGATTACAAAAATCACACAAGCTAAATGTAAAATTACAACCCCAAAAATTAATGGGTATTATCACATTAAAACACATTCAAATGAATCCAAAGGCACATTCAAAAGGGCTAAATAGTTTGGCAAAATTTTTTGTTTAATAGAGGTTAAAACATCATTGTTATAATCAAGGACATTTATAAAATCCTCTTTTCATAATAAACCCTAATTCATTTACATGCATTATCATAGACCTTGCTCTAATACCATTGTTAGATTTTTTAAACTAATTTATAAATTTTGCATCTAATTGATTCATTTTAAGTTTTTATCTTCTAGGATGAAAATTGAAGTAAAATTGTTTAACATATACCTTGATCATTCATGATGTTAGAGTTCTTTAGACTCATCTTCTTTGTCACCTACTCCACTATTATGAGGAAGAAGATGCATGGTATCATGGGCTATGCGTCTCCTTGGCCAATAAATCTGAAACATGCAATAAAAAATTGCACACATCACATCACTTTGCAAAAGTGACGTGACATGATTCCTTTTCATTTTATTCAAATTATATTAAAAAATTTATTTTATATATATATATATATATGAAATCGAGTAATATTATTGATTTTAATTTATTTTAATTAATAAAATTAATTAATATAATTTAGATCAAATTAATTATCTTGATTTTATATAAAAACATACTCTGAATAAATAAACTAAATCTTTGGTTGTGGGCTTAAACCTTTTTTATGATACTAGATTAGACTATTGAAGGGACTCAGAGATAAATAGGATTTTAGACTCCCACTATAAATTATATACACTATAATTCATATTAATTATAATTTTTACTACTATAAAATTATAATTATATTTATCCACTTAATCTAAATAACTCATGCCATTTATTATTCAATACTTATTTAACTTCCCATGTTATGATTAAAGATGCCCATAAATTGAATTAAATTATTGATAATTTAATTCTATCAATCTTTTATATATTATCTAGAGACTTTCTATTTAAAATATTTGATATGTTGGATCAAAATCTACCCATATGGTTTGGTAATATCAAAAAAATATATAAGCATCCACAAGGAGACATTATTGATCCATTTTATAGGACATCGACTTTATCAAAAATTAACATTCACCACACAATTGATAAAGTTATCAAACTCACCAAGTTTATTGATCTAATTATAAATTTCACATTGTATAAGTCAAAATAACTATTAACATGTATATGTGTTTATCAATTATAACAAGATTAAGATTAATAAAGTTTGAAATATTATTGATGTAATTTTATTTTACATGTCAGTATAAAATTATTATAATGCTTTGGTCTCATTCAATACGCATAAGTGCACTAGCACAAGAAATTAAAATTTCATCATTCTTCATAGTCACAATAGACCTAATAAAATCTTGTGCTACAATTTTATTGATAGAGTATTCAACTCTATCTAGATTGTGAAAAGTAAACTTATATTCTACAAAAATTAATGATTTGATCTTCCATGTGTAAACCAAATTATATGAATCAAATCATCTACTATATAGAATAAAAGACACATATATATTTATTTTAAATATAATCTCGGCTCATTGTCATCTAAAAAAATCCAAAATGAATTTAACCATCAATTAAAATGAAAAATAAACAAAAATGACTTTATGTATAAAATAGTTCTAACAACTACAAATATAAGTGTATTATGTGTGTGTGTGTGTGTGTGTGTGTCTTCAATGCAAATTAATGACTTTCACTAAAAAAAATGTCTATTTAGCTAGGAAAATTTAGCTAGGGATTAGTGAGAAATTAGCTAGGGAATAACAAGGAGTTTTTGATTTTACATTAAATTAAATATATGCGACGGATTAGTGATGGAAATGTTTGATTGAAAATTTTTCGTCTCTAATATTGTCGTAGATTTTCACGCAAAGAAAAGTGAGAATTTTAGCAACATATTTTCCCTAGCTATTTAGAACGAGAAAAAAATCTGTCGCTAAATAATTATCTGAATTTTTTTTTTACTATTTTATATATAATTGCAAGCGATTATTCCTTGAATGTTTATTTTTTTCAAAATATATGCATTTAGCTAAGGATTTTTCCCTAGCTATATGGGCTGGTGATAATTTTCATCACTAATATTTAATGATTTAATTTTTTTTAATATATTATTTATTTTAATATTTTATGTAATTTTGTATATTAAAGGTACGTCATGGTCTATAGATGAGTCATCCTTGAAAAACACATTCTCCTCATATAATTATAAAAATAGGATATATAAATAAATAATTTTAAAAATATATAAATACAAATAAAAAGTTAAATTAATAAAGCCTAAAATAACTATTTTTTTATTATAAAATATTTAAAAAATTATACAAAATATTCTTCTGAAATATTTAATTATGATATTTAAATATTTATATTAAAAAAATTAAATGATTTATTATTTAATTATAATAATTTGTAAGATATTTTAACTAATAAATAAATAATAATTGTATGATTAAATAAAAAGTTAAAATAAATAATTGTATGATTAAATAAAAAGTTAAAATAAATAATTGTATGATTAAATAACAAAATTCATAATTATATCTGAATTAACGAATAAACAAGTAAGTATTTATATTATTTAAAGTAAAAAAAAAATATTTTAATGATTATATGAATCTTTTAAAAAATAATTACTAAAAGATTTAAAAATTTTGAATTATAAAAAAAAATTCAAATTTTCATAAAATTTAAAAGAAAATAAATTAATATTTAAAGATTAATACATAGATGCTTTAATTACAACAAAAATGTTTTGATGATTTAAAAAATAAATATCTCAGTATAATTATTAAAAGAACACTTCAAGAATTTTTTTAGGGTTGCAAAAAAGTTATTTAAAATATTACTAATGATATTTTTTGGTCATAAAAATACTTAAAATTATTTTAAGCCCTATAAACACTTTTGAAAATTACTACCAAACTAACTCCGAGTTGATTTGAATTCAAATTTTATTTTTTGCCCCTACTATAATTTATAAGAATTAAACAATTGAGTAAGATTTTTACTATTATCTATTAATATTCAGTTTTTATTTTAATAATTAATATAATTTTTTTAATATCATCTCACTTTAAGTAATTTTTTGGAATTTTACAAATTATAAATTATATCAAATAATGTAAATATGTAAATGTGTAAATATGTAAATACATAAATACGTAAATATGTAAATATGTAACTATGTAAATATGTAAATATGTGAATATGTAAATACACACACACACACAGACAAAAATATATAAATACATAAATATATAAATACACAAATAGGTAAATATATAAAATTTATAATGGTATATATTCAAACCTTTCACAAGCCAATATCCTTTATTGGGTGAAATACATCAACCCCCCCCCCCCCCCCCCCCCCCCCCCAGCCGAGAGCATGAGCACTCGTTCGATTGTAGTAAATGGTGTAGGGCAAGTTCACCATCCATCATCATTCTCCACTGTCATCGTCCATCAGCATTGTCATCATCGTCATCCTCCATCATCATCCGCCATTATTATTCATTATCTTCATCCGCTATCATCGTGTAAGAGTATAAGCTTTGAGGTTTATTTATATTTCTCATCTTCCAACTATAGATTGTGTTGGTTTATATTTGTCATATGCTTCTTATTTTTATCGATCGATGATGCAGACGAATCCTTTGGAAGCTTCTCAGTGGGCTTCTTTTCAGCCTGTTGTCCAGAGATTATTTATTTTATATTGATTCTATAATTTTTTAATACCTTATGCCTACATTATCACTCTTTCTAGTAGGTATTTATTTTCGATTCTCATTTGGATTATAATGTTTGGTCTCATTTCAATGTTCAGTTTGATAAGCAATTGGCTTGGCAGTTAAGCTATCATCAACAATATCAAGTTTTTTTAGAGAGAAAGTATCCCTATTATTTTTAGGTTCATTTCTTACCCTTAAAAATTCTTGAAATGTTGACATGTTGTGTATATAACCAGAATAAAGAATATGCTATTCAGTTCATAAAATATATGTGCTCTATCGAAATGTAGTGGCATGAAAAATATCTTAATTTACCATATTCCACATTCAATAATTTATGAACAAATTAAACATAATTGCAAGTCTCCCACAATGTCCATGAATAGTTCAAACATATTTTTCAGAACCTTTAAAATGGTATATCATTTATGGTTCAAAAATTATATGTGATTTGTGAAATAAAATGGTTTGAAAACTAACATAATATACCATATTCACATAATTTATAATAGACAATGACATTCATTATTTAATAATGAAATTAAACCCAATTGCATATGGTGGATTGTCTTGATATTTATTTTTTTTGAAATATGAAAAAGACCTCAGCTTTAATATGTGCTCTCTTTATTAGCTATTTTCTAACAAATATTTTTTATTAAATTTTCACTATCACTTAAATATAGATTAAATATATTAAAACACAAAAAATATTAGTCTTTATCAGCTACAAATGATTATATAAGTTCAAAGTGTTTTCAAGAAACAAATCAAACATAATGTGTTTTTTGAATTTTTGTCCTACAATAAACCAATTCAAACATCATGGGCCTTATTTCAATCAAAAGGGAAATAAGAAGTAGATTGTTTTTTTGTTATTTTATGGATTAATAAATAGTTATTTTAAAAATAGGCTTTCTTTTTTAAAATTCTTGTGTTAAATCAAGTTAAATAAAACCATAACTCAATCATATAACAAATAAAATCACAATAATATTTATCAAGCTCAACATATAATATATAGTTCAAAGTGTAGTATTTCACTCTTATATAATAAGCATTTCTTAAATGTACTGAACATACAAAATACATGTTAAATATGAAGATGTATGAGAATCTATTTAAATAATTTAATAAATTGATGTTTTTTGAAATGGAACCAAATCTAGGTAACCATTGGATAAATAGACTTGTTATATTTAATTTTGTTTTGATTGTTGGTTTAATTTTGATAGTTCTTATTTAAAAAGAAACCAATTGTGTCATTGATATTATTGCAAAAAAATAAAATTAATAAAAATGTATAACTATGTGAGCAATCACACATGTAACTATAATTATAATTAAAACTTATAACAACATATATATAACTATATGTTTAACTATATATGTATAACTATTTATAAATATTTATATAACTATATAAAACTCTTTATAACTATATTTAACTATATTTGTAACTATGTAAACTATTTTTATAACTATTTTTATAACTATTTTTTAACTATATGTATAATTCTATATACCTATATTTCTAACAAAATATATTGTATGTACAATAATATATAACTATATATAATTGTATTTTACAATATGTATAACTAAAAAAATGTTATATATAACAATATATTTAACTACATACATATTTATAACTATATGTATACTTAGAGATGATTATATAACTGTATTTATAACAAAATATACTATAGGTATTAGAACATATAACTATAAATAATTGTCTTTTACTATATGTATAACAATAAAAATATTATACATGACTATCTTTAAATAAATAATTTACAACATATATTTAATATACATTTTTATATATTAGTATATAAAAATGTATTTAACTATATCTATACCTATACATAACTATATCTATAAATATATAAAATTATATGAAAAAATATATATACCTACATGTATAAATATAAGTATAACTATATGTATAAATATATGTATAACCACATGTAACTATATTTATAATTACATGTATAACAACATACAACAATATGTTTGACTATATGTATATAGATATTTATATCTATTTGTATAACTATATAAAACTTATATAATTAAATATAACTTTGTAACTATGTATACATATATGTATACATATATGTAAATCTATATATTTATTTATAACTTTGTATATATTTATGTATAATTACTTATAATTACTTGTATGAATATATCTATATATAACTATATGTTTTTACTATATATAACTATTTATAACTATATATACTATATGTATAATAACATATAACTATATATATTTGTATTTTATTATAAGTACAACTATAAAAACTTTATATATAATTTTATGCATAATTAATATATTCAAAACTATATATAACTATATGTTTTACAATTCTGACTATTTTTATATTTATATGGATAACAACATATAACTATATATAACTATATGTATAACATTGTATGATGACTATATATAACTATGTGTTTAACTATTATTACTAAAAAAATATTTTACCAATCAAATTTTAGCAATTGATTGAATCCATTAATAACTACAGACATAATACCATCAAAATTTTAATTTGGAGTTTTCCAATTGATTTAATACTAGATTACCAAATGATAATTTTCAAAATATAAGATTAAACTCTTTTGATTACCACTAGATCCAACAAAAGGCTTGGATGGTCCTCCTAGTGCAGGTAAGAGCAGGTTAGCTTCTAAAGTTGTGAGACACATGAAAAATTCTGGTCCCACGCAAACATAGCCTCATTTTCCGATTCGAAGCCATCAGACATTGCTACGGTCCTACCTATGGATGGGTTCCATCTTTACTGATCTTTTCTAGATCAAAAAGGGGTTGAGCTTCTATTATCTACATGCATTCTAAAACATTTTATCTGTCTTCTTTATCTCTCTCTAAACATCATTGATGACTATCTTTTAGATATTTGTTGAAGTTTTTGTGGTCATCAATCTAATTAATCTGAAAAAGACCTCAACATTAATATGTGCTCTCTTTATTAGCTATTTTATAACAAATATTTTTTATTAAATTATCACTAACACTTCAATTTATATTAAATATATTGAAACAATGTGTTTTTAGGTTTGTTCTTGACACTCTTATTTCGTGCAGATATGTGTTGTCATTGATCAGATTTGTGTCTGCTTTTTATTGTTCATCGGTGGAATTAAATTGCTGAATTGTTAATTTTCATAATGATTTCTAATAAAATACAATTTAATGTGTTCACTCTACTTGTTCTCCTTCTCTTGTATGTTCATAGTTTCATGGTTGACGTTGGGCTGAACATGAGGAACTAGGGCTATTACGAGCCATCTTTCAAGGGGCATCTTGGTCTGCAACTGATACCTAGCATGGGAGGCCACGACATGAAGCCTTCCTTACTAGGATGTGATCTTAACAACTTTATTGTTAATGCCAAAAATTCATTCTTTTTCCATGAATGTGATGTCTCCAACACTTCTCATGCACTGCATTTCATGAGAGATGGCTGGATAAACTAGAGAGATAAGTTTTTGAACATGTTACCTCCAAATGTTTCTTATCCTATTTTCATAGAAACTTATGGAGCTCAACCATTATCGATTCTACACCAACATGATTCTTTTCGAGATGAAAGGATTTGTAAGATCGATCAACCATGTCCTAACGAATAAGGTAGCCAATCCAAGAGAAAGTAAAGTGGGGATCCGCCAAGAAAATCAAAACAAGAGAACCCGAGGAAACCAAAGGATCCAAACTCCATTCATGTTCCACGTTTGAAAGCTCCAAAGAAATGCTTGGATGTGGTCTTCAATAGCAATGACATGGATATCTCTAGCATTCCCATACCGGTTTGCACTTGCACAGGCAAGTCTCAACAGTGCTATCGATGGGGTTGTGGTGGGTTCCAATCAGCATGGGGTTGTAGCATATCGATGTATCCTCTACCGATGAGCATGAACAGAAGAGGAGCGAGAATAGCTGGGAGGAAGATGAGTCAAGCTGCCTTTCTATATGAATTTTGCAAATTTGCATCCATTTACTTTTTGTTTATATTTGGAAGACAACACTTATAATTTTTTGAAGTTTTATTCCTCTTTTTTTTTGTGAATGTGTATTATTTTTATGGAGTGCATATTATTTTTATGGAGTACATATTGAATTTTTCAGCAGTTATGTTGATGCATACAATTAAGTGACGATCCTTCGAACCAAGAGAGGAACCATATGGCCGTAGATCAAGCTACAGGGTTGATGGACTAATACAATGAAGATAAGAAAACAAAATCATTAGTGCAAGCATACGGAGAGGAGAAGAAATATTCTAAGAATGTCACATGGAAGAATGGTGTTGCAGGGGGTGGTGTGGCAGAGCAACCTTTTTATAGGCCTTGGGACCGAAAAAGAGTTTTGGTTGTGGGGAGGCAATGTGCGAACTTTGATGCACCAAGTCTGGCTCATGGCTTGTCTTCCAGGTTTTTCTCTAAGAGTTTTAAGATATTTTTTCGTAAATTTAAATAATCTTCATAATTCTTATTTATGTTGATAACGAAGTTTTGTTCCAGCTTTGTGAAGTATAAATGGTATAATAGTAATTTCTTGCAGTTTTGTGCCACCTGTGGCTATGTGATTACATATATGTACATATAATACTGTAGTATAACTGTACATATATATTATAGTATATATGTACATATATACTATTGTATTATATACTCAGTATATAATGTACATATATACTATAGTATATATATACTGTAGTATCTAAACATTACTTTTAATAAATGTACATATATACTACAATATATATGTAGTACATACTACAGTATATAATGTAGTATATATACTATAGTATATACTATAGTATATATACTCAATATATATGTACATTTATCAATAGTTTTGTTTTGATATTGTTGTATTTATGTGCATGCTAAAGTATATATACTATAGTATATAATACAGTATATACATACATATATATGTACATATAATTGCTGTATTATTATATGTAACTAGTGAAATGCTAGTATATTTGTACTTATACATTGCAATATTATTTATTTGATTTTATTGACTAGTTTAATTTTCGTATAGATATGGTACCGCTATGTTTCCCATATTAATGCTTGTAGAAGTGAAGAAATTTTTCACTAGACATGACATGTCATGACTAGGATATCTTTGTCGCAGTAAAAAAATGATGATCAGAAGAGCTGGGGGAGAGAAAGTAATGCCAATTTCACGGATATATTATACTTTATGCACTATTGTTAGATATATTAATGAAGAATGTGTAATAAAATTTTGTTATATTTTTGTTTTAACAATGTAAAATATTGTATCAGAATAATTTATTAACTGATTTTAATTTTTATTAATTATAAATTATCATTTATAGTTATTATTTTTATTCAATGTAATATAAAAACATAAAAATATTTAATTAAATTTTTGGTAAAAAAAATATAATAATGAAAATAATTTTGGAATGAAAATAGTGAAAAATTTTTCACTTGTTAATTTAGCTAGGGAATTTTCTAAAGCTCTAAATTAATAACAAAATTAGCTAGGGAAATAATTAATTTAGCTAGGGAATATTCTGTTGTTAAAACTTTTTAGCTAGGGAATATTTTCCTCATTAATTTTAGTGACGAAAACTTTTGCTTGGGAAATATTCCATCTTTAATCCATCGTTATTCAAATTAGCAATGAAAATCCCATTTAGTTAGGGATTTTTCTCTAGCTATTTGGGATTTTTCTTGTAGTGTGTATGGATACAATATATATGTATTCATATTCAAGCATTATATATGACTTCTTTATTGTGTACACACACACACACACCCACACACACTACTTGAATATATATGTATATGTAAACATTAAAGTACACACACACACACACATTTGCACTTAGCTTGCATGCACAAGTCATCACTATGCTTTTCTTTTAGTATAGGAGTTAAGACTTTGGAAATAGTCATACTTAAGTAATATCTTTTATAATATTTAGTATCCCAAAAGTCATAGCTCTAAATAATAGCATGCCTTTGACATGACTTCTTGTGTCTTTTTAATTTTTTGTAGCTCAAAAGTTGTAGCTTTGTAAAACTATCATGAAATTGACTTGATACTACCAAGCCATATAAAGATAAAGTCATGACTCTATAAAATTCACCATGGCCCTGAGCATTAGTGGGGTACTTGGTTACTGTGATGCAAAATTAATATCTCAGCTATTAAAAATTTCTAAGCTAAGTATGACTATGAAACCATGATAAACAACCATTGAGAATATATCACATACTAAAAAGATTATGAGTTGGTATGATCTTGATATATAAGAAATACCACTGATCATTTAAGTAGAATTTTGGATAAGAATGAATATTAAAACTATGTAAGACCTACTGATTTACACCCTTAGCTAAATACCTTAAAGCATTAATTTTTTAAGACTATTCATCATGGCTCTTTAAAATATCAAAAATTATGGAATCAATATTTTTTAGTCCCATTTCCACATCTACACCTCATAATCAACCACCAAAATACATAAGAAAGTTTGATAAATTGGACATCAAATAGTCCCTAGTAACTATCGCCAAGGTATATTACCAATAAGATAATAAATCATATATGCTTGAGATTTATTTATAATCTCATACCTTTTTGATAAATTTATCAATTACCCTTGATAGTTTCTTTGTATGTACACTTTTATTATTCATCCTCATGTGTGATAAAGGCCAAAGATTGATTTATTTATAAGTATTTATACTTTCAACTGTTCAAGTGTCATGCCCACATAATTAACATATGCCTCCCTCAAGTTTCACTAATGGGAATAATATGAGTAAAAGCAACTCACAAAAGCTATCATCCTATCACCACCTTGTAAGTCACATCATACTTACACGTGTCTTAATGATTTTTTTAAAGATCCTCCTCGCTGATAATGTGATTCACACACTAAAGGTGAACCCCCTTAGAAGAATCCTTTGTATAACATCAAACCTAATTAAGAGCTAGTTCTTTTAAGATATATACAATGGATTGACATATAAAATCAGTACACTATTAGCTTAAAAAGTGCTATACTTATAATGATTAGCATACCTAAATTTATGATTTCAATATATATGTTTATTTTATGCATCGTAGTCAAATGGAATATCAGTTTCTTCATACAATATGTATGAGTAAGCCTTTTGGTTTACCTATCACTAACCATCATGACAGTCTTGCACAAACCTACCAATAGTTAAAGCCCTAGTTTAAAATTATTTAATATAATATAAATCAAACTCATTATTTAATAACAAAAAAAAAATATTGTCAACACACATATATCAATTTACATAACCCATATACTTTATGCTATTTTGGTAAAAAGTTTGGAATCTACCATATAGATGGGGGGTTTGTGAGCCATACCTTCCAATTTTAGAGTTTTTTTTAAATCTTGTATCCCTTGCTTACAAGTGGAACCCCTAAGAAATGTAAAATTCACTCATAGGGTTTGATATTTCTTTGACTTTGCTTGTTCTATGGAACATGAGGAAAAAGAATTGATAGATATCTTTGAATTTCTTTATCTTCCACTTTTATACTTGGAAAATATCTTATCACTCTAAGTAGGAATTCATAACTTTTTAAAAGAAAGTCACAACTTAGACTTTCATTTCTTAAGCTTGAGGTCATTACTTTAAAAAATGACCATGACATTGTAATGAATCTCAATCATTTTGGAACGCAGATTTATGGTGCTAGTAATGGCTATGACATGAGCCAAATGCCTCTATAATAGAAATTCATGGTGCTATGAAGTGACCATTGTTTTGTCTTTTTGTTCTACATAAGGGGCTGTAGTGCTAG
The DNA here is from genome assembly GCA_029783825.1 of Sapria himalayana. Taxonomy (NCBI): domain Eukaryota; kingdom Viridiplantae; phylum Streptophyta; class Magnoliopsida; order Malpighiales; family Rafflesiaceae; genus Sapria; species Sapria himalayana. Next base: position 690,070 of record JAREIK010003856.1, read on the forward strand.
GAAAGGTTGTTGCATAATGAAGGGTCTCTTATATTGTTATATGGCCATAATATTGTGAAATAGCCATGATGTTAGCATTGCCCTTTCTCAATCATTATATGGTTGTGGTGCTACAAATTAGCTATAGAACTGAGCACTCTTGTGTATCCTTGGCCATGTTACTTGGAAATAGCCATAATATATAATTTGTTCTTTATATATCTCAAGTGTCGCGATGCTATAGGTGGAAAAGGCATTAATATTTACTTCTCTCATATATTATATTATAGTGATGCTACAAGAATGCCACGATACTAGTAAATAGCTCACACATAAAAGTCATATATTTGCCTTCATTTGAAAATAATATTCATGACCTAATGGAATGGTCATACTAGAGTAATATTCTTAATAACTTTTAGTATCCAAAAGGCATGACACTAGATAATTATCATAGCTTTTGCCTATGTAGTTTTGGCTTTATAATTTTTTGTAGCCCAAAAGTTATGGCTTTGTAAAATAGTTATGGCTTTGATGTGAGACTATTGAGCCATATTAAATATAAAGTCATGATGCTAGGACATGGAATCAACTTTAATACTAGTGGGTACTTCATTGTTGTGACATAGAATTAATGTCGTAGTCATATATATTTTATGAGATAAGTAGGTTGTTACTCAGTGATATTATCACAACCATAAATAATATGTCAGACGATGAATAGCCATTTATATTTTATGCTAATGAGTTTGGTTGTGTCATGACATAAAAGGATTGTCATGACCAATTAGGTAGAGTTTTAGCTAAGATAAATTTTGAAAGTATACAAGACTATTCATCAAAACATGCCAAAATTCCAAAGTCATAAAATTAATCTATAAATTCTTTAATTTCATGCTTACACATCATCATAAACTCATAAAATACATATGAATGTTTGGTAGTTTGAACACCAAAAATACTCACATACTAAAATAATTACTCAACCTCAAGTAATAACTTCTTTCTTCATAAAAAATATTCTTCAATATCTATAAGAAATTCTATGATGAGGTTTGAGTGTTGTAGAGTATAAAAATAGTCAAAAACTCCAAGTAGATATATTGATAGTTATAGTGAGGTTAAAGTTCCATAATTATACTTATAAGTCATTGGATGTGTACATTCATTTATGTGGTTGATATATGTATTTAATATATCACACATATAGAAAAAAATCCATAGATTTTTTGCCAAGTAGAATTATATTAACGCCCATGACTAGACTATCAAAAAAAATTTTTTATAATGATTTTTAATGTCCATGCTAGCTTCTTAATATACAATTTTACTTCTCCTTAGTTTATTTCTTTCTTCGATCTTATTTCAACTATACTTATTCCTTGAGACTTTTTTTTATTAGATGTCATGACTTTAGTGAATGCCATGATTCTCTCTTTTGAATGGGTTTATTCCTTTTTTTCTTTAATCCCCAAAGTCATAACATTGAGTATAGCCATGACTTTGCCTAAAAGCTCCCCCTTACTCTTTCCTTCTTATAACTCCAAAGCCATGACATTGATTAAAGCCATAAATTTTTCTGGAAGTTTTTTTATGACTTTTCAATTATGTAACTCAAAAGTTGATGCACTTTTCATAGCCATGATGTTTTCTTTTAAGCTTATATGATGAACCAATTCATTCTGTATCATCAAAGTCACAACACTATGCATAGCTATGACTTTTTGTTCAATCTTTCCTTGACAATTTTTATTCTATAACTTAAAATTCAGTGTTGTGAAATCATGATATTGCTTTTAAGTTTTCCATTACCATTAACATTGTGTAATACTAAAGTTGTAGTATTGTGCACGATTATGACTTTATCTTTGATTGACACTTCTAAAATTTTTATTTTAGCCTTGTATATTTTCATTATTTTCTCAGCTTCTTTGGAGTTGTTAACATAATATTCTTCCAAGGTCATGACTTTGAAAAATGATATGACCTCATAGTAGTCATCTTCCTCTGTTTATTTATTTTCGTAACTCAAAATTAGTTCTTCTTAATAGTTTTTGTCTTCATCACTATCACAACTCCAAAGTTATTTTTTTGCTTCATCTATATTATCTTTATCCAGCCAAAAGTATTTTAAAAAATTTTTGTATAAGAAATATACCTTTTGTTGCAATGTAGAACAAAAGAGATTATATATTTTCTAATACTTCATTTCATCATCATTCACTTGACACCGGAGGAGTCAGTAGATCTCATGTTATCTTAGATAGTATAGGATGGGTGGATTTATATAATTTCTACCATTATAAAATATTAAAGGTTTTATTATCATTATGTGATAGGATTGAGTAGTAATTAGTATCTAAATACTAAGATAGCTCACTCCTATTTGATGATTCATCCCATCATTTTTCCCTCACTAACGGAATGGAGAAGGCATCATCACTAAATAAGGTATCCATGTTCATACTTGGAGCCTAACTATTACTATCACCTTACATATTGTCGTAGTATGTAAATAACTCAATCAACTTCTCATGAATGAACCCTTAAGGTTGGTATTCTTTGTTCATACACGAGGATATCTATGTCAAATATTATCTACCCCTTTCACCTTAACTCTAGAGTCCATGAAGGAAGCTAGATAATAAAGAGATGGAATAGTAGACTAGTACTTTAAGTACTTAGTTTCTATCTCAAGAGCTATGTCACTAAATGTCGGGTCATCTCTAAACTTCCTAAACATATTACTAACATTGAATATGCACCTGAGTGCAATACAAGTTATGAGAATATAAACTGATAAATACATATTCATCATGTCATAAAAAAAATTGAGGAATTTTATAATTGAAATTCTTGTATCCCAGTTAGTATCGTCAATAATAAATGCATCACTCTTACTATTGATATAGTCAGATATCATGTATCCATATTCAACACATGAATCCAACATTAGGTTAGTGTAATTCTATTGGTGTCTCACATCCATTTGTAATTTCTTTTTTTAGACCCATAGACTTACAAATACTATGAAACTCCTATTGTCTACTAGGTATCTGAAGATATTTTAGTGAGTTTTGTATTTTTTCTAAAGTAGGGGAAACAACCTTCATCCTTGCTTGTACTATGAGGTTAATAACGTGGCACATACATCTAACGTGAAAAATCTTTTCTAATGGTACATTTCTAATGGTCTTAACAAACATGTTAATGGCAACTTTATTGTTATATTTGTTATTGAATGTGATTCTATATATTTTATTTTGAAAATTATATTCTCCAAAGATTCTCATTATATACTCATATATAGTCGGACCATCATTAGGATGGAGAATCTCTAAACATCTTTAAATCTTTTTATTTAGTGTCCATTTAGAATCTACATAGTAGGAGATGAGGCCTGCATAAGATGCGTCATCACGACTAGTCCAGATATCAAATGTCATAGACACCATGCCGCTATATTCTCTAAATTCATTAATTATTATTGTTTTTCTAACTTATAGTATTTTAGTATATCATTCCGAGATCTAGACCTAGGAATCCTATGATATGCAGGCTACAAATAGGTCTGTATGATACTGACTTTTATTGGATTCTCCAAAAATCTAATTGGAAGACCCATTGTAGTGATCACTTTGGCCATACCTTCCCTCCATAACTCGTTGCGGTATATGAAAGAAGTAAACATAGAGGCTGAACTAGCTTTTATTGAAGATTACTCTAGATATGGATATATTTATTTGATTCAATGTAAGTTTGACACCTTTGAAAAATTTAAAGAGTTAAAGATAAAAATAGAGAAACTTAAAATAAATATCTCAAGATACTATAGTCGGATAATAGTGGTAAGTACCACTAGGGGGAGTTTAGAGGGACTACTTGTTGGATCAAATGATAACATCTCAATTGTCTTCACCTAGCATTCTATAGTAGAATTATGTAGTAAAAAAAGAATAAAAATTTTATGCACATAGTAAGATCAATGATTAGTTATTCAAATATGCTTGATTCCTTCAAAAAATATGTATTATTAATAGTTACTTATGTTTTAGACTTAGTTCCATTTAAATCCACAACTACTACTACAACTGAATTGTAGTGTGGATGTAAGCATATTTGTGGGATTGACCAGCACAAATACTGAAAAAAATAGATATGTTGGAAGTGAGTATAGAAGTTTGCATATTTATGGGATATCCTAGAGAAACTAAAGAAGGTTTATTTTATAGTCCAAATGATCAAAAATCTATTATTAGCATCAATGCCTAATTCCTAGAAAGGACTATATAAAAAACTATAAGCCCATAAGCAGGATTGTACTGGAGGTGTAGAGAAAGAAATCAGTTAAAACTTGTTCAATACCTAAAATACAAGAACATTGCAAGGTAACATTTCAAATACATCATTGCCTCCTAGCTATAGAAGAATTGTTGATGATAGTATTGATATTGAATCTCATGAACCAATCATTGATATGATGGTTGCACAACCATAGGCTGATGGTCATAACAGTTCATAGGGATCACTATCTACATAACATCTTTCTAAAAGTATACAACTGAGAGAAGTATCTCATTATAGTGGAAGGGGTATTCATCAACCTATAGAGTATACACTCTTAATAGAGTCTTATGATAGAATATCTGATGAGCTAGATACTAATTCTTGAAGCTATGATGAAATACTTAAAAATAAAGAAGGAGAATGTTGGCAAAATGATATGGAATTAGAGATACAATCAAAGCACTCCAATCATGTCTAGTATCTAATGGAACCACTTATAGTGATAAAATCCATCAAGTATAAATAGGTATATAATAAAAAGAAAAGAAATGATAGTGATATTAAGACATATAAGACTAGGCTTGTTACAAATGATTTTAATAGAGGTGTCAAACGGGCCGGGTCGGCCCGGCCCACTGGCATGACGGGCTGTGTCGTGCTGTACCTGGCCCGTTCAGGCCTGGCCTGGCCATACGGGCCAAACCGGGACCACGGGTCGAGTCCAATCAGACTCGACCCACGGTCTATTTTGTGGGAGGGGAGAAGCGAGGGGGACACGGGACGAACCCGTGCCGGTGTATCATGCCATGGGCACCGAACTATGTCGGGCTAGGCACAGCATGGCACGGGCTAGGCACGGCACGACACGACTTGTGCCTTACCTGGGCACGGCGGGCCCAGGCACAGGATTTTCCCGTGCCATGCCGTGCCTCGTGTCGGGCCGGCCCGGCCCAGCCCGGTTGACACCTCTAGGTTTTACTCAAAAAGAAGTAATCGATTATGATGAGACCTTGTTATTTGTAGCCATGCTAAGTCAATTTAAATTCTCTTGTCCATATTATCACTATGAGATTTGAAAGATGGGGCTAGATGATTTCATAAAAATGGCTAAGATCACATATTGTATAAGTTAAAAAAGTATATTTATGGACAAAAACAAGCATCTAGATGTTGAAATATTCATTTTGATTAAGCTAGAGGTGTCAAACCGGCCAAGTGGGGCCAGCCCATCATGATTTAAAACCACCCAACTAAGCTACCATGCCGGGACAAGCAAGGCACGGTATAGTAATCATTCCGTGCCTAGCTCTGCATGGTTTCTTCAGGCTAGGCTCGACATGGGCCGGGCAGTTGTTAACCATGCCGAGTCAGACCCGTATGGGTTGGTTTTTAAAATTTATTAATTTAAAATTTTTTAAAAAAAAAATTATCTTGTTTTTTTATGTATAATTAATTAGTTAATATTTAAGAATTAATAAATTGTATTTTGTAAATTTTTAATACATTAAAAGTTTTTTTAATATTTATTATTTTACTTTTTATTAATTAGAATTAGAATTTAGATATAAATTAATAAAATATTCAAACTTAAATATGAATTAAATTTAAAATCAAATGCAAAATAAAATAAAAAAAATAATTATTAAAGCTTCAACTTTCAAGCATCATTCACAACCACAAATTAAATAAACACAGTAAATCTAAAACACAAATGTCAACCCAAACCAAACCAAATACAATGTAAATAAAAATGAGTACATCGAAATCAAAAATACGAATCAAACATATGTATAACATAAGTGTCATAGTCCCATAATCCTCAACCATTAGGCATCAAGCTCAAGTGGCAACGTCATCAATCATCTATCATCATATCAATATCATCCTCAATATCAAAATCATTATCAAATGGATCATCATCAACAATCAATTCCTCTGCTTTTGCTGTAGTCCTAGTCCCAGCTAGATCCTGGATGCCCAAGCTCGAATCCTCCAATCCAAAATCACATTCACTATAATAGAAAAAGGAGACTCCGATGCTATGCTCGACACCGGAGGAATTAGTAGATATCATGTCATCCTAGATGACATGGGAAAGATGGACTCGTATGTTTTCCACCACTATAATATATCAAAATTCTTAATATCTGAATATGATACGATTGAATAGTAATTGGTATCTAAGTACCGAGAAAGCTTACTCCTATTCGTTGGTCCACCCCGTCGTTTCCCACTCGCTAACTAAATGGAAAAATCATCATCTCTGAATATGGTATCCATGTCAATACTCGAAGCTTCACTACTACTACCATCATATCTAGTATCGTAGTATGTGAAAAGCTCAGTCAACTTCTCGCGAATGAACCTTTCATGTGGGTCTTCCAGCTTCATGCACAAGGAAATATAAGTCAAAATGTTATCTACCACTTCCACCTTAACCCTAGGGTCCATGCAGGCAGCCAGACAATAAAGAGATGGAATGGTTGACTAGTACTTTAAGTACTTGGTTTCCATCTCTACAACCATATGGCTAAGTGTCGGGTCACCTTAATACTTCCTAAATATTCTACTAATGCTGCTTAAGCACCTGAGTGTAATTCATGTTGTGGGAATATAAACTGACGAACACATATTCGTTGTATCATAAAAAATCTTCAGAATTTTCATAAATGAAATTTATATAGCACAGTCAGTATCGTCAATAATAAGTACGTCACTCTTACTTTTGACATAGTCAGATATCACGTATTCGTATCCAACACATGACTACAACATCATGTAAGTGTAATTCCAACGGTGTCTCACATCCGATTAGAATTTCTTCTTTTTAAGATTCATAGATAAACAGAGACTACCAAACAATTATTGTCTATGAAGAATGCAAATATATTTTAGTGAGTTACGTATATTTTCTAAAGTAGGGGAACACACCTTCATCCTCGCTTGTACAACCATGTTAATCACACAAAACATGCATCTAATGTAGAAAATCTCTCCAATGGTCCATCTCTAATATTTCTAACAAACATATTAATCGTTACTCCATTATTAGCTACGTCATCTAATGTGATATTAAAATTTTTTTTTGAATTTATATTCTCTAAAGATAATCATCGTGCACTCAAAAATAGTATGACCATCATGAGGATGAAGAATTTCAGATAATTTTAAAATATTTTTATTTAGAGTCCATTTTGAATCTACATAGTGGGCGGTGAGGTATGCATATGATGTATCATCATATCTAGTCCAGATATCGGACGTCATAGACACCACTCCACCATATGCCATTAATTTATTAATTATTATTTATTTTTCTATCTTATAATATTTTAGTATGTTATTCCTAGATGTGAACCTAGTAATCCTACGATATGTAGGCTAAAAATATGTCTGCATGATACTCACTACCCTTGAATCCTCCAAAAATCTGATAGGAAGATCCATCGTGATGATTAATTTGGCCATGTTTTTCCTTTCCAACTCACTGCGGTATATGAAGGAGGCAAATTTTGAGACTAAATTAGATCCAGCCTCAAAAAATTTACTATTGAGTTGAGTTTGCCTAGAATCTAATGTACTATTTTTTTGGTACATAATTCAGCATGCCTTTTAAGGTGCCTAGTCCCACATTCACTCTTATAATTAAAAATTTTCTTACATTATTTATATTGTGCCGATTCTTCTTCTGCACCTCTAACATTTTTTTTGTTTTATTATATTAAAATGAGTCCAAACTACTAAAGTCCTAGTTATTTTATTTTTTAGATGTTTTGGTTGAGGTGATTGGAGAAACCAAAGTTTCGACAGCCTCAAACTTTTGCGTAGGATTTTCATTTTCTATATATATATTAATTTCATTTTCATTATTTAAACTAGTATTTATCATTTTTTTAGACAAGATGGTAGAGTAAAGAGAGAAAAAGTGAAAGTCTACTAAATAGTAAATAGAAATACTAATATTTTTTCAAATTAAGTTAATGGTTAACTAATTAAAAAATGAAATTCCTATAAAGTAGCGTAAAGCCCAATCCAAACACCAACCAAAGCTGAGCCCGAGTTGTGAATCCTGAAAAGCCAAGCCAAATCCTAAGAGATAGAAATTTAGGAGAGAGATAGAGAGAGTGTGAGAATTGAAGATTTATGTTTTCGTAAAACATAAATATTAGAGACAGAGAGATTTATAGACTACTAAAATATATTTTTTTAAAAAAAAAATTTTGATTTTTTTTATATTTTTAATGATTTATTTGGGGCACAATCATCTGGGCTATCAGATTCTGCCCTATAGCCATTGGAGGCAAAATATAATGGCTTACATTCAAATTTTTAATTTTTTTTTCAAATTTTACCATTGGGGTGTGGACTTGGACTTGGGCCAAAAAAACCACTGGTCCAGATTAGAGCTCGATGCCCCGATGGAATTTTTGGATTCGTCGAGGGCTCAGGCAGTTTCTCAGCTCATGCCAAGTAACTGTGCCCATGGGCCTTGATACTGAGTTGTGCCTAGCATGGCACAAGGCCTGGTAGGCCTCTACACGGCATGGCATGAGTCGTGCCGTGGACAGGCCCAGCACGGCCGAACCATGCCATACCTCGGGTCAAGCCAGGCTGGCCCATCCCGTTTGACACCTCTAGATTAAGTTATTATGTCTTATGATTTTGATTAATATCAGAATGAGTATTGTGTGAATATAAAGAAAAGTGATAGTATTGTGATATTCTTAGTATTGTACATTGATAATATATTACTCATTGGTAATGATGTGGGCCCACCAATTTCAGTTAATATCTAGTTGTCAAATCAATTCAATATGACATTATAGAATCTGCTCACATTATTACGATTAAGCTTTTGTGAGATCGCAAATGAAGAATATTGAGTTTCTCTCAAGCTATTTATATTAATTAGATATATACTCATTTTATCATGCATGATTATAAGAAAGGTTTTCTTCATTTAAGACATGGAATAGCTCTATCAAAAATATTAGTGCTCCAAAATAACTAATAAGATATGAAAAATGAAGGTTGTTCTTTATACATCAGTAATAGGAAGCATGATGTATGCAATTATTTGCATCATATCTAGTATCTTTTTTATTGTAGACATGGTAAGTAAATGTCAATATAACATAGGGTAAGAATATTGGGTAGTAGTAAAATATATAATTAAGTACCTAAAAAGTATTATAGATTATTAGTTTATATACCGAGCAAACAATCTTGTACATTTTAGGTATACAGAGTTAGATTTCCAATTAGATTAGGATTTGAGAAAATCTACCTCGGGTTATGTGTTTACCTTGGGAAGTGGAGCCATAAGTTGGAGGAGTATCAAAAAATTTTATATTGCTAATTCCACCATGGAAACTAAGTATATAGAAGTTTAAAAGGTAGCCAAAGAGGTTGTATGGCTTAGAAACTTCATAAAGAATATATGGGTCATTCCTTCTATTCAACTACATATTACAGTTTATCATGATAACAGTTGAGTAATTGAACATTAGAAAGAACTTAGGATATTATAAAAATAGGAGATGTGGTGGTACTAAAAATATCATCGGCAGACAAGTTGGTAGATCCTTTTATGAAGAGCATTCCAGCTGGGCTTTTGATAGACATGTGTAAGGAATGGAAGTCAGACATGTGACACTATGGCTTTGAATCTAAATGGAAGATTATTGGAAATGATTTATACTAAAAGCCATTTTTGATTGTTTTTTCATCATCTTAATTTAGATCTTTTTCTTAGTTTATTATAAGGTTTTATAATGAGCTAAATTTTTGGAAATGAAATTGTTATTTATTCTACACTATAGATGATCTGTTACATAGAGTTTGGTTTCTACATAAAAAATTGAATCATCAATTCTTGTGGAATATAAGTGTATTATTTACAATCTAGATAGAGCTATATAATTTATCATTAAGATTATAGTATTATATTTCAATCGATCTATCTTGAATATAGTGAATGGCGAAATTCTAATTTATAGTGCTAGTACACTAGGGTGTATTGAACGAGGCCACCAAGGTAAGATTATTTTGTAGTGACTTGTAAAATAAAATATATCAATTTTATTATGAACACTATTATTCATATTTTGGAAGTAATTAATATTTTCATTCACTTATTAATAGTAGTGGAAAGTCTCAAAGAAATATATAGAGATTGATTGAATTATATTATTAGTGATTTAATTCAATAAATAGGTATATGTAATCTTAACATATAGAGTTAAATAAGTATTAAGTAACAAATAGTACGAATTATTTTAAATAAGTGAGAGGATACAATTATAATGCTATAGTTATATAAATTATAATTAATATAAATTATAGCATGAAATAATTTATATTAGGAGACTAAAATCTTATTTATGTTATAGTTTTTCATAGCCTTGTCCAAAGCCATAAAAATTATTTTAAAATTTTTTATTTATTTAAAATATGTATGTGTACATAATCAAAATAATTAATTAGAGTCGAATTATTTAATTTTTTTAAATCAAATTAACTAATTTGTATAAATTAATTTTATATATATATATATATATACAAATATTAAAAATATTTAAAAATGCTTCTTTTTTGTTTTAATTATTAAAATTATGAAATGTCACAATTAATGTGAAGCTTTTTATATTTTTTATTTTTATTTGAATCAAAGGTTTGGAGGATGCTAAACATTATAGCATTGTCCTTTTCATCATGACATTCTGGAACAAATGACATATGGGAAAAATTTATGCCGATGCGTATGACCTTTAGATATGTCGCTCTTGTTAAAAATATATATGAACTTTATTCAAATTTAAAATCATCTATCCTACATGAGTTATTGATTAGAGTTTTTTTAAACCCAATTCTCCATCAAGAATATGATAAACTACTACTTGATTTATTCTCTTCATATTATAATGTTAACAACTGTATAAATTTGCATTTTTCATTAAAATTTGTTTGTGTTTGATGTTATCATTATTTGATTGCAATAATCAGTAAATCCATCAGGACTAAAAATATTCATTCATTCTAAAAGATGTTTGTCGTGGGGTCATATTTTTTCATCTATTACAAAACAGAAACTTGTAATTGTTATTGGGGAATATACTAAGTGATCGACATTTATTCACGGGTATCTCTTCCAACTTTGTTAACAATAATAATTGATAGAATTGATAAGTTGCAAACTAGGTACTATAAAAATTTATTTATCTCATGTTAGTCAGATAATTATTTATTTGGTGATATTTTGAGATATTAGCCCATAATAATGCATAGTCATGCCCACCCCATTATTAGGTCATACTATCAAAAGTATTCAAAAAAAATGTACTTGTAATGTAACCATATTTTCTTTTTGAAGAGTATTGCATCTCTTAAAACTATCATGACAACTCTGTTATATCTAGAATATATTTGACCTAGAAAACATAGATCATTGATGAAACATCTTAACTTATTTATACACTAGCAGTTATAAAAAATCTATCACGTTGATAAGGTTTATTGATATTCTTTAAAGAAGGTTAACACTAGATAATGTATGTGAGCCCTGACTGTCCAATTGGGGTTCAGTCATGATAATGTTATGGGTCCATCAATTTTCATATCCTCATTTAGACTGGTATATTCTTGGATGATGTATGTGTAGGCCCTAACCACGAGGACTTATATTGAGTCCTTGTATGTATTTGATGGAGGGTCTTAATGTTTGATGGAAGGATGTCAAGATGCCATATTGGCTTATAAGATTGATGGTGTTGAAGCTATTATAAATTTGTTTTCTTGATGTTGCTAAGGACCTTTGTTTTCTTCTTGGATTGAAGCTTTGCTCCTTACATCACTTTAGTCATCAAAGATTTTTCGATTTCACTAATATCTAATTTATGATGGAGCATGAGAACAAGATTAAGGTGATATAGGAGTTTGTGGGCTAAATTTATATTTTTCATCATCCATGAAAGAAATATTTTCTTCTTAGCAAGTAAGCATATTTTTTTGTGAATGTGAAGTCATCTGGCTCATCCACTCCAGCTAAAGTGTCAAGGGGTTATAGGTGACTATTCAAGCTTGGGATGTATTTAGCATGGTCTAAAGGAACGTTTATTTGTCATGCTTTGTCTTCTTGTTTTCTATATAACTCCTACAATCATGAAGATAGATTATTATCCACTTGGGCTCCCTTCATCATCCAACATTATGGTGATTGCAATAGAATCAAATGAATGAGAATTTTTGAAAATTAGTAAACTTGTAAATAGAAAACACATATTGAATTAGGATCTAGGTAGGATGACCCCCCAAAGCATTGTTATTTTGTTTCAATATTCCAATAGGTAGCCTAAATTGTTGGAACATAATTTGTAAGACAACAATTCTTGTGAATATTGGATCTTTGGATCTTTGGCTCATATAGTATTAGATCTTTTAGTCTTCTAGGTATCTTGGATCTTCTAGTCTTCTAGGTCTTTTGGATCCCTAGTCTCTAACTCTTACATTATTTAGATCTGAGCCTTCTCAATCTCTTTGTCACTATAAGAACATTGGATTCTTTTCATAAAATGTGATGCAATAGGATTAATGAGAATGCTCTCTATTATTTATGTTTTTTTTGTAGAGATAAAACAATATTAAAGTTGATGGGTCTGGACATACAATGTATGTCACACCGATTTAGTCAACTAGTTTGAGTAAAATTAAATCTACTTTAGTTTAAAATTAAATTTAATTTAAAATTTATGGTTTAGGTTATTATTTGGTTGTATTTTAATTTATATGCTTATTTTCATATTTTTTGTGCATGTAGGGTTGAATTTTGTGGAAATAATATAATAATATTTTATTTTCTATAATTTGGAGTGTCACAATTAAAAAGGAGTGGCAACACTGAATTAAAATAAACATCATGATTTAAAGTGGACTTTTTGGTAGCTGCTATGTGACCAAGAAGATAAAGGAGAGAATAAATAGAGGGAGAATTATGTTTTGGGGTGTTTCTCCAGAATTTTTAAGATTTATAAACCAAAATTTTGATATTTTTAAAAAAGTCACAAACTAAAAATAAATTAAAAATAAGTGCACCCAATTTCATAAGTATTAAACTGCACTCGCCCATTATTTCGCCCCTCGCCCACGCTTTCGACCCTCGCCCACGCCCTCGCAGTCGCCCCTCGCCCTCGCCCATGCCCTCAACCACGCCGTAGCCCACTTCCTCGCCCACACCCTTGCCCTCGCCCTCGCCCTCGCCCCTCGCCCTCGCCCACCCCCTTGCCCCTCGCCCTCGCCCACCCCCTCGCCCACGCCCTTGCCCATGCACCCTCACCCATCTCCCCTAGCTCGTCTGCCCTCACCTCTTGCCCCTCTCTCTCCACCCCTCTCCCCCCACCCATCTTCACGAGCTCCTTTGTGGAGTTGTTGTCGAGCATCCGATCAAGCTACTAGAACTTGATGAAGCACGGCGACGAGCTCCTAGAGCTTGAAGGAGCTGGACGCCGAGCTCCTGGAGCTCGGCCGAGTGCTCCATCGAGCTCGTCGTCGAGCTCAAGGAGCTTGACAGAGCTTTTGGAATTTAAAGGAGCTCGGCGCTAAGCTCCTGGAGCTCATTCGAGAGCTCCATCGAGCTCGTCGTCAAGCTCCAAGAGCTCAACATTGATCTTTGTCGAGCTTCTTGAGCTCGAAGGAGCTCAAAGCTCAGCTTTTGGAGCTCCACCGAGCTTGTCGTCGAGCTCCAGGAGCTCGACGTTGCTCTTGGTCGAGCTTCTAGAGCTCGAAAATGCTCTACGCCAAGCTCCTAAAGCTGACCCGAAAGCTCCATCAAGAGCTCAATCGAGCTCATTGTTCGAGCTCTAGGAGCTCAATGGAGGATGATGCCAAGCTCTAGAGCTCGAAGGAGCTCTAGGTCGAGATCAAGGAGAGTGACCTCAAGTTCTGTAAGATCGATGGAGCTCGTGGTCGAGCTCCATTGAGCTCGATGAGAGAGGTAGAGTGCCAATGGAAGAGGGCTAGGGTAGTTTAGTATAAATGTAATAGAGTGCACAAAATTTAAATATATTAAGATTTTGGTGACTTTTTTTGAAACTCAAAAATTTAAGTTTCAAATTCTTAAATTTTATGGGGGAGCACCCCAAAACATAATTCTCCCATAAATAGAGGAATGAGAGAGGAAAGAGAGAATTGTAAGAATAGAAAAAAGGAGTTAGGAAGGAAAGTGTGCATATGCATAATGTTCTTCCACTAAAAATTGATTTTTCTAAGGTTTCTCATCTACTCTTCAAAAAGGGTATTTTGTACTCCTTATCTTTCTCCTCGTGTTGTGGACATGTAGCATTATGTGCTTGGAGTGGACCACCCAAAAAAATTATGAATGCTCAAAATTAATTTGCTAGAAGTCAAGAATGTGAGGAAGAGCACATGATTGATTTTACAAGATCCAAGAGAAAGTTTGATGAAGTATTTCAAGAATTCTTGATATTTAATTTAAAATTTTTTATTTACAAATAATTAAAGATAAAAATTATAATTGGATTGTAAAATATAGTTAATTAATTCATCTTTGTATTTTTTATCTGTTTGTGACTATATTTTATCAAAAAATATTTGGTGAGAATATCATTTGAAGACAGAATAATTTCTAAAAAACTAGAAATTATATGATGTGCAAATTATTTTAAGATTTGAAAACATATTTTTATGAATTGAAATATATATTTTAGATTTAATTCAAAAATTAAAATTTTTAAAATATAGAAAAATTTTATTTTGATCAGAATTAGAAAAATTACAATTTTTGGAATAATAGAAAATTTGTTGATTAGAAACAATAAATTGTTAGTGGATCAAAATATTTAATTTTTTGATAAAATTGAAAATTATATTTTTTTGGGGATCTGAAATATATATTTTTGATATGATTGAAATTTTTGTGTGGAATACATTTTACTCTATAGTTGTTAAGTTACTATGAAAATGTATATGTTGATATCTCCACAATTTTGGTAGAAAAATATACAATTTCTATGAATACACACACTTTTGTATCCAAAATTGTCTATTATGATTTAGTAAATTTTTCAAAATATAAATAAAATTAAAAGATTCAAATGAAAATCTCTAAAAATTAATTAACTAGGTATTAGAATGGGCTTAATTAATTTTGTGCTGATTTGAAATTTTTGTTTGTCAAAAGACTAATTGTTGAACATTTGATATGGAAAAAAAATAATTAATGCAGAATGATTAAGTTAGAATTGTCTATTATTCAATGTGGAAAATACAAATATTGGATCTTTTAATAGTTAAAAGATTTTATAACTTTATTGTTAGTAAACTGAAATCAGATAAAATTAGTGAAAAACAGTGAATGAATGTTGATTACAAGACATCTACAAATGTGGATTACAAATGTAAAAGTAGCAAAAATTATTCTTGATGTTTACATTTGTATTTTTAATATTTTCTTTTTTTTATTTTGATTCAATTTGTTAGTGAAATTTATTTTATTTAGATTAATATTGTGCAAGAATGAACCGCTAGTTATAAGTGTCATATCAACTATTTAATTGGGCATCAAGAAATAGGTGAGGAATTTGTGATATTTGGCTGGAAGAGAAAAAAACATGAACATTTTTTTTGGGGGTGGATTAAATTTGAAATAGGCAAAAGATTATAAGTGATGAAAGTACAAGGCAAAAAACAAAATAAAAATATATATTCAAAGAGTTTGAGTAGAATAGTTATAAGTAAAGAAGAGACTTACCTTTGAACTCAAAGAAGGATTGAAGTGACGCGTTAATATAAGAGAGAGACGTGAACACAAAAAATCAAGAAAAAAGATAGAGGGCAACTTGAAAACAAAAAAAGAAATGTCATGCATAAAGTCAAGTAAAGAAACAAAATACAAGAGGAATACAATGACACTGAGATACTTTGGCAAAGTAAAGGGAACAAAACCAAAAATATGATTGAAAAAAAGAGGTTAAAAAATGACCTTTTACTTGGAGGTTACAAGTGTTGTGGTTTCAGCCATAATATCCAATCTAATGGGAACATAAATGCTGAGGAATTTATAATTTTTATTCTTTAACCCATCAAGGATCACATGCATTTCATAAAAATGCGAATGAAGGGTAAATGAAACTTACCTCTTGTAGATCGTTTCATCAAGCCTTCAAAGTATGCGTCTTGGTTTATACGGATCTTCAAATATATTTCCTTTCTGAAAAATGACTACCCTCTTCAAGTATCCACAGATGAATAAATAATGAACGATCTTGTTGAATGCTAGTTCAGATTCATCTTCTCAAAATGAAAGATGACTACTTGCGTCATACATGACTCACACACACACACACACACACAAGTCTGCTAGGGTTTTAGACATAAATGAATTTAATTATATATTTTAAACTATTTTAAATAATAATAACTAAAATTCAAATTTTTAAAACCCCCTTTTAAATGAATTTATTCATTAAAACTCAAGTTCAATATATAAATTATTTATTTATTTAAATCACGAATTTAATCTTTCTCAAAATTAAATTCAAATTTAAATAATAACTAATTGTTATTTGTGAGTTAAAATAATCTCATCATTTTAAATTACTACAGAGAGTGAAAACCCATAATTGTTATTATTCATTCTTAATGTGCGACCCTATAGGTTCAATTAAATTGGCAGTAAGCTTAAATAACATTTTGATCCGAAAAGTCATAAGTGGTCTCTAGCAAGACATTATGACTACCTAAGTTAAATGAAAAGCTCATGATCCAAGAAAACCTAATATAGATAATGATATAATTATTTTGTCTCATGATATCTTGATAGAATATAAAGCATGTATAATGTCAACATTATATCATTCTATCCTTGATTACTCGAAACCAAATTAGACTGATTAAACAGATGATATTGATCTTCATCAATTCATTTGAGCACGATCATACATTTCTCAGTCTCAATTGTCGAGGGGACCCGGAGATATCTCTATTATAATAAGAGGGACAAATTCTATCTTAATCACTCATATCTCACTACATAATTCTTATTATGTTCAAGTATAATCTTTATAGTCATCTGATTAAAGACAACATTTGATTATATGAAAACATAATATTAATATGTTGAGAACTATAGTGATCTCAGGTCAAAGGATTTAATAAGATAACTATAGAGATTAACTTATGACTTTGATCCATGTATTAATCTCAAGATGGGTCTGTCCAATATTTATTCTCAACAAATAGATATAAACTTGATTTGTATTTCATACACATATTCATCCAATGAATATCAATCAAACTTTATATTAATCTTAATTCATTGTTATTCCCATAACAATAACCGATTAGAGATATTTAAAATAATTAATAATATTATTCAAGGATATTATATATAATAAACATACACATAATAATAAATATAATTAATTCCCACAATAGTCAAAATACCATGTCCATAGGATAGGCTTAGAATATTATTACTAACAATGAGAACATAGAATCAAAATCTAGTTTTTATCAACGTATTTTACCTCAATGATCAAGTTGTGATGATCAATAAAGCTATTTTGAAATGTTGTTGAAGTAGCACATGGACAAGAATGATGTTATAATTCAACGTCATGCTATATGTCATGGAATTTAGAGATTCAAATGGGGTAATTAGCTAATGTCTCGAAAAATCATTCTCCAGGTAATTTGTCAAGTGATACAAAAAATCTTAGAAATAATGATAAAGAGTATTTTAGGGCCAATCAATTAAGAAATGCTAGTACATAATTCAAATATGTTAAGAAATACTGCTTCAATTCAATTAAGTGAGGAGTGAGGAGAAGGAAAAAAAAATTCAAAGAACCAATATGACTATACCTAGGATGCTATATCTTTACTACCACAAAGTAGGCCAGAACAAAGTTATATACAACAAACACAATCTTTTTCTCAATTATAACACAAATAGTAGCAAGACAACCAATTTAGTAAATTTTTGAATATTCTAAAATAGTTGCACATCAATATACTACTACTCGTAGAAGCCTTAGAAAAAAGCACAAATATGCTAAATTCATAAAATTTATTCTCATCTAGAAGAGAAGATTAGAACATTTTAAAATGATGAGATTATGAATGAATGCATCTCGATTGTACAATACAAATTCTCTTCAAAGTTAAAGGATCTCAAAAGTTACTAAAATCACATGCTATATTAGTAACATTTATTATGAAAAAGGTCTATGATATTTGTGAGTGAGCATCAACTTTATACTAATGTTCATCTTCAAAAAACTAGGTATTGGAGAAGCAATGGCCACCACTAATATAGTCCATCTTGATGATAGATCATTTGCTTACCATGATGGAAAATGTCTAGCTAATTTAGTTCAACATGACAACTTCATCATCTCTATAGATTTTATTATGTTGGACTATGAAACTCATAAAAAAATTCTCATTATTTTGAGATGTGCATTCATTGGCATTGAAAAAACTTTAATTTATGTTCAATAAATAGAGCTTATTGTAATAGTTAATGATCAACAAGTGGTCTTCAATGTATTCAACACAATGTGTTATCTATATGAGGTGGATGAATGTTCAATCATCATTTTGGACTTTATTAGGAATGAGAATTAACAAAATAATTATGAAGGTGATGTCTCTTGACCAACTAAGAGAGGAAAGTAATGATGAAAAAGGCACACACTTTTTGTGATTATGAAAAAGATGAGCTACATGTCACCATTTTGAGGAAGTCAAGATGATGACTATAAACCAAATATTTTATTTTATTTAATAAATATTATTTAAAATAGCATAAATGACTATAAATGATATTATTATAATCTAAAATATATTATGGTTATAAATTTATAAAAATTCAATTTATTTTTTATTAATATAATATGAAATAATTATAGAATCATAAAATTTGAATCTTTTAGTCATTATAAATTTTAATGTTTGAAGTGTTCATTTAATTACCACACTGAAATATTAATTTTTTAAATCATCATTTTTTTTGAATTTAATTAAAAAATCAATATATTAATATTAAAATACAAAATTCTTTTCTTTTAAATTTTATGAAAAATTTAAAAAGTTTTTTTATAATTCAAAAATTTAAAATCTTAGTCATTAAATTTTTAAAAAATTCTTATAATCATAAAAATATTATTTTATATATTTTTTTTTATAAATATCTACTTGTTTATTCATTTATTCATATATTTTTATAAATATTTTTATTTAATTAAATAATTGTTTATTTTAGTTTTTTATTAGTAGTAATTATTATTTATTTTTATTTATTAATTAAGATATTTTTAAAATATTATAATTATATAATAAATTATATAATGTTTTTTAATACAAATATTTACCTATGATAAATAAATATTTTAAAAAAAATTAAGTATACTTTTTTAATTAAATTATAATCAAAAAATAGTTATTTTAGTCATATTTAATCCAAATTTTTCTTCGTATTTATATATTTATCAATTTTTTTATAATATCATATTTTTATTATTATATGAAAAGATTGTCTTTCAAGAATCACTCATTTATAGAGCATAACATACATTTAATATAAAAAATTATATAATATATTAAAATAAATAATGCTTAAAAAAATATCATTAAATATTAGCGACGGGAATTATAACTAACCCAAATAACTAGGGAAAAATCTCTAGCTAAATGCATATATTTTGAGAAAATAAACATTTAAGGAATTATTGGTTCCAATTATATACTAAATCATAAAAAAAATAAATTCAGATAATTATTTAGCTACTGATTTAAATTAGCTAGAGAAATTCCGTCGCTAAATTCGTCTATAAATTCTCTACTTTTCTTTGCGTGAAATTTACGAAAATATTTGTGACGGATTACGTCAGGATCTAATTAGCTAGGAAAAATCTGTCGCTAATAATTAGTTAAGGAAAATCCGTTGCTAAAATCTGTCGCTAAATTCCCCGCTTTTCTTCATGTGGATTTTACAAAAATATTAGTATCAGATTATGTCGGAATGTAATTCACTAGTGAAAATCCGTCACTAAATTCCATCTTTTCTTCGCATGGATTTTACGAAAATATCAGTGATGGATTATGTCGGGATCTAATTAGTTAGGGAAATCCATCGCTAAATTAATTAGCTAGGAAAAATCTGTCGCTAAAATCCATCACTAAAATCCGTCGTTAATAATTATCTAGATAAATTTCGTTGCTAAATTCGTCGCAAAATTCCCCCACACCTCTTAACGTGGATTTTATGAAAATATTAGTGACGGATTATGTCAAGATCTAACTAGTTAGGGAAATCCGTCACTAAACTCCTTCACTAAATTCTATATTTTTCTTCGTGTGGATTTCACAAAAATATTAGCTACGAATTTTGTTGGAATCTAATTAGCTAGGAAAATCCGTTCCTAAATTCCGTCGCTAAATTTTGTAGCTAAATTTCGTTGCTAAATTTTGTAGCTAAATTTCGTTGCTAAATTTCTCTGCTTTTCTTCACATGGATTTTACGAAAATATTAGCGACAGATTATGTCGGGATCTAATTAGCTAGGGAAAATCCGCCACTAAATTCGTCGCAAAATTCCTCACTTTTCTTCACGTGGATTTTACAAAATATTAGTGACGTATTATATCAGGATCTAATTAGATAGAAAAAATCCATCCCTATATTCCTCTTTTTTCTTCGTGTGGATTTTAAAAAAATATTAGCGACAGATTTTGTCGGGATCTAATTAGCTAGGAAAATTTTGTCACTAGATTCCATCGTTAAATTTCTCGCTTTTCCTCATGTGGATTATACGAAAATATTAGCGATGGATTATGTCGGGACCTAATTAGCTAGGGAAATTTATCGCTAAATTTCCCACTTTTTTTCGCGTGGATTTTTCGAAAATATTAGAGATGGATTATGTCGGGATCTAATTAGCAAGGAAAAATTCGTCGCTAATATATGTTGCTAAAATATGTCGTTAATATCTATTGCTAAAATCAGTCGCTAATATTTGTTGCTAAAATTTCGTCGCTAAAATCCGTCGCTAAAATGTGTCGCTAAATTATTAACTTTTCTTAAAATACTAGCGACGGATTATGTCGGGATCGAATTAGCTAGAAAAAAATAGTCGCTGAAATCCGTTGCTAAAATTTGTCGCTAAATTCTCCATTTTTCTTCACATGGATTTTACGAAAATATTAGTGACGGATTATGTCGGGATATAATTAGCTGGAGAAAATCTATCACTAAATTCCTCGCTTTTCTTCGCGTGGATTTTATGAAAATATTAGCAATGGATTATGTCGGGATCTAATTAGGTAGGGAAAATCCGTCGTTAAAATCTATCGCTAATAATTAGCTAGAGAAAATACATCACTAAATTCCATGCTTTTCTTCGTGTGGATTTTACGAAAACATTAGTGACGGATTATGTCGGGATCTAATTAGCTAGGGAAATCCGTCGCTAAAATCAATTGCTAGGAAAAAACCATTGCTAAAATCTATCGCTAATAATTAGCTAGGAATATTCGTCGCTAAAGTTCTCGCTTTTCTTTGTGCATAATTCAAGAAAAAAATAGCGTCGAAAAATTTTCATTCAACCAGTTCCGTCGCTTAATCATCGCTAATCTATTGTAAATTTTTATTTCAATGTAAAATCATAAATCCCTTGCTATTCCCTAGCTAATCCTCACAATTTAGATAGTGATTGATCCCTAGCTAAATTTTACTAGCAAAATTGATATTTTTTTTGTAGTGCAAGTGCCCCACTAGTGCTCAAGGTTGTAGTCAATTTCATAGGGGTGTGCCTTTATTTTTATTTGACTCAATAGTCTTAAGTCAAAGTAATGACTATTTTACAAAATTACAACTTTTGAGCTATAGAAAATTATAGAGTCACAATTAATAAAACAAACAACATAATAAGTATTCAAAACTATTACTTTCATACATTATATATTATTAGAGAATATTATTTGAGTATGAACCATTTTCAAAACTATGACTTTTATCCTCAAATGAAGGCATAGCCACGACTCATACGTACAAGCTAAGCGTTAATGCCTCAGCATCCTAATAGCACCTTGGTAATATATTATATGAAAAAAGAAAAGGTTAGTGCAGTAGCCACTTACAATGCCTTGAACATTAAAAAGATATGAAATATTACTTTTGTTCCAAGATTAATTCCTAGTGCAATGGTCATGGCAACACATGAAATGCCTTTTAAGAACCATGACTATTTCTCAGTGTCGTGGCTACATCCTAAGGATACAATTCATCCTAAGGATTTGTGAGGATTTGTGAGGATTTTAGTGGCTACATACATATCAAGAAAGATTATTTTGTAATGCTACAGCCACCACACAACTCTACAACTATATAACAATATAAAAATTCATCTCAACTATATGATCACTTCATAGTATTGTAGCACTCTATGGACTATAAATGAATGAAGTCATAGATCTATGACCATTTCACAATACAATGACTTTGTGTTACAAAGATATTAGGCTCGATTTATAGTCATTTCTAGTATCACGACTTTCTATTGTAGAAAGATCAAGATGTTAAACAAAGTTGTGGCCATTTACTATAGTCACAAATTCAAGCTAAGCGATTAAGGTCAAAGTTATAATTTTCTTTTGAAAATTATGACTTCCTACTTGGAGTAATGCAAGGTTACTCGAGTACAAAAGTGAAAAATAAAAAATTTTAGAAAAAACGTTTATTTATTATCCTTCTCAATCATGTAACAAGCAAAGCCACAACTACAAATCATAAGCATGAATTTCATACTTTTTATGGGTTCCACAAGCAAGTATGAGATGCAAGATTTATGTCAATCCCTAGATTTAAAGAATGTGGATCTCAAACCCCTCTCCTCTAAAAATAAATTTGGAAATTTGTACCAAACAAGCATAGCCTATGATTTGTGTAATTTGAATTATGTTATATAATTGGTTTTAATAATAATGCATAAATTATTTGATTTAATTTATTTATAAATATTGATGGATGGTGACTCAATATAACTTAAATTATGGTATCAATTATTTGTAGGCTTGTGTGAAATTATCATGGTGGATAGTGATATATAAACTATGAGGCTCACTCATATATACGATAAGAAGAAAGTGATAACCCATTCAATTGTGATGTAAGAGATAAACTTATATATTGAACCCCAATATTTAGATATGTTAATCATCACAAATATGATACTTACGAAGCCAAAAGTATGAATGCTCTCTTAAGAAGTTCACTTTAGTATGTGATTCATATTCTCACTAAGGAGGATGGTGATAGGTAATCCTCAGGATATGCATGAGTATGTTTTGACCTGCAAGGTAGTGATATCCTTTGTGGGCTACTTTTACTCTTATGGTTCTCACTGGGAAAACTTTAGGAAAGAGTATATTAATTGTATGATTATGTTTCTTATGAAACTGAAAGTACAAATATTTACAAACTATATTTATGGCAATAGAGGTTAGAGAATAAGCATATGTATATGACACAACCATCAAGGGTAGTTAATGAAATTGTCTAAAAGGTATGATATTATGAATGACTTTCAAGGAAAGAAAAATTATTATCTCAGTGGTGATATACTAAGTCAAAAGTTATAAAAGGACCACCAGTTGGGAAAAACATATTGGTGACAACAACCTTATATGTTATTAGGGCATGGGGAAATTACACAATACATCAATCTTCATTTTATGTTCAACATAATATATATTATCTAACTCAATGGCATCACAAAGATTAAATGAAGGAACCATGAACATAAGATTTTTTAATAATATGACTATTAATTTTATTGGAAATAAGTTCTCATTATTGAATAACCAAATTTTTAATATAATTTTTATGGGATTGATATCTAGACAAAAGTCCATTATACTATTTCTATGACATATTCACTTGCAGATCTTAATTTGAAATATACTCTTATTAATAATCTTTTGGGTCATTACCTAATTAATTAAATTAATAATCTTTTTATTAATTTAGATAGTGTTGCATTTAATAAATATTTTCGGATCAAAAAGCTAAGTCATGTTAACTTATTTGAATTTGGATGGTTGTAAGTAGTTTTGTTTGTGTTCTTTTATTCTATTTTCTTTTCTTTTTTATCAACCTTTGATAAATTGAAGCTCAAAGACTGAGCTAAACTCTCTAGTTCTAGAAATCAAAAGAACTAGAAGAACCACTTTCAAATAAAGAGTTGACAAGAATATTATGGAAGCAATCAAAAGAAATAGAGAGACCTAAAGAGGTGATGAGCAAGCTGTCTGACAACCCATTCACTGCCATAGTTTGGAGGATTATCGGAAGCCCATAGTCATGGGCAATTATTCTGAGGTTTATTTGAAACCATTTCAAACTAATTGCTTTGAGTTGAAGCTGACTCTAATAGTTAGGATTTAATAATATAAATATAGCGAAAGGGTATTGAAGGATCCTAACGAACATGTCGTATTTTTTTTGAAGCTATGCAATATTATGAAAATGAATGGAGTTATATCAGATAAAACCAGATTATATTTATTTTCATTTTTAATAAGTATAAAGCATAGAGTTGGTTATGATATTTATCATGGAGCTTCATTAAGAGTTTTGATGAATTAGTGAAGGTATTTCTCATTAAATTATTCTCGCCTCAAATTACTTCTCAATTATAGAGCGAGCTAAGTCAATTCCAGCAAGAGAACCACAAGAACTTATATGATATATGATGTTTGATATCATTTTTATAGAGTTGTTGAAGAGATGTCCTTAGCATATATTTGATTTATGATTCCAATTTGAATATTATTATAATGGTATGAACTACATTTTTTTTGATAAGTAATAAAGCACTATTAAAAACTATATTACTCTAGTCTAATTTCAAACTATTACATATATTTCCCAAAAAAAATGTAAAATTTTGCTTTTATTTTTTTTCTAAATAGAAATGGCTTCCTAAAGTTTTATTTCATTTATCTTATGTTTCTTTCATGACAAATATAGTATACTGTTGCTGGGAAAGTAGCCTTTCTAATTGTGTTTCTATGGGAGACTAGTGTATACTCTATTAAAAAAATAACATTCAAAAAATAGATGATCGACCATTTCTATTAATCTATAGAACACACTTGCTATGTTTACAGGATCACCGAAAAATTTATCCTTTGTGTATAATTTCTTTCATTTAGCAATCCAAAAGAAACTCATATGTTTGGAATTATAATTTTTTATCTAAGTTACTTTCATCTAGACCAATATCCTCGCATCATCAACCCCCCCCCCCTACTTTTTAGAAGATATTTAGCTTGAAAGATTACTTCCAGCTTCAAAAATCAATATATTTCTAACAAAAGCTAGATTACTTCATCCATTGAATCCATTGAATCCACAAAGAATCATCCTTTCTACTCTTCTTCCAAGACATTATGATAAAGAATGCATTGTTCTAGTAGGAAGGTTCAACAGCCTAAGACCGCCCATCTCTGTCTAGGTACATACCATGATCCATACCACTTTAGAGTGGTATTTTCCCGTAAAAGGACTTTCCTAGAAGAACCTTTTGCATGCCCCTTCAATGGAGCACATTATCTAGGAGGAAATGAGGAAGGCTAAAAACCTATATCTTTTAATCACTTGAATTACTGTACAAAGTAACTCACGTCTTCTTGTGATTGAAAAGATTTTTCTAGCCCACTAGTGAATCACCAACATTATTTTTGCTAATAAGGTGGAGAAGTGGAAGGTAATAAAATAAATATGCTTGAAGAAAGTGGCATTCCCAAAAATATAAATGGTAGACAACCCAAAGAAAATTCTCCATGATTTTCAATCTGAATTTTTCAAGTGTCCCTCCAAAAAAGATGGTAGATATAGAGAGATTAACCAATAAGCCTGACATCTAAGTGATTTCTTTGATTGTTGCTAGGATAACATTAGATGAGAAAATATCACCATAGGAAAAGATAATGAGATCATCTACAAACATGAGATGTGAAATCTTTAGGGATCAATAGCCTTGGTGATAAAAGAACTTATTTGATTGTGTTGCTTTATAAATGAGCCTTGAGAAATACGCCATGCATATCATGAATACACATGGAGAAAGAAGGAAATATTGATGGAATCCCCTTTTGCTCTTAAAAAAAACTATGAAATAGGCAATGGATAGAGACTGAAAAAGTGGCTATCATAATACATTCATAGATTAACTCTATGAATCTTAATGGAAAATTCAGTGCCTTCATTATTTATCTCAAGAAACTCCAATTCACCGAGTCAAATACTTTAGGAGGTCAAGTTTGAAGTAGCATCTAGGAGAGATTTTTTTTCTCGTGTATCTTATAATCAAGCTTTGAGCTAAACAAAATTGTTAGAGATTAGCCTTCCTTTGACTTAGTCTAATTGGGCAGGATCTATTATATTATTTAATAGAAGTTATATACTAGATGCTATCAACTTATTTATTAATTTGTAGATGACATTACAACATGAAATGGGTCTGTAATCTCTAGTTTTCAAGGTACGAGTTGATTTGGTAATGAGTACTATATAGGCATGATTTATTTGTCTAAGCATTTTCTCACCATGAAAGAATCCCTAGACTACTTTTACTATATTAGGAGTTTAGGAACCGAGGATTTATAGTTTCCCATTACAAAAAGGGACTTCTTGATCTCTTTTGTAGAGAAGGATAAGAAGAGATGGCTTGCATGCTGAGCATGTAACCTTCTTCCACTTGTTATGAACTTTTCTCAATTATGTACTCTATCCAAGGATGATCATAAGAGGTTAGAAAAATATTTAAGTAATTCTTCATTAATCTCCTCTACAATAGTGCAAGTTCTTATTCATGAGAGCAACTCTTGCACATATGTGCCCAAAATATAGCTCATTGATCTTTTTTAGATGATCTTAGAGTATTTTAAGCTTTTTAACTAGTTTAAACATGTGAGAACCTTCAATTTGAGTGCTCCATACTTTCTTCGACACTAGTTATAAGTCTTTGTGGGACAGATGCATGTTATAGAACTTAAATGACATTCACTATTTTTTTTGTCTCAATTATAGTAGACACTAGTACTAAATAGTGATCTGATATAATGCTTGGAGGGAAAAAGTGAGAATGATTATTCATACATGGACTCACCCATTTATGGTTAATAAGCACTCTATCTAGTTTACTTGATACATTCTCATTAGTCTAGGTTTAATAAGAGCCTGAGAAGTGGAGATCTTCCATATTAAATGATGAATAATAGTTAATAAAGTCTGAGCATTCATAATTTGTATCTACTTAACCTACCATTTTATCTAGCCCTTATAGAGGAGAGTAAATATCTTGCATTAATATCCAAAAAAAACTTTAGAGGATCCATCTGATATGAGATTTTTTTATAACGACCTTCTAGTGACCATATAGACTAGAGTGCAAACTATGCACAACAGATAAGTTGAAAGTTATCTTTTTCTTCCTATCAAACACCTAGATAAAAATATGTTGGGTAGAATAGGATAGTATTTTAATCTCTGAAAATTGTTCATCCCATATGATGAAGATATGCCTATTTTCATGACATTCAAAATTATCCAAATAACAAATTTTTTAAACTTGGTTTTCATCAACCAATATAGTTTCTTTCTACTCAATTTCATTTCAATAATCCCAAAGATATCTATGTGATGGGCACTAACCAACTTCAACACTTGTTTGTGTTTTATTAGGCATTTGAAGCCCCTATCATTCTAGCTTGTAATTTTCATATTTGAATAAAACCAATTTGCTTCCTCCACATCTAGTCACACCGGCATTCTAGCATGCATACATATATGCTTTTATGCCAACCACCTCACAAATTTTTAGGTATTTAAAACATATCCATGAGAAACCTAAGTGAAAACATTTATGTTTCCACTAAATATGGGGCAAATAGACACAAGAGGTTTCACCTTTCGTTCAAGACATCCACAAGAGGAGTCTTGTCGCATCTAAGAGCCTTATCCACGACTCCCAATTTGTCTGCAACATGACCAAACCATTAGACCACACGTCTATACCCCGAGGTACCCTTATCTCTTTTAGAAGCTCCCTTATTAATGTCTTGTGGGTATGACAAAAAATGCATTCCCCCACTAGTCTCCAAAACACCAATGTGCATATAAACTTTTCATGGATAGCAGAAATAAAACCACTCACCATCTTAATTAATAAGGAGTTGAGACATCCTGCGTAAGCTTTATCCTGGGCCATATGAAGGTGTGCTCATATTTTATTTGTCCTTGTTTTTGTTTCTCAGGTTTAAATATGGACCTCTTTTGGGGCACTAATCTTTTTCCCCTTCTCTCTACTTTTAATCATTGTGAAACCTCATGTTTCTCATATTGGGTTTGCCTTGTTTTTTCCCCATTCATGTGTGAGATGTGGCATTGAATTGTCTTTCATCACCTTGTCTACTAGACATTAATTGTCCTTCTTGAATAGAATCTTTTGATGGATCTCCTATGTGTGTGCCTTTTTTTAATCACAGTGTGAGCTTCTCATTAAGGAGCTACTTGAACTAGAAATTAAAGGAGAGTTAGTGTCATCCTCTGGATCCCCCTTTCTAGTCTTCCTCTAACAATTATGGATGAAATGGCCAAAGATTGAAACAATGTTCGCAACATGGAAGGAGTTGCTTATAAATTATAGGCTACATGATCTTAGAACACTCTGGAAAGTTTAGAACCATTTCATATAGAAAATCTCCATCCAAGTACACTTCTACTAAGACTCAAGCAAATGATATTTTCATATTTCGGAGATACTGGAAGTTATCTTGTCCATGTGAAGCAATTTAGCAATCTGACTTTCCACTTTTCCAATCCAACTGGATTCCACAAATGAATTGGAAATTTTGGCAATTTCACTCAAATGGAAAACATGGCCATTTTCATATTAAAACCTCCTTCATGTCCTCAGAGTTCTTAAATTTGAAAAAAAAAATCATCTGCTAGAGTGTTTGATGGCTTGGGCATTGATTTTCAATTGCTCCCTCATGAATTTCTCGAGCAAAACTTACCCTAGATGTCTAGTGATGAAGTATCCAATTGAATATAACTTCTAATGCTTAATACTTTGGTTTAAGTCTTCATTCTAATAAAAAGCATTGTCTGGTAATACCAAAGGGTAAAATGATAGCTTTGTGGTGTTTTCCAAAGCTCTATCTTCAAAAAAAAAAAGCTTACTCCATGGAGCTTTGATTTCCTAATAGGTCTTCGGATGTGAAAGTGAGGGTTTTTTAGAACCCACTTGTACAATATTAGCGTGTAAATCCATTTGATTATTATCATTAACAAAATGAGGTCAATGATTATCAAAGTTACATCTAGAATAATTTAAAAATACATTTATGTTTTAGGATTTCATACCATATCTACCCGAAAAATCATCAGAAACTCTCACGAATGGAGATTTTTATGCTCCTTCTCCATTTGCATGAATCTAGATCTCACCATTTCTCTATGAATTTTTAGAGAAGATACTGCCATAAATTGTTCTTTGGATGCTACCTTCGTTTAAAATAAATTCTGTGGAATCTAAGTCTTGCTCCAACCAAATTTTCAATTTTCTTCTATGTATAGATGCCATGGAATATCGTTTGTTTTTTTTTTGGAATGTTTATTGATTGCATGTGCATTAAGATTGTCCATGATAGGTTTTAGAATATCATGTGGCTTCAATAATAAATATGTTTTGGGTTGCCCCAAAGTCACCATTTATCATATTGTTAGAGCACACAACCCTAGGTTGCTGAATTATGCTATCGCGTAACCAAAAACCTTATGTAGAATTCTTCCAAGGCAGAATTCATGAGAGATGAGAAGGGGGAGTGAAAAAATCAAGGAGGAGAGATGGGAGAGCATTAATGGGCTAAACTATATCACAAGGTACATGATTGATGTGACTAGCAAAAAATTTATTATGAACAAATCATCGAAAATGTGTATCATTTTCTTTAGAATCTAGTGAAAAATAACTAACAAACTACAATAGATCACTCATTTAGGAGAAAACAAACAAAAGTATTGGAGTTAGATATGTTCACTATCATTGAAGCAAAGATAAAAGCTGTATTGAAAAAAGTTTGATGCCCAAGAAAAAAAAAAGAATATCAAAGGAAGTTGCCACTTTACATCCGTATGAATGTTTGAATTCGAATTCCATTTATCAAATGGATTAAGACAATCAAATAAAGAGTAAAGGGTATGCGTGTTAACCCAAAAACAATATCTCAATATATTATCATCTAAACATGAGAAATCATAAAATTTTTTTGTATGAAAGAGATGGGACTTGGCTATAATATACTGAGAAATCATCTAGAAACAGTGGGAATAATGAAGTAAATTAAATGAATTAAGAGGGCCCAAATTTTAATTATCAACCATCATGAAAAGAATAAAAGACAAATGTGAATAATCGGGTACATGTTATTATAGCATAACTTCAGAAACAAAATGATGACCAAGATGATCGAATAGGTACATTTGGAGTGAGAATGAATAAAATGAATTACAAGTGTCAAACAGGCAGTGCTATCCCAGCATGACCATTTTTTCAGGCTCATATGAGCCCACATTCCGTGATAGCACAACATGCTACAGTAAGCATGTCATGCCTGGCATGGCATGGTTCCTTAGAGGGAAAACCCTACATGGCCTACTACCCAAAATCAGCCCAGTTTCAGGCTGGTTTGTGTCGGGATTTAGGGATATGAGTGCTCTCTAGAGCTAAGCGAGTGCTCCTGTTGGCCTACTCGGCTCATCACATCTCCCATTGGGCATCGTACCATCAGTGCATCACCCATCTCTACGTCATGCCATCACCTCATGATGTGCCCACATGCCAGGCACCTAGGTCATGCCTGGCATGACATGCTGGTCTATTTTCCTCAGTATGGCATGGCATGAGTTATGCTGAGAGTGCGCCCAGCATAGGCCTGAGCATGATCTTGGACCATGTTGTGTCGGGCTAGGCACGACTAAACCAAGTCAGGCTCCAGGCTGTTCGGCCTAATTGACATCTCTAATTGAATTTGGTATGATTAACATTGAGAATCATATTGGTTAGTTAGCGTTATCATTGTATAGAAGAGGAGAAACAAACTACCAAGAAATGAAAGTAAGACCACAAAATTATTCCTCAAATATTTCTTAAAAGTAGGAAAAAGCTTTGGAGGTACTCTAAACAAAATAATTCTAGACATTTTGGGGGTAAAAATGCTATTATTCTTCCAAAAACCACAACTTCGAAGCTACAAGATTATTTTGAATAAGAGGAATCTTTTGTTTTTGGGGTTAACAAGACTATGACTTCCTCAAAAGCCATGGTTCAACCTAAAATTATGTAAGAAGCCTTGACCCCAACTAAAAAGAATTAGAATAAGAATAACTATGAAGCCACAATAAGTAATAAAGTTGTAGCTCATAAAGAAGTGCAAAACTAAGTTTCACCTAAATATGAGAAAAAGAGAGATGAATAATATGAGGAACATATGAAGCTTATTCGAGGCAAAGAAGATAAAGAAATGGATTAGAATGAAGCCAAAGGTAAATTTATAAAAAATCTTTTATCTCCATAATAATTTATAAAAAATTAGATGGAAACTTGTAAAAATTACATAATATATTCCCAAAGTTAGAAGTAAACATATTATTTGCCAAAGATGTAAGCCAAATATTGAACTATGTTAAATTTATGAAAGATATAATGAGCAGTAAGAAGAAGTTGTACGAATATGGGATCATGAATATAATCGAGAAGTATAATGTCATTATTCAATGAAAACTTCCAAGGAAATTGAAAGATCCCATAAGCTTTACTATACCTTGTACTATTAGAAGAGATCGCATATTTTGGAAGACATTATGTGACATAGGATCAAGTGTAAACTTGATGTAAATTATCCATTGCATACAGATTGAACATCAATTAAATTACTCCAATATCTCTCTCATTCCAAATGGTGGATCAGACTATCAAGTATCTAGATGGAATCATCCAAGAATATTGGTTAAGGTTGCTATTTTTATTTTTATAGTTGATTTTATTATTTTAGATTTTAAGGAAAATCAATATGCACTATTAATTTTGGGATGATCATTTTTGGCAAAGAGATAAGTCCTTATTACTGTCAATAAATATTCTCAATGTCAATGAAGAACAAGTAATGTTTAAATCTTTACAATATCTTAATGGGTTTAAATGATGATGAAATAGGGTATTAGTGAATTAAAAATCTACCCTGTACTAAATTGAAACAAAAATTAAATTTCTAGCAGGAAAGACTTTGTAAAAAACTACTAGTCAGATAAAGATAAAATAAATGAACCATAAAATAAATATTGGAGTTGTGAGAGTCACAAAGTGTGTTGAATAGAAAAATAACTTTGAAATTATGATCACGATATAATGTATGAAATAGAAGAATATATTTGGAGCTATAATAATGATGAAAATGAAGAATATGAAAAATTATATTGGAGTTGAAAAATATGGAAATGGAGTAAGATGACTGTGTTGAAGTCATGGGATTCTTTAATGTCACAATGTTCGAGTAGTCTTATAATGACAACTCTAAGAAAGAGGAGGCACCTAAAAAAAAGACAAAATTGCGATAAAAATTATGGAAGGAAAAATAAAAAATAAAGTCATGGCTTTGCCCAGCATTGTGATTATTGTGTTCTAGAATGAAAATAACCAAGTAAAGATAGAAGACAAAACTATGGCTATGCCAAGCTTTGTCTTATATCTTTGATGCTGGAAGACCTTCTTCAATAGCATGCATGAGTTTCTCATTCCATAGCATAATATACGAAGAGGGAGGCCTATAATACTCATCCATTAAATATATCATTGATGTTGCTATGAAAGAATGCCAATGATTTTGTATCAGAATGAACAACTTCTACTCTATGAAGATGGAACTACTCTTTCTCAATATAAAGAAATGGTGTCCTCCTTCATGTTAACTTATCAAGAGTGGAAGCTCATAAAAGTCATTTTCTATCTCCCTTGGTAAGAAAGAAACTCAAATGAGAAGGATTCGGGCAGGATAGATAGTAGAAGAGAACTTCAATGTGACTATTAACTAGTATCAAATATCTTCTACTCCAGTTCTTAGTCCTTTTCCTCTAATTGATCTACTTTCTTATTTTTCTTGCACTGCTCATGGAAGACAAGAGTTCAATAAAATTTTTTTTTTCAATAAATTTTATAGACCCAAAATCTTTTAAATTTCATAGGGCATCATTGCTATCCTCGAGAACCCCATCTAGACTAGTTATTGATGAGTTGAATAAGTCTTTCCAGGACAAGCACCTCAGGTGTAAAAAAAAACTACAAACATGGATGCCCATGGAGTTGGTAAGACCAATCAGTTCATGAGCTTCCAAGACCTATCTCCATGCTCGATAGCTAGCAGAAGTTGCTTTGCTTCCAAACTCATTGAAGTCAACCCATGGGTCATTTTCTTGTTTATGAAATCGGGCTATGATTCACATCATGAAAGAGGAGTGGAACAACTACCTTTTCAGTCTATCAAGACTCTAACTATTTCGTTGATTCTTGCTTTGGGCTTCACTTCCTTAATTTTGATACTCATTCGGCATTTGGTTGCATAAAGCATAAAAGAGGAGGCTAGATCTAGTGTATCAATCTCAAATGCTTTGTTCAACCACTACATTCCTCAATAAAGCATTCTAAATAGTTTGGAAAAGACAAGGAGGTATCGGCCAACTATTACTCACTAAAACTTACCCTCTTACACACATTACCGGTGGATGTCACTTTTAGTTTGGTTGCATAAGGGGAATGGTTAAGTGAAACTCTCAATGTCTTGAGATGTTTACCTAGGTGTCGTAGTCTTGCCTAACCATTCGACCAGCCTTGTATGGTATTGCAAGCTATTTAGCAACATGTATTGATTTTTCATATTGTGGCTAGATAGAATATATTGGCAGCCTTAGCTTGGAAAGATGGGAATGAAGGTTAAGAGAATGGGGAAGAAAAGATAAAGGAAATGTGCAGAAACTCCCTTATGCAAAAGCAAATTAGGGCCAAAGGAATCATGGCTTAAGGGTACATTCGACTAGAGAGACCTCAAATTGAGACCTATTAATGAAAAAAAAAGAAATGGTAGGGAGCTTGATAACCACTTTTGGCAGCTAGAGAACTTTTTTTGAGGCCACCAAGCTCAAATATCAAAAGGTCAAAATAGAAACAACCACTATGTACCTAAATGAGCTTGATAAGTTGTGGTTGGTATGTAGAATTGTCCTCGGTTGTTTCTTACCAATTAGCCTAGCTTATGCTATAGCCCATAATTTTCTTCATTTACTTCATAGAGTTTGAACTCCTAAGCCAAATAAAGAAGTCAAATCCCAAGATATAGCTATAGCTAACATTTCTATTTTGCTTGGACTTCAAATCTTTTGATTTCCTCTACTCTATCAATTTAGTCTGTCATTAGTTGATGTGTAAGAGGGATGCCTCCTACATAGATGATATGAAAAAAGGCCTTTTTCAAATGAATGGAATGGTTGAGCTCTTATCTCATAGCTTAGAGATCATACCAATTCACTTCATTCACTTGCATGTGTTAAGCATATAGCTAGCATTCCTTCTGACCTATAGTTAATGGTTCGCTTCACTCTCTTTCAAGAAGAGTGAGAGCCACTCTTCTACATATATTAATGGGCAAACACCCTGGAGATTAGATACCTTTTTTTATGTTTCTTCCCATAGATTCCACTTGTAAAATACCTCTTTTTTCTACTAAGATGCTTCTCTTTTATTATGAGTGGTGCATGTCAGTCTGTCTCTTTCATTTGCTAGTTCTGGGTATTTTTTTATAATATCGTGTACACTCAGAAGTAGCCTTCTTCTCCTATTCCAAGAGTTCCACATGTTTAGGTTTCCTCTTGGCTTTCTTCAGGCAATTCTTACAAAGATAACTTGTTTTTTAGCACCATTAGATTTGGAATAGCATATAGATGTATTATATATTTTTCCACTACTTTGCTTCATCCTCTCCATTTCTAGTCCTTATAGGTTGATTTGACTCTAAAATTGGCTTCATTACTAAAAAACATCAATTTCAAGATATTGATGAATCTATCATATGATCTTTAAAAAGGATCTTTCTTGGATAGTAACTTGTTTTTTTGGCATGGCCCCTTCCTTAGAGTCCATCTTTTTTAGTAATTGAAAATCAATCTCTCTTCTTACTAGGTTGGAGCCTCAAGATGAGTCTAAGTTATAAGGTAATTCACAAGTGTGAGTTAGATAAATTACATATGATTTTAAGTAATGAGAAAAGTATCTACTTGTTAGAAAGGCTTCTTCTTTTCTCTATTTGCATCACCCATTTCACTGTCTACTAAATAATATATGCTCCTTGTTGGAAGGGATCTTTAGCTATCTTGTACATAAGACTTTATGTTTATTTGTGAGAAAACATGCTATAATATCTTAGGGAATAGTTACATATGAGAGTATTCTGAATGGTAAACTATATATATATGTCTAGGTAGTTTAGTTTTCCTTGTATAGTTTCTCTTTTCGAACTTAGCGAGCCTAGCTCAACCATTGAGAAAGGTTTTGAAAGAAATAACTTTTCAATAAGATCTTAGTCAACAACAGCTGCTAACAAACAAGCCTTTTATTCTAAGAAGCTCTTCTTCAGTTAGTTTCATTGAAAGAAATTGTTTGATCAAATAAATGTAGGTATTCTATAGTTCTCATTGCATACAAATGAGTTTCCAAGTATCATTTGATTGGTTTTTCTATATCTAACTAAGTAGCAATCTTCTTTCTTTAAAACCATGATCGAGCCAAAAGAAAAAAAAATAATATTAATTTAGGCTAGCATTTTCCATTGCCATTGGTTCAGATCTGATTGCATAGGATTATTATTGAAAGGTTTGATATCTCAGAGATTAGTGAATTATGGAGTTGACTTAGATCACATATATTTAGATATTCAATTCAATAGGTTCCAAGCCTAGATATGTAGTGTGATTTGTTTGATCTATCTTCTTTGGAAAATGGGTAATCCGAGTGAATGAGTTCACTAAAGATCAATAACCTTCATCAGAGAAGAGTTGGAGTAAGAATTAGTAGAGTGAAGTCGTGCTATCAAAGGATTTCCTTTTGCTAGAAAAGAATGATGGGGGGATATATAATGACTTTTCCTTAGATGAGGCACTCCTCAATGAGTGAATAGAGTGAGTTTGTTTAATTATGCTATGCTACTATTCTATTATTTGATTATTAAATCGATGAAATCCTATACTTACGAGAATCGTGATGTGGAACTATAAGGTAGATGTTGTAGGTATGGAAATACAAATTAAAACCTCTAGTAGATCATTTGTTTCAAAAGAATGAAACTCTAGCAACTTGGACAAAATAAAATCTAACCAATGACAGATCTTGTTGCATAAATGTAAATAGAATCCAATGAGTAGCTTGTAGGGGTATTGATGTTTATGCATGTGGAGCATTAGAATATCTATTAGAGGGAACAAAAAGAGGAAACTTCTATTATACTTCAGATGGATAGTGGTGGATTTGTGATCCATAGAAGATCAAAGCCTTTTGACCAATGTTTGTGGGTGTGGGGATGAGGCTGTTAAAGACCAAAGACTTTCTTGTGAGCCTGTAATATTGAAAGGGTTTCATTCTTTTTTATTTAGGTGATATTAAACCCTATTAAAAAGTTTTTTTGATTAAAATCTCAGGTTTAAAGAGTACTCAATGATAGTACCCAAGGATTGCCCAAAGCCAGGAATGAATAGTAATACTTGTGGTGAATAATCTTGTAATATATACTCTAAAACTAGGTTATTTCTAATTTCCAAAGAGATGAGATTGCGGATCAATTTTTGGGAGGCTAAAATTTTCTTTGTTTGTTCTAGGCTATTCAAAACATCTAGGAATGAATGACAAAGCAATGAAAAAGATATTTCAACAATCCCAGGATAAAATTTCATCTTAATCAAGTTAAAAAATATCCACTGATAAAAATGCTTTGGAATAAGTAGGATGAGAGGCCATGATCAAATATGCCTCCCTTGACCCCTTTAAATGAATGTGGGTCAAATACAATCGCATTTGACTACAAGCAAGCTATTTACTTGATTGAAAGTCAGATCTTGCCTTCACTCCTAAAAGGTTAGTATCCTTCTCACCTAGAATGAAGAAGTCAGGTGGTCCAAGTCACTAACTAGAATAAGGATGTCAAAGATAGGTTCGAATCTATACATGATTCAAGTCTTTAATATGAGATGACCAAAGAAAGGAGAGAGTCATAATCAAGCAAGACTTGCCACTGCCACCAATCCTAATTCATAGCATAACTCACTAAAAGTTTTAGGCTTAGCTTTTCACCCATGAACATGGATTGGACTTGCTCTCTTGAAAGAAATACACAAATGCTACTCGAAAGAGAGGTCTTTATCTCGTACAAAAGACTCATCTCAAGATTATCAAAGAAAATGTCCAAAGAGAGTTATGCCTTCGAAAGGTCATGACCTAAAATTGGAACTCTTTAGGGTGCTAAAACAAAGAGTATCTTTTTTTACTCTACACTAGCCAATTTGAAACTGAAAACTTTTAACCCTAAAAATCGTGAACATGTTATCCACATTCCTTAGTCATAGTAAGAGTCAAAAGCTACCTTATAATCTCAGGAATGCTTATACCCTTGTAAAACTTATAGGTAGTGGAATACGTAATACTTGGCCTAACCCAATAGAAAGGAATATTTGCTAGCTCAGTAAGAATAATCAGAATACAAGGATGTAATAGTTATAGAGGACTATATATTTTTCTAACATCTAATCATGCAATTAAAGCAATGATCAATTTGATTGTTCTTAGGTATTATAATAAGTAATTCAATAAGGGGTACCATGTTTGACTCAATATTGAAATAGATAGTGGTCTAAGAAATAGGCCGTTGATGGGCTAAGAAAAGGAATTTAAAGCAATATTCATGATTACCTTTTTTTAGCCTTTAATATTCCAACTTCAAATAGAATAAAGAAAGATTGATTTTCCCAGGCTCAAAACTTATCATAATACAGTAGGGCCAAACTTTTAGAATAAATAAAATAGTTAATCAAAAGAAAAGGTTTGTCACTCACCTGATAAGGATCTTAAACTATGCTTCAAACATCAACCAATCTAGGAATTATAGTTCTTAACAAAGGAAAATGAGCATCTCTCATATCTTTATTTTTATCCTAGGACTCATAGAAGCAGTGAGCACACCTTTCAATGTTGTCTTACTAAATAATAATGTAGGAGTACTTATTATGCATAGGCGCCTACTGGAGGAAGTACTTGCTTAGCATACCTAAAGTACTTAGTATATAGTAGGAGTATAGGAAAAAAGGATTGTGGGATAGCCTTCCCCTTGGTCTTGATATCTTTTCCATGCCTTTACGTACATGGTAACTACCCTTAGATAAAAAGAATGTTTTAAATTTAAATTAGTACTTTGTCCTGAAACTAAAGCACCTCCATGTATACCTATCTTAAAATAGAATTCCATAATCCATTTATAGTTGGGAATAAAAATTCTTAAGGTTATTAATTCAATTAAAAAAAAATATCTGCATTTAATTTAACAAATAAGGGTTTTGGAATTTATTAATATATTATAATAAAGAAAAAATCTATTATTTAATAAATTTTCTTAAGGTAATTTCTATCATATGGAGTTTTGCTCCTGGAAAAGGTGAATGTTAGAGAATGACTTTATATTATTGGATAGAATAAACCTCTTATCTGAAAGATGCACTAAGCTGGATCTCATTATGATATAACCAGGGGAGCACTAAAGCTTTGAAACTAAATCTTCATGGTCTTGCCACATATACAATAATTATGCTAAAGAAGTATACTATTTTCAATTTGCTATTTCGTAGATCGCGAGATTAATTATTTAATTAATTGATGTATTCCCAGTGACACATGTATCCGTCTATGCTTCTATATGTGCCCAAACTTTTGATTCTCTTACTAAATATGTACCCCATTTTCATTGTGATGCACACTTTGAATAAGTATCTATGAACGAGTTCTTTTAATGTTTCTTCATTTGTAGTGGAAAGTTACCACTCAAGATGTTTATCCATTCTTTGTATTTTGAGGTTCCCCTCATCTTTAGATTCATCCAAGTCAACTATATTGGCATCTTAATTAGTTGGAAACATGTTAAGGGGGAAATTTTTGGTGAAAAGTTGAGTCAAAAGGGTGAATGAAAGGTAGAAACAAAGGTATAAGATCATATTGTTGCATAGGGTACCAATAAAGAAAAGCTCACCTCATTTCTTCAGAATGGGCTATTAACTTGATACATGGGCCTAACAAAGAGCAAAAATCTAGAACTAAGAAAGGTAATTATTTTGGTTCGGAAGATGAGAATGGAGAATGTGGATGGGAAGGTCTAAATATCAATTGTATTGGGTGATAAGCATGGTCTTCTCACAAGAACTATGGTTAAGTGTTAATGAACTACACAAACCAAATAATGATGGTTATACTTTTCAAAAGCTAATTTTTTTTAT
This sequence comes from Sapria himalayana, assembly GCA_029783825.1. NCBI lineage: Eukaryota > Viridiplantae > Streptophyta > Magnoliopsida > Malpighiales > Rafflesiaceae > Sapria > Sapria himalayana. The sequence goes on from JAREIK010003856.1 coordinate 729,991, forward strand.
AAGCATGGTCTTCTCACAAGAAAGAGATGTAAATCCCACTTTATACTTATTTTCTTTTGATATGTGATTCAAAAGTTTAATTCTCTTATTAAGAGCCCTAGATGCATTGAAAGAGGGGAATTGTTTAGATATTGAATGACCACTTCATTTGTCTTGTGCGACAAGTGTTCTAAAGAAATGGTGCACTCATGTTATGATAGAATGCAAGATCAAAGATAGGATAAAGATAAGAATCATGTTGAGGATAGAGAATAGAATTAGGTTTTTTGGAAGACCGATACACACCTTGCATCAACCTTAGTAGAGTAAGGAGAAGGCTATAAAAATTATTTAATTAACAAATAGATAATTTAAAACTTTTTAAGCTTATTCAATCTGATCAGGAAGTGGATACAAAATGGAATAGGAAAAATATTTCGAGAATAGGACTTGAAGGATTAACTCTATGAGCTTGCAACTATGCTTTTTTGTTTAAGAATTAATGATCAACAAGAAAGTACCTTGCCTAATTAATCTTTTTTGAGATATAGATTATTACAAAGGTTCCATTACCTCTTGGAAGGGTTACATAACATGAAATAGAATTAGTTTATTCTACCTTGGTATGTGTACACTAAAGGAATAAAAGAGGGATGAACTCACTTATTGCAATGGGCCATCCTGATTAACTACAAGTGCTTTCTCTGAGAGACTTTTCCTGGAGCTCAAAGACATGCAGGATGAAACTAGCTTGTGCACGTAGTTCAGTTTACCTAGACTATTCTTTATTGAGTTCATCTCACAAAGGGGAGTTATAGTTCAATAGCATTAGCATTTCTCCTTATAAGTGGGAGGGCATGTTTATGCTATCATATTGGGTCTTCACTCCCTTATAAGCTCCCAAAATGATTGATAATAAGCATCAATCTGACCTTTTGTGGAGATAAAAAGAAGAATATATTTAAAAAAAATCTTTTCATTTTTATCTCAAGATTGATCCTTGGATGTTCTCCTCAGAAAATTAGACTACGGTGAATCGCTTGTGTATTGGTTTTTGGGTAAGTATAAGACACTATTGCTCACAATTGGTCTTGATCAGTTTGTCGGTCCAATAAAGAAATAAACTAAATAAGAAAAAGTCCATCTCACAACCTTCTTGAAAAAGAGGAACTTTCATGGGTTTACATGAGATTTATAATTTTTACAGATTATTTTTCATTCTTATACGATTTAATCAACAAGATCAAATATTTCTAATATATATAATTTATGGAGCTACCCCTCTTACTAAGCTGGTAAAAAGATTCATGTATTAATACTTTGATTTTTTATCATTGTTAAAACACTACACATGCTAGATGATTACCTTGAAACCTTGATGTTTTATGGGTAAGAAAATGGATGCAAAGTTGCTTGTAAGAGAAAGGCCAGGACAAAAGGGATTGTTGCTTCCACTTTTTTATTAGAAAAGGAATTAAGATAAGGCCTTGATCTTATTCGAGGTTCTCTTCATTCAGAATGATTTTGTGCCAGTGCCAAGGTAACTTTACTTAGAGTAGGAAATAATGTTCAAGCATCCAACTTTAAAAAGAAAGTTTTTTTGGGGATCACTTATTCCTCCATTGTCTTATTCTTAAATAGCAAGAGCGGCAAAGTCATTCCATGCACAAGATAAACCTCATAAAAAGATATCTCCTTTCATAAAGTAGAAATGATCAATGAAGAACATATGATAAATCATTTCTTGGTACCAATGTTAGATAGAGTTTTCACTCAGTTGCGGTTGATTTCAACAAAGACTCAAGACTAGAGGGCATGCATAGACATCCTTGGCAAAGTACTAGTTAACCTAATGTCATCTCTTACACTTATGTAGTGATACCAACCATTCATTATAGCGCATAGGCCACTACCAAATTAGACCCATAAATAAAGCTAATTGCAACTAGCATTTGATGCCCTCCGATTCCAATAAATGATACCTATTGAGGCAAAGAATTTGACCCATGGAGAATGCAAACTCTAAGCACAACTGTTAGAAACATAGAGATATAGGCAAGCACAAGCGTAAGAATCAAAGCATGGCATGGCTATGGGCTTGGATAGCAAGCAAGCAAGAAGGAAGCCATCTTCTATGCACCTAAATGGATTGGCATATGACTCCAAGCAAAGGAGATTCCTAGTGCATTAAGCACAAAAAAGAGGAAGGAGAAGTAGTGCATTTGAAAGTTGGGTACCAATTCCATCATAACAATTAAAAGGCTTGTATATGGTAGTAATCGATTCACCTAGTCAGGGGTGATTGCAGTCATTGATCCACATAAGCTGTCAACAGTGAACCATGTGGGGTAAATCTTAATGATGGAATCTATGGACATGACACATATTCGAGTTCATAACCATACCATTTTAACTCCATTTTAAATAAAGAAAAGTAACAAGTAAAAAAAATAGTTGATTGTTGGAGTTCCTCTAAGCACACAAGATAGAGTGAAGGTAGAATTAAGCAATAAAAAATGTCATACTTTAGTCGCCTATGACAACATAAGAATCAACCCTCAAGTATTTTGGAGAGAGAAGAAGTATTTGTTAGTGGCCCCAAACAATGCCTAGGGGTAGAAGTGCTATGCAAAAAAAACTTTATATTATTCTGAGAGAATTGAGCCACCTAACCTATAAGGCATAATAAAAAGAGATGATGACTTTTAAATGATGAATTGAATTAAAAAAAGAAAGAAATGGCCTCATAGCGACACTATCAAGTTAGAGCATGAGATAAAAGTATGAAGACTTATTTGGGAATACGCATAATGCAACTAAAGAATAAGATTAGCTTCGATTGGCCAATCAAGCCCCTTTTTTAGTCAAAAATGTAGGAGTGCCCATAAATAGGTTAGGACACTCTTCACTCTTTCGTCAAACAAAATATTATTTTGAAGTAGTCAATTTTTCCCACCTCTTAATTTAGAGAAAGGCTACTAAGTAGATGATCTGATCTCAAATAGATCCTTACTCCACTTACCTACCTAGTAGTTTATGGTCGAAGGCCATGTAAACCCTTCATCTTGAGCTACATCAAATAGAAAGATTAATCCATCAACAATATTTTAGGTTAAGTTCCCACATTTTATGCCTATAATGGCCTATAAAGCTAGTAAGAAATGGAAAGCATATTCTTCATGGTAAGCCAGATCCTTTTTTATTCTTCATCAATCTATACCACCCCTAGACAAACTTATGAGAGCATCTGTGTAATTACTCTTTTCTTTCTTGTTCCTTGTTCTTGTTTTAGAAAAATATTCGAGGTCACGTGCATGTGAAAAGAAAAGATTAAGTCCCATCTCAGTTTAACAAGGTTGGGCAGTAAAGCCAATGGAAAGTAAAATGAAATGATTTATATACAAGCAGCATTGATTTTTTACCTAATACCTCATCTTTTTCTTTTATTTGGTTTTATGGCATTCTTTTTAAGGGGGCCCTATTGTAGTAGAGACAAAAAAAAGATCACTACTTTTCATTAACTTAGGTGAAAATTTACTTTAAAATGGGGTTGACCCTAGGTCAATTCTTCCAATGTCTGATGTGTATGAATCTGTAGAATAAAAGGGAACACTTTTATCCCATATAAGATAAGCAAGCAAATCTTTCTAAGGCTATGGCTAGAAAGATAGTGAGTACTATTTTCAATTTAGTCTTTCAGTAGGTTAGCACTTTGTCACACTAAAAAATGATATTAGTAAGATGGAGTGACTCATAGCGAACTCCAACAAATAAAGGATAATCATGAACAAAGTTCCTTCTAAATTTTTCTGACATCAACATTCAACTTGATCTTTTTGTTGTGTCCCAAAAGTTAAAAGTTGAGGATTATCAAAACTCACTTTCTGTATAGTTAATAAAGTTAATTTAGGACAAAACCTTTTATTCTCTCTTTCAAGTCTTGAGAAGAAAGAGCAAACAAGGAATCAAGCATGAAGATATATGTTCCTCCTTAATATATGATATATGATAATGTAACTTATAAACCAATACAATGTTAGATTAATCTAAAGAAAAGGAAAGTTAGTACTTTCATCAGCCTCAACCATAAAAGGATTAATATGATCAAGAGGTTAATGTTTGTGCTATACAAGGGCACGAGTGAAGAATTGTCTCCATCTAAAAAAAAGCAAAAAAGCAAAGTGACCTTATTGGTGAACCATGGCTAGGTTAGTGTTTCAAGAAGAGAATAAACCCTTATTGTATGTTGCAATTTTTCTAAAAAAACAAAAAGATGCTTATATGCACATTCTCTTTCTATTTTATAGTTAAACCTATGATTGTTATTTTTCTCTTCCTAGGCTAAGAGCTGAGTAGAGAAAAGATTAGGATTGACTTTACTTTCTTACCAATATTAGAGCAATCTAGGACAAATGGATCAGGCTTGGACCATGTCTCATTGTGTGGAGGAAAGGCTATTTAAGTTTTAAGTTGTTGTTTACGTATTTTACTCACTGGGAGAATAGATTTCCTTCCTGCTAGACTTGTCTAAAAGATAAAAAGAGGTATCTCCATCTATCTAATCTTAGCCTTGACCTGGGTACCTGGCTCTTGTCACTCTAAGTACTTGTTATTCTTGATCGTGAATGAATTGGATATCAAACTATTAGGATTAGAAGCATTCATTAATAGAGATGGATTGGCTTCCTTCTAAAACTTTGATTCTTTCCATATTGAAATCAGTAATAACTTTCCTACCATGCTAAAGAATGTACTCTTTACTATCACTTCATGGTTATAGTTATAAGTTTATAGGGACAATTAAGAATCCCCTCTAAAAGCACTATCCTCTTCGTGAAGGCAAATAGTTATGTTAGGCCTACGATCCTCACTAAGGTCAAGTGCACTCTTCCAGCATGCTTTCTTACTTCTCTTTTGATGTTGTTGGACCACAGAAGGGGCAATTCTTATGTCTAATCACAGAGCTCTACTTTCTAACTAAGTAGGTTTCAAAAATGAAATAGCTCATCAAGTAGAAGAGTCAATGGCATGCGCATGCATGAAAGGTGGTCTTTCAGTTCATTGGGCTAGTCTTTCGCTTGTACGTACATCAACTTGTTGGTTCTTGGAATAAGAACCTACTCTCGGGCCTCAATTTGTAGTTTGGTTCAGTTCTTTTGTTAGGTGAATGAGAAGTTACGAGTGGAATAGTAACATGTAGTATGTCTATAACAAATCTTATATTGGGGCTCTTTCAATATTTGATGTTGCTCTTGATAAAATATAACCCAACTATTAGAACAAAAACTTTGGGAAAGAAAGTAAAGAATTTGGGAGATACAAGCCTAATGCACGAAGCATAAAGAAGCTAGTACCTATGAGACTAGTAAAGTAGGTATAAGAATTAGCTAGAGTTGAGATAGTAGTTGTGGTTTCAAGTGTGGCTAAATCAATATCCCCTTATAGGGTAGGTAGAGTTGGTACGAGGTTGGCATAGTTCTATAAATAAAAGATATCTCATCTAATTGAGCTGTCACAATTAGTCTTTCTCTTCTTAGTAGTAGTATGAATAAAAGATCAAACATGACAATATTAAGCCTTAAGCAATTAGGGTTAAGCTAACTCAATAAATTTATTTCTCTTTATATATAAAAATACTCGACCTATTCAATTTTAATAAAAATTGAACATCTTATCAAGTAAGGTCTGAACACTATGTTTCAATGTTTTATTTCTCTTTGAAATAGCTCCACTACTCTATGGACTTCTTGACTTAGCCTTTCTTTCATATAAGACAAATAAAGAGTATGCCCAAATAGACTAGTAATTTTTGTGTTTCATAGCATAGGCGCAATGAGTTAATCAAGTAAGGAATGTGGGCTTAAATTTTATTTTAATGTATGTTGTTCTAGGTGTGGCACATGGAAGACACTTTTTCTCATCTCTTTTAAAAAGATACATAGTAGTTAGAAAGCCAGGCACAGTGATAAAGACATCCATCAGTAAGCTAATAATTAAAATAATGAAATAAGCACATGGGGAAGCCAAAATGATACACAATATAAAAGAGGACGAAATCAATACAAGAAGTGTGGAAGCAAATCAATTAAACATGTAGAAAAAAAATATATAGTAAACTAGCTCATCAATACAACTAATTTATTCACTAGGTGACATGAGTTATACAAGCTGATAAAAAATTGGCACCACTTTGCTTTCTTTCTTCCACTTGTTCAATCAAAAAAGCTAGCTGTTGCTTTAAAAGTATACAAATGTAGTGGGCAGTAGTTAGAAGCATAGTATGAGCAGAAGCAATCCCCAGGCATCATTTTAGAGCTCATTAGTCATAGTGTGAAACCCAAGAAAAAGAGGTGCAATAGGTCACTATAAAAAGATGAACCATAAAAGAAGTTAGATCTAGAATGGGAATTCCACTTATAGATAAGAATATGCCCATGCAAAATAAGCATATCAGTAAATGGGAGTGTGCTAGTGCAATTAAAGAAGCTACACGATGCTAAATGAGCTCTATGGGCTTTTGTGTATTCATCCAAATTAGAACAAATTCATAAAAAAGTTATTGACATGTACACAAAACTAGAAGTCATTTGATCCCATGTAGTCAATGCCAATGGGCATGCTTAAGAAGAGCTAATGGCAACTGAATACCTTTCAAACCTAACAAATGGTTTTGATAACAACCTTTCTTTCACAAGGAATAGGGTAAACTTAGAAAAAGTCTAGGAATAGATAAAAATCATGAAGAGATAGTGGCTTAAAACATTAAGAGAATATAGACAAATTCATATGAAGAGGTCCTTAATCCTATGATCCCAAAATTTGTAAGGAATGATTAGGCCCACATCAAAATGTAGTTGAACCTACATGGCAACAAAGAGGATCCCTTAATGCACATGAAATACTTTTATGCCCATTTGCCTAATGTGCTGAAGTGGCTCACGATGATCAAACTATTCTCAAGGAAACTTACAAATCAAGCTATGAAATAGCACTTCACTCCTTTTCACCCATGTTGAAAAGTCCTAATAATGCTTCTCATTTATCACAGAAAAATATTGATTCCATCGACCTGGAAACACACTCCTAGTGATAACTTTTCATCATACCTAGTGAGGGTAAAATCCTTTACATCAATAACTTATTCTAGATTCTATTTTTTTGTTGCTCTAGCCTATATCTAGTAGTAAACCTAGGCTTTCAGTAGACACATCAACATTTGAATCTAAAGAAGTGGATAATCCATATCCCTTTCATATGATGAGAATAAAATATTGTTCCCTATAGGTGGTGGCTAGGCAAAATGATTGACTTAGAAATATCTAGGAGAAAACACTTCCTAATAGAGTAGTCTAATTATTCTATTCGGTGGTAAAATTGTGATTACAACCATATCTTTGACCGACCTAGAAGAGAGATTTGATTACCTCATCAACTCAATTAAAGGTGATGAAAATTAGCATTTTACTTGTAGTAGAAAAATGTATTTTCTTAGGAAATCTCACTTTCAAAAAAGGCCAGCATATTAGATCTAGAATTCATGGTAAAAATCTTCAAAAAATGGAGTAATTTTATGTCCCTATTCCTAGTAGTGCCTTTGGATGGCAGCCTTCCTTCTAGTAGAAAGACATTTATTGTCTCTACTTTAAGATTTTGGACTTTTTGAATTCAACTAAAGGACACCTATAACAAATAATAATAGGTTAGGGGTTCAAAATATAAAAGTAGGGATGATTAGTGTTGATTCATTTTATTAACTAGTTATATACCCTTTTGATTGATCTAAAACAAAAAGATTGAATTGCATGAGGTTCAGGAAAAGGTTTTGTACCATTGAAATAGGATCCTTATTAGTCTTATGCAAGGGTCTTCTTTTGTTATATTTGTAACGATGAAATAGTAAAGAGATGCCGAAATGGTGAGAAAGTTCACTATCCATAAGTTTGCCCATTTGAAGATGTTGAATTATTATTAGTATAATTGCCTAAAACTTTAATCGCTTTGTTCCTTCCTACCTTACTAGTGAGACCCAAAAAGGGATATGTTCATATTGTTTGGATGAGTAAGTTTGAGCTTTTATGAATTGAGTCGTAGTCTCTGGGCTTCAAGTATTATGTGATATGGTATTTTCTAGACAATCTAGTTTTATAACCTTTTTTATGCTCCCTATGGCAGCTCAACTTAACTTTTGTCCAATAATGCCTTCCAACATACTAGGGTATTCATGAATAAGCCCTACTAACAACTCTTCAACCAATTCTATTCCTATTTTTAGCATCAAAACTCCATTCAGGAACAAAAGTATTTACTCATATCACATTATTCACCATGCATCATATAAATGGTGAATGAAAAAGGAAATTTTGAAATTTAAAATTTTATATTCTATATTCCAAGGTGTGAGGTGTGAAGGAGATAGAGGAAATAAAATGCTACATGAGAATTATACTCTTTTCTTATAATAAATGACCTAATTTTAGTAAGAATACAAGTAGGAAGAAGTTGATAGACTATTACCCAACAAGATCATATGAATCAAGTAAGAAGAGTGATTAAGCAATTCAAACTTTTAGCACATCAAGGCTTAGAAACAAAAGGAGAGGTTTGAATAATTGAATTCATGAATACTAATTTAGTAACTACAAATGCAAATAAGTTATGACTACAAAGCAGATATAATAAAGGAAGGTGTATGGAATGGTTATGGTCCCCTGCCCTATGCTCAATAGGGAGAGCTCTTTTTGGAAAATGTACTGCTAATTCCATAGCAGCATGCTCTTATACTTACTCATGTGTTGAAAATTGGATCTCAGATAAGCATTCAAAAATTTGTCAATTGAGCTAATCAAGTGCCATAACTCCTTCAATAGTAGGGGATATGAAAACCACTAGGATAATGTCAAAGACTAAAAATCTTGCCACACCTCAATTAGATTCTCGACCAACATTTTCTTGTCTAAGACAATTTTTATTATCATAAAGGAAAGAAAAGATGGATTCTTATAGTTCTTTTCACAATAAACACAAATATATATGGATGATGAAGGAAAGATAGGTTCATACATTATGTTGTTCCTTTTTTGGTCTTTTTTATACAATTGGGTGGTAAAATAAAAAATGCTCATCCTTGTTGACAACATGAATTCATATGAAAAATACTAAATTGGATTCCTAAATTCATATATTGGAATTGATAAATCAAAGATGCAATGAGAGTAGGCAATTATACAAAGTACATTCATCTGTCACCAGATGGAGGGAACTTTTCTATTCATCCAATCTAGGTTGATACAGGGGTCCCTACTGCCGGATGGCAAGGACTAATCATGGCATCAGTAGTAGTATTTTTTCTTTTTTATTCTCTCTCTTTCTTTTTCAATTCTTTCTCAAGCATACTAAAGGGTGGTGAGTCTTGTAATCAATTATTTTTACTCGAGGGCCAATCTCTACTTTAAACCTATAAAAAATTACTAGAGAAGAGAACCTAGGCCCTTTGTTAATCTACACATATTCTTGAGCTAGTAAATGGAACAAGCATCAACATAAGAGGGGGTGGTTAATCAATACCTGATTGAGTTGAATAGGAGGTTCCCCATAAGGTAGAGAAGAATGTTTTGCTAATTCAAGTGCTCAAAAAATCATTAATTTCTTATATAAAGAGACATGAAGCTTATCCATATTGGGTTGGACTTTTAATCTTTATTTTATACCATGTATTCCTTAAAAGATTGCAATTATCAAGAGTTTCATTAAATGGATTCAAACTTAGTTCTTCAATCACCATCATACACTCACACATTGTCATTGACACATATGATTCAATCATACTTCTTGAAATTTATGAGTATAGTAAATGAAAAGAATGAATTAGAATGAGTGCTCTTGTCTCGTCTTTTCATTACAAGCTTTTTATGCTAATGGAAAACATGGGTATGTAATCTTCTACTAGAAGACTTGGACTTGTAAGGCAAGTTGACCGGAAATAGAGGTCCAAAATGGAAAGCATAAGGGTAGGATGGCCTTATATACATTTCGCACTTTACCTATGATGAATTTACTACTATTTATACAACCGAAAAGATAAGACAGATTGGTTACCAAATGAAGAGACAGAGCTTTGACATACTCAAGTCACCCATGCAGGCAAGCAACTTCACTCACAAAAGAGAAAGCATTTCTTTGTTCTGATAAATTAGCTCACTCATAGAATAAAGATAAAAAGAGTGCTTGAGCTGAGAAAGTGATTAAAAAGGAGAAAGTTAATGGCCCTTTAGCTGACTAACCAATTACTATGATACATACGGAACACACCACAAGAAAAGAAAGAAACTTTAGATCTTAATCTTGCTCCTAACTCAAAGGGCTCAAACTCACTTAATCTACTCTTCAAACCAAACAAAAGCCTCCTTCCAAATTGTTGGCCAATAAATCATTGAATATTTCCTGGAAAGTTGATGAGAGATGGTTGGAGGACCCTCCAATTGACCATTTTTATGGATGTATTTTTACGTAAAGAGATTGTATGAGCTCTTTGTTTCTACAAACAATGGATTGGTTGAGGGAGGCACAAAGAGTAAGATTTGACACTCGCCTGACTAAAAAATACTTACACTATGCCTAAAAATATTATGGCCCATTACTTTTTTATGCTCCAATTGAAGTGGAGTCAATAACATCAGTCTTTCAACTAATATAAGTGACTAGTCAATCCAACTAAGATCAAAAGGAAATGCTACTATACTAAGACAAGGACTTGTATTCACTCAAGTTGCTCAAGTAGATTGAATGGCAGGAGAAAATGTATCATTACTAGTTGTAACTATTCCAATTGGTTAGATAAAGAAATTTGAGTACCTATCCAACTATCTCTGCCACTGATGTAATTGGATAAGTTTGGATGTGAGTGAAGGAAAGCTAAGTGCTTTGGTTCAATTGGTGAGGATTCTAGGTTACCTAGTTCTCAAATTGGTATGGAACCATCTCTCACACCTACTACAATTCCCTCCTTTATTTCTGCTTCTTGGTCATGATCTTGAACTTGAACTAATGCATAGCTTCCCACCTAATGATTTTGGTTCGACTCGCATGTGTTAAGCATATAGCATTTTCAATTATCTTTCTCACTCTGGTAGCTAGTTATTGATGAATCTAAGCTTGCTTTTTGAATAAACAAAGTGGGACCTTCCTTGTTCTTTTATTCCTTGCCTTGGCCCAACCTTTAAACTTTAAAGGCTAGTCATCATTAGCTCATTGACTTTTTTTCTTATTGCTTTTGCCTCATGCTAGGAAACTCGATGAGTCATCATGGGGGAAATTGGTTCCAATTTTTTTTCTATTCTATAGGTGCCTATTAAATAGAGGTCGATGCCAATGAAAGAATAAAATCAAGAATCAATTGAGTTGCACTTTATGCTTGTTGTTCAAGTGGTTGTGCTCCTTGGAAGTCTTATTTGAATTGAATTCATTGATTTTCTCATACTTTCTTCTCCTTTTAAAGCCAATTGGTGAGGAGTTGAGAGAAATTCAAATCTTTTTCTCTTTGTCAAGGACTTTCATTTTTTTCTAGTCATGCTCTGAATGTGCTGATTCATGCTTTCCTTTAATGTTGGGAGGATGAGAAAGCCTCAAATCAGGCTTTCCTTTAATCCCCTTCTTCAGAAATGGCAACATGGCTTATTAGAGATGATGCTTAGTCTCGAAATCGAGATTATGAATCTGAGACTATTTGCTCAACTGCCTTTTCTTTTTTCAACTTTTCTAAGGGATAGTTAGAGAACAATTGTGTTAAGGCCTTGTGTCCCCCTTTTCTAAAAGTTAATAATTTCATTAATGTCTAAAAGAAGAAACTTAAGACCATAATTTTTTAGCCATGAGGTTATGAGTTCCCAAATCCTGAGTTTATTCTACTATAGTCATGAACTCTATTTGGTTAGTTATCTAAATATCTTTTTCTTGAGTTACTCATTGAGCTATTGCTCCCTAGGAACATAAAGATTATACATCAACCTCATACTATAAACTATAATATCTCATCTTTTTGTTATAGAAATTATGATTAGGATTATTTACCCTAATCATATGTAACAAGAGATAGGACTCAATCTCTTATATACTTGAATTTGAATTTCTGAATGGTTTTTTTGCTTAAGCTTCTTCCTCACATTGAAATGGAAAAATCCTAGCCCTTGAAAGAAAGTAACCCACTTGAGCTCGCTCACTAGAAAGAATAGACCTTTGTTTCATTAAGAAGGCTAAGCTAATTAAGGGTGATATCTTACTAAGAGAGCATTGGAAAAATTCAATAGATTTAAGATTGTATTGGATTGATCTTAATTACTAAGATAGATCTTTTTGATTCAAAGCAAAATACTTTCTCCTTCACCTCAATGGGTATTTAAAGACTAATGGACACCACTTTTCAAAGATTGATTGTTAGTAGACTAAAAGTATCTTGCCTTTTTCATTTGAAATTGGTATCTCAACTCTCACTATATGAGGTTTTGCTCCATGCTGAATCAATTAGTGAATCAATAGTGGAAGAGTTTGATTAGAGTAGTTAGTATCAAGGAATCTAGTTGTGGTATGTCTAATGATTATGCTCCACCTTTGATATGTGATTCCCTTGCTTCAAGCACTAGAATAATTGGGTCACCCATGTACCATTGTTCATTTTTCTTTTTAGTACATGATACCTAGATTGCTTCATGTTGAGCACTATTTTGGCCAGAACGAAATTTTTTGGTTGCACTATTCTATCAGTGTCTAAATAGGAGGAACATGAAATTTCCTACCAATCCCTATCTATGGAAGCTTGTTGCCACTATCCTATCAAAGAATGAGAGAGTTAAGTTCCTAGGTAACCTTTTTTAGTTCCAACTTTCGACCTCACACACTTGGTTAGAAGGCATGCTTGTTCATCTTCTACCATATCCCATCCTATTGTATATATTTCCAGATGAAAAAGCTCTGAAGGCATGACATGAGTGGTCTTAATTTAGGAAGTCTTCCTAGCAAATGTGAGCCACTTTTGAACTATGGCATGACTTAACTCGACTATTATTCTATTATATTATAGGGGCCCAAAGATTACTCTACTAATCTATAGTCTATAGTCTACAAGGGTGCTAACACTTATCACTAGCATGCATTTCTCTTTTCTCACTGAATCAATAGCACTAGATTCAAAGGATGCCTATATGTTCACATCACCAGTCAAGTCAAGAATAAAGAGTACTTTTTTTTAACATTACAAGTCTAAATTGAAGTACTTTTTCTTAACTTTACAAGTCTAAATTGAGCATTTCCCATAACTCTATTCCTTTTGTCTTTTAGAAAGGAGGGCTTTGACTTTTAAGAATGAACTAGATCTTCGATGTGGCATTGATTTGGCATGGAATTCAATTAGGAAGGTGCATAAGCTAAGCCCTGAAATTGGATGCTTTACTCTTACTCTTACTATTTGGATTCAGGAAGAGAAAAACCTTGTTTTGCTTAGTTATCTTAGATCATCTTTTAGTTGAAATGCAAAAAAGAACTAATCAAAGGAAAAAGACACCATCCAAGCAAAGTGGGAATACCTAGCAAGTTTCAACAACAATAAAGTTCATACCTGGCTTAAGGCTTTAAAGAAGAAAGTCCAGGCTCAAGGCCCCCACTCAATCATATTGTCAAGCCAAAGAATAGAGAAGAGAAAGCCTAGCCCTTAAAGCAAGTTTGCTTACCTTCACTTCCTTTCCTACCTAATTTTTAATTCATAGTCTGCTCTAAAAGTAGTCAATGACTCAGTGTATTCTAGAGTGAAATCACTCTCAGGTAATTTAATGTTTTAGCTATGGTTCAAATGGTATTTGAGGTATATCTCTTATCTATTGTTCACAAATCCATTATTTCAAATTTTCAAGTATACCAATCTTTTTTCTTTCAATTGTTATTCTAGAAAAATAATTTTCATTAGGGAAGATGGCATTTTCTAGTTGATCACTTCAACTATTAGCTTAGATAGCTGATCTTTGCTTGAACTTAGCCCGAGTAAGGTCAGCTGAAATAAAAATAAATTTGTGCTAAGCCTTTATATGAAATTCTTTTTTTTTCCTGGGAAGCATAGACTACTTTTGTACTAAATGGTTGAGATTTTTTTTCGGTTACTAGTTTTTGGCACTAGGAAGAGTCTCTATAACTTATAGTGTAAGGATCAATAGCTAGTTTGTGTCCAAGAACTATTAGGCTAGGCTCATTAGACATAGACTGAATGAGTCTAGCATGACTGCATAATGAATTCATCAATTTCATTTTCGAAGGTCAATAAAAAAGAAAACCCCTTTCAAGATGTGAAAATATTTTATCTTTTCTACTTTCAAGGCTTTCCATGGTAAATTAAGGGAAGTTTTAAAAATATTTTTTGAATAAGTCAGAAAAATTGCCTTTCAAAAATAGATAAAAACAAAGGCAACAAAGTAACCCTACCTAGATCCCTAGATTACATTATTAGATTTGTAGGCACCGCAAAACAAATTAGTCTTATAAGAATATTTGCCTTATTAAAGGCAATGGCCTTCACCTATGTCAAAGACAACTGATTCGTCCTACTAACATATCTTCTATTGGGATTGGGTGTATGGTGCTATCTTCTACCAGAGATCCTATTGGTTCAACTAATGGCTTGTTACTTAACTGAGTATGCTAGTGCAATTAGAGAAACCGCACAAGGCCAAATGTGGTCTCTCAGCTTTATGTGTATTCATCCAAATCAGATTAGATCCATGAGAAAGTTATGGATAGATTCATGATACCAAAAGTCTTTTGATCCCATACAGTTAATGCTAATATGTGTGCTTAAGAGCTAGTGAAAACTAAATACCTTTCACACCTATCCCATACTTTTTCCAATAACATTTCTTTCAAAAAGAAACATGGTAAACCTAGCAAACATCCAAGAATAGCTAAAAAGGCTTGAAGAGACATTGGCTCAAAACATTAAGAGGAAATAGAAAAATTTGCATGAAGAGGACCTCTACCCTATGATCCATAGATTTGAAATGATGGGGACCACATCAAAAATTAGTTGAAACTATGAGCAAAAAGGGGGATCCCCTTATGCATGGGATATCCTTTTTTTCCCATCTACCAAATATGCTGAAGTGGCTCATAATAATAAGACTATTCCTAAGGAGCCTTACTAATCAAGCAATGGAATGATACTTCATTCCTTTACCCCATTGTCAAAACGTTTTTATAATGGTTATTAGCAATCACAAGAAAATGTTGAATCAATCAACCTCAAAACACAATCCTGGTGAGAGCTTTTCATCATACCTAGTGAGGTTGAATTCCTTTACCTCAATTACTTATTCTAGATTCCATTTTGTTCTATTACTCTAAGCTAAATCTTTAAATAAATATAGGCTTTTAATAGATACGTCTACATCCAAATCCAAATAAGTAGAGAATTTTCTCCCCTTTCATATGCTGAAAAAATGTTTTTTTCCCATGTGTCCTGTGGGTGGTGGCCAGGTGAAAGGACTAACCAAGAAATATCTAGGAGAAAGAACTTCCTACTAGAGCAATGTAATTGTTATATTCAGTTGTAGGAATATAATAACAATCTTCTCTTCTACCTACCTAGTGGTGAGATTAGATCACCTCATTGACTCAAATAAAGGTGATGAAAGTCGGCAATCTACTAGTAGAAGTAGGACAAGGCAATTTTTTAGGCGACCCCACTTTCAAAAGAGACCAGCTTATTAGATCTAGAACCCATGAAAGAATCTTCAAGAGTGGAGTCATTCCTTGTCCATATTCCTAGTAGTGCCTATGGATATTAGCCTTCCTTCTAGTAGAAATGTGCATACTATCCCTATGTTAAGATTCCCTAAATTCTACTCATGGATACTTGTAACAAAGAATTATTGAGTAGGGAATCAAACAAAAAAATAATGGGATGATTTTATTAACTTATTATATATGTTTTTTTATGATCTAAATCAGATAGATTAAATTTCCTGATGTTTGGGACAAGGCCTTATATCATTGAAATATGATCAATTTAGTAGCCTTATGTCAGGGTCTCCTTTTGTTTGATTGTAATGATGAAATGATAAAGAGATGTCAAAATGGTGAGAAAGTTAATAATCCATAAGGTTTCCTATTTGGGGATGTTGAACTATCATTGATACAATTGTGGAGACATTTTATTTTGTTCCTAACTAGCTAACTAGTCAGACCCTAAAAGGGATATGGGTGTTTTCTTTAGATATGTAAATTTGAGCTTTTATAAATTTAGTCTTGGTCTATAGGCTCAGAGTGGTATTTGTTTAACAATCTAGTTCTATAACCTTCTTCTGCTCCCATTAGTGACTCAACATCACTTTTGTCCATTGATTCCTTCTAACATAATAGGGCATTTGTAAATAAGCCCTTCTAATAGCTCTTTGTTTGATTCTATTTTAATTTCCAAGGTTAAAACTCAATCTAGGTATAAAGGTCTTCACTCCTCTCTCATGATTCACTATGCATCTGAGATGAATTAAAGAGAGAAATTTGATATTCCAAGGTTTCTATTCTATATTCCAAGGTACAAATGAAAAAGAGACAGAGGAAAGAAAAAGATGCTTGAGAATGAAATAAAGCTCTTTATTGTCATAAGTAACCAAATTTTAGTAAGAGTATATGTAGGAAAGAAGTTAATAAATTATTAACCCACAAGATCCTATGAATCAAGTAAGGAGAGAGATTAATCTATTCGAATATTTAACACATGAATGATTCAAAATGAAAGTAGGGGTTTGAATTCGTGAGCACTAATTTGAAAACTGCATATGCTAATAAATTCTGACTACAAAGCTAGCAAAATAAAAGAAATGTGTGGAATGGATCTAGTCTCTTGCCCAATAAAGGGCTATACGCAATAGGGAGAACTATTTTTGATAAATATGCTATAAATTCCATAGTTTTCTGCTCTTCCACTTACTTATGTGTTGAAAATCAGATCTACGATAAGTATTCAAAAATATGTCAATTGAGCTAATCAAGTTTCATAGCTTCTTCAATAAAGGGGATGTGAAAACTACTAGGATTAAGGTCAAAGATTGAAGATCAGTATAATCAAAATATATGCATTTCGATTATATTGATCAAAATGTTACTAGAAGGACAAATCAAGATGAGTCTTATTGGTCTTCTAGCATTGTGATTTTGGTGATACATAATAAATTATTACTTAGGAAAAAAGTTATGGCAAAGCACTTCACCGCAACTTTGGAGTTACAGAAAGAAAAAGACAAAAAAAATATACATGACAAAGTTGGTACTTCAATAATAGCCACAACTTTGGAGATAGAAAAATAAAAAGGAAAAAAAAGGCTTATATAACTATGTGTATAACTATATATAAATATTTGTATAACTAAATAAATCTCTATATAATTATATATAACTATAATTAGAAAAAATCACGTTTGTTAAATAAATTGTTTTTTTAACTAATTATGAAAGACAATCCTGAATGGATGTACAAGGGTCAAATAGTGAATGGAATGTTCACTAATAAATGAGGAGATAACATTGATGAATTTTTTGAGTTTGCTCTGAAACATCATGAGTGTGTGAATGGTGGTACAGATATAATGTATCATTGTTTTTTAGTTAAATGTCAGAATAAAAAGTTTTTGAATATTGAGACTATGAAGATGCATTTGTATAGAAATGATTTTGTAGTGGATTATGTTTGGATATACCTTGGTGAGAAGCAAGTCTACCAAAGGTGTTCATGTTCAGTACGAGTGTCAAAAAGTAAAACTGATTAGATAGTCTCGGATAATATTAATCACACTACATACCATAAAATGGTTTGAGATGCTGTGGGTCTTGAATTCAACCCGAATGAGAAACCCAATGCCGAGGCAAGGAATTTCTATGAAATGATTCGAGTTGGAGATAAACCTATATATGAGAGAAATTATAAGCATACTCAACTATCTATAGCCATACGGATGTTAGAAATAAAGTACAAACACAAGTGTTTAGACACATGGTTTGATGATATGTCTAATTTCATTCAGTAATTGTTGCCACAAGATAATATGATACCATTGGATTTCTAAAATACAAAGAAGTTAGTTAAAGGCTTGGGATTACCCGTACAGGTCATTCATTACTGTGTGAACAACTGCATAATATACTGGGTTGATGATAGTGACCTTAAGAGTTGTAAAATACGTGGGCATGCTCGGTACAAGCAAAAGGTTAGGGGTTATAGAAATAGATTATATATACAAAAGTTGAATGTGTCATATAAGAAGATGCACTATTTTCTAATAACACCTAGGTTGCAGAGATTGTATTCATCAACTGCAACAACTAATGAAATGAGGTGGCATTTAGAGCATCATATAGATGATGGTAAGATGTGTCACCCTTCTGATGCCCATACTTGGAAACATTTTGATGAGTTTTTTCCTGATATTTCTTCTGAAGTTCGAAATATTAGTCTGGGTTTACTTGTTGATAGTTTTTAGTCGTTTGGTAAATCTGGATAGCAATATTCTTTGTGGCTTGTGGTGTTGATACCATATAATTTTCTTCTAAACTTTTATATGAAAGAGAAATTTATGTTTTTGACTATGTTAGTGCAGGGGTCTACGAATCCAAAGGGAAAGATAGATGTTTTTTTGTAGCCATTAATAGCAGAGTTGAAAAGTCTTTGGGGTGTTGGAGTTCAATCTTATGATATTTCCAAATAGCAAAATTTTCAGATGCACACTACCCTCATGTGAACCATAAATGATGTTCTATCATATTCTATGATGTTTGGATGGAGTACAACTAGTATGTTGGCATGTCCACATTGTATAGAAGATTCTGATGCTTTTAGATTAATTAAGAGTAGAAAATTGTCATGGTTCGATATCCATCGGAAGTTTTTGCACATTAATCATCCGTATTAATGTAACACTAGAGACTTCATTACAAATCAAAAGGTTATTAAACAATTCCTGGGGGTTAGATATGGGGATGAAATTCTACAGAAATTGAATAACAATTTCTGGTTGAGGAAGGTGATAGATAGTGATACTGAGGTTGTGAATGCAGCTATATCTAAGACTTATGGGTGAAATAAGAGAAGTATTTTCTAGGATTTTTCCTACTGGCATGAATACTTGCTTTGCACAATCTTGAAGTTATGCATATCGAGAAGAATGTGTTTGACAATATTTTCAATACATTGGTAAACATTCAAGGGAAAACTAAGGACACGTACAAGTCAAGAGATGAGTTGAATAAATATTGTCGTCATCCTCAATTTGCAAAAAATATTGTCACCAATAAATACCCTGATGTGCCATTTGTTTTGAATAAATCACAAAAGAAGGATGTGTTGGAGTGGGTAAAAAAACTTAGATTTCCAAATGGGTATGCTTCTAATATGGGGAGATGTGTGGATGCAAAAAAATTTAAGATGTTTGGCATAAAGAGTTATGATTGTCATGCATTCATGCAAATATTGTTATCTATTGCTCTTCGAGAATTCCTACCTAATAGAATATGGGAGCTGATAACTGAGATTTCTTTATTCTTCCATCAACTGACTTCTTCTTTGACTGATGAAGAGTTGAGGAATCTGGATGAACAAATTTTTGTTATCTTATACAATCTTGAGAAAATATTTTCTCCAAGTTTTTTTTGACTCAATGGAGCATCTTCTAGTGTACTTGGCTTACGAAGCTAGGGTTGATGCACTTGTCCATTATTGTTGGATGTATCCTCCAGAAAGGTAATATTAATTCACTCAACCAATTCTTTTCTTATATATATATTTATATATATACAAAAATGACTTGTATTTTACAATAATCTTTTTGTAGATACCTGAGGAAAATAAAGCATACAATAATGAATAAGGCTTGGGTTGAAGGTTCTATATAAATAGGTTATATTATGGATGAGCTACCAAATTCGCATCATTCTATTTTTAAAGAAGGAGATCCAACAATTCCAAAGGAAAAGCGAAATGAGGTTTATCTTTATGATAGTGTTGATAATGATATGTTTGAAATTTTCAAGCCTCTAGGTAAAGTAATCGATGCTGACGGGAAAAGGTATCTAGCAGACTATGAATATACTACAACTCATTTAAATGTCCTAATGAATTGTCCAGAGATTCAACTGTTCATTGAGTCAGTATTTCCTAAAAGTCAAATGAGATCTATTTAGCATTATAATTTACTATTTCCTATCAATGTATCAATTATTTCTAATTTCTTTTTTTAGTGATTTTGTTACAAATAAATATAAAGAGTTTGAAAGCATGAATGTTGAAGCTATCAATGTCGTGACGGAGCAAGACTTTCAATCATTTTTTGAAAAATATGCATGTTTACTTAAAATGAAAATCATAAAATAATTGTAATGTTTTAATAAAAATTTATAATTATAATCTAAATAATCAACTTAATTTTGATTACAGGTTCATAATTATGTAAATAAAATTTTCAATCATTATCTTTGAAGTACAGCACGAGGTCCCCTGAGAAAGGTTAGAACGTACAATGGTTACTGTGTGAATAGTTTTAAATTTCACACTAAATCATATGGTATTTACTAGGAAATAGACAATACATAGGTATGCATTAAAGGATCCATATACAAAGAAACCAAAAATGACTATTATGGGACTCTGGTCAAAGTGATCAAGTTTCAAAGGCCTTCCAGTTAAAAAAATTGTGTTTTTCAAATGTGAATGGTTTGACCCAACACCAAATGTTGGTATTGTTGTCCATCCTCGATATAAACTTGTCGATGTGCATGATAAAAAATGATTCAAAAAGTATGAACCTTTTGTCTTTAAAGTATACACAACACAAGTTTATTATTGTGATTATCTGGGTCGAACTGGTCCTAGAAAGGATTGGAAAGCTGTGTGCAAGATCAAAGCAAGGGCTCAAATAGACATCCATGTATCACCAAGTACTGATTTCATAGAACTAACTTTTCAAAATGATGATGATAATATTATAATCGAAGCTGTGGTAGGAGACGAAGACATCCTTTTAGTCGTATCTTTTGAAATAGATACAAGTGGGGATGTAGATGTTGATGAAATTTTAATTGATTATGAGAAAGAAATGAGTGATGAAGAGCAATTTGAAAATTATGTTGCTACATCTAAAGAAGAAGACGAACCAGATTTGGATGATTCTGATGAGAATTAGTAGACAGTGAGTTTTATGTTATTTTAATCGTTAATCATTTTTGTTTATTTTTATTGCCTTATGTATTTTTAACAGATATGGCATGTGGGCGAGGTAGAGGCAACACGTTGTAATGTCATACTAGTTATGGTATAAGCAGCAAGGCCTCATATATGCCTAAAATTGGTAGAGGGTCATGGGTGGATGAGACGTCATAGCATACAGAGAAGATTATGAATGTACCATAGTAGTAGCATCAGCTGACCAATCCACATAATCATCCTAAGATTTTGATGAATGATCAAAAGACGTGGGAGGGAGAGGATAGAAAGGATGAAGATTTTGGAGTCTTCCTCAGAGCACCCTATAGACAAGACTCTCCCTATTGCTTAGTTTGATCTGATAATTGATAATCCATAAGATATAAAACTTAACAAATGATTTATCAATTTATTAATTTAATGTCTTACTTGCTAATAAATTTTGGTTTACAGGATGAAGTTAGAGTCATCTAGTTCCATTTCTAGGGCTCTGAGAATAATTTTCAGGAAGTCCTTTAAACCTAATAGACATAATTGGAAGCCACTGACACATAGAGATCAATTGATGATTTGGAGAGAATTTAAGGTATATATTACTACCTAACATTTTTTACATCTTTTGTTTATTCTTTTGTTCACTGATTAAAAAATTTTTAATTATAATTACAGAAAGTTTATAGGTGGACACAACCAAAGTTGGTGGTTAAAACTGTGTTCTACAAACATGCTGCCAGTCGGTATAAAGACACCATGTATGAGATCAAAGATAAATGGTTGAAGAAGAAAGAAAAAGATTTGAGTGTCCCGAATCATGTTTCAAGGAGTGGCAGAGCAGTTGGGAAGATCTTGATTATAGAAAGATGTGTGATAAATAGAGCGGCAATCGATGCTTAGAGCAGCCTGGGAAGGGTAGTGGCATGTCTACACACACTTGTGGATCTCGCTCTATATGTGAGCACGAACGAGCATTAGTATTATTTCTAATTTATACTTTTTATGTTTATTACTTTGTGAAATGTGTTCAATTATGCCTTTTTTTCATTTCTCATAAAAAAAATTTTCAATAGAATTAATATATGTATTGTGTATAATTATAGATACTCAAGGAGGGTAAGAAGCCCATTGCTCCTCGCTTATTTAGAAACATGCACATGAAGGCTCATGATGATCAAACTTTTGTTGATTAGAGATATCATACAGCAAATGTAAGTTTCATTAAAAAAATTAACCTTCTTTTTTTTTTTGAATATAAACTAAAATACTTATCGTACATGTTTATTAGGCGAGATATGAGAAAATGTTAGCTACTGCGACTCAAGCATATTCCAAGTCTACTTCGGGTTCATGTGATGGTGCAATAGGTAGTTGTCATTCATCAGCTTTACTAGTTGATACGAATCAGATTTGGTATGTGGCTGTTGATCGCACAGATAAGATGCCTGTCTATGACGTTGGTTCGTCGACATCATCATTCTACTCTCATAGACGACTAGATTATGAAGCTGAATTTTCAGGATCAGTTTCAAATTTATTCTCGATGATGGAGGAATTTCAGGATGCTATGCAAAATGCGATACAATAGCCAATACTGAGCGACGCATGATCGACTATGAGGATGATAGAGATGGGTTGCATAGGCAATTTGACTGGCTTACAAAGAAGTTTCAAGAATGAGGACTATAGTTCAACCCTGATGATCTACCTCGGATTATTTGGCGTAATGCTCCAATTACAGCTTCTAATCGATCACCTACCTCAACACATGCAGCAACCGCATCAGGACTAGCAATAGTAGACAGCTCTACCCCAGTACCCGACATCTCACCATGCAGACCAGATACATCGTAGCATAATGATTATAAGACTAGGTTAGATGATTGAGTGTATTACACACATTTATTTTTCATCCTTAAACTTTGATTTTAAATTTCATTTTTTTTATTTTCTCTTGATGTATTTACTATAAATATGTAGTATATATAGTTGTTTGCTAGTTTTAATTGAACTTTTTTTTGTTGCGTAATCTGAATATATTTATGCATGTATATATATTTCAAAAGCAAGATATTTACATCAAAACTAGAAAAAAATATTTGGTCGTAATTATTGACGAAATTGTGACCAAAAAATGACCAAAATTTTTTAATATCAATTGTTGATAATAGGTCATCAAATAGTTGATAATAATTTTGGAGATCAATTACCCGACCATTAATTTTAAAAGATTTTGGTCGGTTTTTGGTTGCAATTTTGTCGGTTATTACTGATCATTTTGTGACTATTTATCGACCTAAACTTTTGTTCGGAAAATAATTGGAATATAGTCGGAAATTATTTGTCGATAAGTAATCTATAAATTATTGGTAATTACCAACCATTTGGAGACCATTTACTGACCTAATGTTTTTGGTCGGAAAATGATCAAAATATAGTCGGATATTATTTGTCGGTAAATGGTTTGTAGTCGGTCGGTAATTACCGACCATTTGTAGACTATTTTCCAACCAAAAGCGGTCGGTAATTACTGACCATTTGGAGACCATTTACCGACCAACTGCTTTTGGTCGGAAAATGATCAGAATTTAGTCGGTAATTATTTGTTAGCAAATGATCTGTAAATGGTTATTAATTACTGACCAATTGGAAACCATGTACCGACCTAATTATTTTGGTCGGAAAATTGTCAGAATATAGTCGATAATTATTTGTAGGTAGAGGGTCGGTAAATAGTCGGTAATATACCGATCGATTGATTTTTTGTCGGTAAAAAAATTACTGATGAGCACAATTACAACTAAATATTTTGGTTGGTAAATGGTCGGTATTATGTCTACCAACCAAAAAATAACGAATTACCGACCAAATAATTGGTCGGTAATTCGGTAAATTTTAGTAGTGTTGTCAACTAATGATTATGTAATAATATCCTCATAATTTTTTATTAGATTCACTACTTTGATCCTCAAATTATCTGTTAGCAATATTGAAATGATAACTAGTTTTGTCTTATTCTTTCTTAGAAAAGCATAAAAAAGATGATTGGGTAATGCTTTCGAAGTTAGTCCATATTGGTTTTTCTATTCTGATGGTAATTGACCTCCTAAAACCTTGGCTTTGTCAAATATTGTAGTGCTATCAAGTATTATATCTCTAGTGAGCATCATAATCTTCATATTTGCTTTGGCTTTCATTTCCTCAGTCATGTCTTTGTTTTATAGTTCATCAAAATATCTTTGCATAGATCTCCATATCTCTACTTTTGCTACCATCTAGGTTCCACTTAGAGATTCCCCTTGATCATTCCTAGTCATTATTTTCTTAATTCTTCTTAGATAATAATCATCAACATCATTTTCCTCCTTTTGCTCCTTAAAAATTTTTTAAGGTATTCCTTAAAAAGATTGGCTATACATTGTCTTTTTTATTTTATTCTAAGAATTGAGGTATTAGTCGAGTCCTTAAATATTTCTCTCTAGATTTGCATGCTAAATAAACAAAGAAACAAATATAAGAACAATTCAAAACACAATTATCCATTTTTCAACAATATAACAAGATTAGCTTTTAGATTTGAGAAAATTTATCAAAATTAATTTTATCTAAACTTTACAAAAAGAATTATTATTTTCCAAGGATAATTATGTCAACTCATATTAACTAATCAAACTAAACAATCCCCAATGACGATACTAAAAACTTATTATGATTTTATTATGCTACCTAGTTTTGTTTGTTAGATAGTATCCCAAAAAATTATTAGGGAAGGTATCTTACCAATAAAGATCCATAAATATATAGGTCATATAAGTAGTAAGAGACTTTTATTAAAATATTGATTCTATGAAGATTGTATCAATAGTTTGGTAAACTAATATTGAGTCAACTCAATTTTAGTAAAAAGATATTTATGAATTTTGATATGAATTTTAGATCTAAAAATTTATCCAATTAATTTATATAATGCATATTCAAATAATTTGAATTTATTAGAATGAGATACAAAACAAATGTTGTGTTGTTGAGCAATGAGACTTTACCCTAATGATATATAAGATGGTTATCATTTCTGAACACATCCTAATAATTATCCCCTCATAGTTATTCCCTCGATAATATATCAACAAAATAATAATGTATACCTCCTTGAAATTCATTCTTTAGTCTATACCGTTTAGGCAACTCACTAACTGCCCTTGATGGTAGCTTTGTATGTATATTATTATTCTCTTGCCTCAGATATCATAAAGACCAAGAATTGTAGTTTATAAGAATTTATATTTTTTGGCTTCATAAGTATTTTACTAACATAATTAATATATACTTTCTTCAAGTTTTTTTAGTGGTAATAATATGAGTGAAAACAACTTAAAGGGTGATCAATACCTTGTGAGTCATAATATACTCATACAAGTATCATGGGTTACATGTCACAATCATCCTTAATAATGATATGACTCTCATACTAAAGGTAAAATTCTTATGATAATATTCTATAAAACATTAACCTTAATTGAGAACTAATTTTTCTAAAACATGTACAAAATAGATTGACATGTAGAATCATTGTGCTTTCATCTGTGTGAATGACATGCTCATAATGATTAACATACTCAAATTTTAAGTTATAACATTAATGTTAAAGGTGTCAACCAAACTAGGTAACTCAGGCACAACCTACATCATGCTCTAGAACCATGCATGGTTCTAGAACATGCTGCTCCAAGGCATAGCTCATGCAAGGCCATCTACTATTTGGGTCATGGGTCATGGTCAAGTTCCATCGGGTGATTGCCCGATTGGTGGTGAGTTATTTTTTTTAAATGACCATGTAAGCTGAATATTGCTTATGTTTCCAAATGGAATTGGTCGACCATATAATCTTTAGCCACTATTGCATTTTCATGCAATAGGCTTCCGACAAAGATAACGGTAGGTTGCATCTATTGTTGTCTATGTCAGTCAATGCCTATCTAATGTAATAAAAAAATAAAATGAATATATGATTATAATAGCCTTTAGATTGATTCCATTGGCTATTGTGGCTAGAATTTGACAGTTATCGTGATTCTAGCCAATTTTAAAATAAAAAAAATCATAAAAAATAAAAAGTATATATTATTTTAATACAATTGAATTTTTTTTCTCTATAAATAAAGAAGAATAAATTTAGATATTCATTCTCATTTTCTTCTTCTCTCTCTTACTCTCTAAGATTCTTATACTTCTGACTTTTTGTGTATTCTTGTTTTTTTATCTTTTATTTTGTGATATAAATAAAAATATACATATATTATACTATTTTTTTTGAATTTCAATTTATGTTTAATGCTTGCACATATGAGATAGATTGTTCACTAGGATATGAGTATGCATGTTAGCCTATGCAATACTAGAACTTCTTTTCCTAGACTATGGAGATTAGAATTTACAACAAAGTGGTCTACACCAATATACTAGTTTTATAATTTTTTTGTTATTGTGTAACTTCAGAATCTTTTTACAACTTTAATTTCATATTTTATTTAAATTATATAACAAATTAAAAAATATCACTTAGTCAATTTAATCAAAATGAGTATTAAATTAAAGTAAATGTATATATCAATGATAACTCTACAAAAAGGTATGAAGTAGAAATTTTGTTTTCTCCAATGGCCTCGACCTAAATCTATATGCTACCTAATTAAAAAACAAAAAACTAGGCAAATATCAGTAGTTTAGATATACTTTAAAATAATACAAACTAAAAATTATTGGGGTATTGATGAAGAATCAACATGATGTATATATTATAAAAAGATATATATATAAGTATAAGTGTGACTGGGATCCTAAAGAGGTATGCCAATCAATATATCAAAAATATAGTGTATTAGATTTGAGGTAAACTCAACTTAATGGTGGGGTCTTTCAAGTTGGATCTAGTTTAGCTTCTTTAACACTATATATATATATATCACAATGATATTGGAAGAAAATGCATGACTAGATTGATTACCATTATGGGTCTTCTAATTAGATTTTCGGAGGATCCTAATAAAGATAGTATTATGCATACTGTTTTCTAGAAATCTTATCGTAGGATTCTTAAATCCACATGTAAGAATGACATAATAAAATATTATAGATTAGAAAAATAATTTTATAATAAATGAATTTAGGAAATATAGTGAAAATACATTTGTGATATCCAATATATGGACTAGTCATGATGATGCATCAAATGAATATATCATCGCCCACTACATAG
This sequence comes from Sapria himalayana, assembly GCA_029783825.1. Lineage (NCBI taxonomy): Eukaryota > Viridiplantae > Streptophyta > Magnoliopsida > Malpighiales > Rafflesiaceae > Sapria > Sapria himalayana. The sequence goes on from JAREIK010003856.1 coordinate 757,443, forward strand.
ATTTTTAATAGAAACTTAATAAAAAAAATTAGGATTTTTTCAGATTATCCAACTTCATGATGACCCTATCTTACATGAGTGTATGATACAAATCTTTAAAAAATATGATATTCTAAATAATATATTTAGTATAACTTCAAATATTTCTTCTAATAATGGAGTAACTATTAATATATTTATTAGGACTATTAGAGATAGATTGTTAGGTAAGATATTTCATGTTAGATGCATGTGTCACATGATTAACCTGATAGTATAGGCAGTAATGAAAATTATTTCTCTCACACTAAAAAAAATAAGAAATTCACTAAAATACCTTAGGACACCTAATAGACAATAGGAATTTAGAAACCTATGTTTGTCTATGGGGCTTTAAAAAACTTTAAATAGATGTGAGACATCATTGAAATTACACATACATTATGTTGGAGTCTTTTGTTGGCTCCTAATACATGATATCCAACTATGTCAATAATAAGAGTGATAATGATTCAAACTGAAATACAAGAATGCCATTTATGAAATTCTTGAAGATTTTTTCTGACAAGACAAACATATGTTCATCCGTGTACACTCTCACCACTTATATTGCACATAGGTGCATATGAAATATTAGTAGTATGCTTATTAAGCTTAGAGGGTACCCTACATTTAGTATCATGACTATTGAGATAGAAACCAAGTGTTTAAAATACTAGTCTTCCATTCGAACTTTGTATTGTTTGGTTGCCTATATGGATTTTAGGGTTAAAGTTAAAGAGGTAGAAAATAACTTGACATACATATCTATGTGCATAAACTAGGTACACCAACCTGAATGATTAATTTACAAAAATTTAATTAACTTGTTTTCATATTATGATACTAGGTATGGTAGTGGTAGACAAGCTCTAAGTATGGATATAGACACCATATTTAGAGATGATAATTTCTCGATTTAGTTAGCTAGAATAAATAATGAGGTGATCTTCAAATAGGAGCAAACTATCTTAGTACTTAAATAAAAAGTATACTCCATCCTACCACATGATGATAATAAGAACTTGAACATTTTACTATAGTGGAAATCATACAAATCTACCTATCTCATGCTATCTAAGATGACCCATGATTTATTGACCCCTTCGATATCTAGCATAACATTAGAGTTTGCTTTGTCTATGGTAGCTAATATCATTTCAGATTGGTGATCAAGATTATGACCATATATCATAAAGGCACTTACATGCATGAAGGATTGAGAGGATTCAAGGTTGAGTGTTTAGGATAAAACACAAGAGATGATATCGGATGATGATTTATGAGATGTGGAGAAAGAGGGTATTGAGGGACTAGCAACATCTTTAGATGTATTCATGATGTTGATGATGATCTATATCTCCATCCATAGTACCATGTTGTAGATGCTAAATAATAACTAATGATTCTTGATTCATGGCAAGCTTATAGTGTGCTATATTTCTATTGCTTATTTTTTTGTTCCATTTATTTTCCATTTTGATTTATGTACTTTTGTTATTTTTCCATTGATGTCCGATGACTGATGTAAGATGTATTATATTGGATATTAGTTTAGATTATATTTTATAGTTTTTCTCAATTTAAATTTTGATGTTATTTTTTAAATTTAATTGGCACATTAATCTTTTAGTTTAAATAAAATAAAATAATCAAAAATTATATTAGTAATTAGGTCTTCCTCTTATGTCTTAGGATTTAGGATTGGACCAAAAAAAGGCCAACTTGTGCTGCCCGAACCAGCCTAATTTGACCCAAATCAACATGGCCTACACCTGGTCTGACACCCACTCTAGGTCTGACATATCCTTGCATGACCCTACCCTATGGGGGACAACCATGATGTGCCAGGTCAGTCAACTAGTTCTTGTGCCATGCCATGCACATCATGTGAATCATATCATGTCGTGTTTGTCATGACATGGTGGCACGACCATGCCATACTCTAGTATAGGTTTATCTCGTGCATTATGGTTAAAAGGGTTGCTACTTCCTTCTTATCATATGCATGAATGAGCCTAATAATTTACATGTTATTATCCATCATAATAACTCACATAAATCCACCAATAGTCATATCCTTAATTAAATTACTAATTGATCACAATATCTATCAAATTCTATTCCTTGATATAAATTAAACACATTTATTAATGTTAAAACTATTTATTCACCACATAAACAAAATTTCTTAAACCTTAGGCCTTATACTAATTTGATAGATTTTTTCAAATCTACCCTAAACATGGAGAATATGTTTGAGATTTGTGCCTTCTAACTCTAGAATCTAACTAATATTTTGTGTCCTTTGCTTATTTGTTGAGTCCCTAGTGAGTATGAACATCACCCAAGGACTTTGGTTGCAGTGCATTGACTTATACTTGGTGCATGGACAGAAAACTATTTTAGTTCTCTTTTTTTCTTTCCTATTTTATACTATAATATTTCTATATTTCTTAACATAAAAAGTCACAAATTTGGCATTTATCTCATGGCTTGAGATTGCAATTCTAAAAAGTGGTCGTGGCTCTAGAAAGTAGTTGTTGCTATATAATGTACCTAATCTTTTTATAATACAAAATCAAAGCATTGGAAAATATCTATGACTTGAATCTAATGTCTATATAACTTAATATCATGATACTAAATATAACCATGACTTTAGTATTTATTTCTCTTATTCACTATACAGCCATGACACTAGGAATTGTCATGATATTGAGAATGACCTTTCTTGTGCATCATATAACTATGACACTAGAAATAGCCTCAATACAAAGGATGATCTCACTTACTTATCATAAGACCGTGGTATTAGGAATGGTAGCAGCACTAGGGATTGCTTGTCATGCTCATCATTAGAGGTGTCAAATGGGCCGAGCAGCCTAGCATGACATGGTCTAAAACATTGCCTTAGGCCATGCTAGGCTGCCCTTGGCATAGTTTGTATCATGTTGTGCCAGCATAGAGGTATCAAATGGGCCGTGTCGGGCCAGCCCGACATGTTTTTTCCAGGCCCAACCAGGCTTCAGTGCCGGGCCAGGCACGGCACGAAATCGTAACCGTGTCGTGCCTGTCCCGGCACGGTTTTTTGGGGTTTCAGCCTGGCACGGGCCCGCGGCACGATTTGCCGGGTTCGGCCCGGTCAGGCCGAACCCTAAATTTAAAAAAAAATTTAAGGTTTCGGCGCGTGCCGAACCCTAATTTTAAAAAATTAGGGTATTGGTGCACCCGAACCCCTAATTTAAAAAAAAAATTAGGATTTCGGCGCCCGAAACCCTAATTCTAAAAAAAATTAGGAATTGGGCATGCCCGAAACCCTAATTTTTTAAAAAATTAGGGTTTCAACGCCCAGTAACCCTAATTTTTTTTTAAAAAAAAATCAGCACTGTACCGTGTCGGGCCAAGCACGGCACGAGGCCCGGTTGGCCTCGACACGGCACGGCACGATCGTGCAGTGGTCGGGCACGGCATGAGCCCGGGCACGGGAAATTTCCGTGCCGGGCCGGCCTGATTGACATCTCTATGCCAGCATGAACTATACCTTGTATTAGGCCAGGCATGACCCGTGTGCCTAGCCCGACAACATGACCCATGTGACTGGCTTGATGGTATGGTAACCTAACTCGGGTGACCATCCAATGGGATCCCCATTGGGAATTTACTCAGACCATTTATTTTGTTTTTAAATTCAACTGCTCCATAATGAGAATGTCCAATTTTTAAAAAAAATATGGCCACATGGCCGATTGTAATTGGTCAGCCATGTGACCATTTTTTTATGCATGGCATGGTCTGCACAACTGTGCCCACTCTATCGTGCTGGGTCAATGGATAATGCACTATGTTGTGCCTTATACATCTTGAGATTTTAACTATGTGGTGCATGACATGGCATGATGGCAAAACTGAACCAATAAAAAATGGACCATGCATATAGGACACAACTTGTTTGACACCTCTACTCATCATATGGACATAATGTTAGGAATGATCTTAACATAGAGAATAATCTCTCTTAATCATCATATAACCATGATGCTTGAAATGGTCGTTGCATTTGGATTGATCTTCTATATGCATCATATGGCCGTAGAATTAGGAATAACAATGACTCAAAAAATTATCTCTCTTGTACATCAAATAATAATAATAATGAGACTGGCAATGGTGATGGGAATGGTCATAATACTAGGATTGGTCGAGGCACTATTCTTAACCTCTATCATATATCATATGACCATGACACCCCAAAATGCTATAATATTTGATAATTTTCCCAAACATAAAAGTCATAGTTTTATCTTTTTTTAAGGGATCATGATAAATAACCATACTCAAGTAAAAGTGGTATGTAATATTTTTATATCCAAAAGTCATGGTGATAGATATTTATCATGACTTTGGCCTAAGTATTTTGACTTTATAACTTTTTGTAGTTCAAAATTTAAGATTTTTAAAAAAAACATGACTCTGATTTGAGATTATAAAATATTGTTAAAGATAAAGTTATGATATTAAGAAGTTTTCATGACTTTTAGTATTAGTGAGATACTTAGTTATTATGACATAAAATTAATGTTGTAGCCATTTAATTGTTATAAGATAAATATGATTACAAATCTATGATAATATTATAGCCACAGAAAATATATTAAATAGTCGAAGAATTATGCTTGACAAATAGTAAAATACAACATACAAAGATTGTTACGACTAATTAGGTAAAGTTTCGGTCAAAAATATATTCTAGAAATTGATTAATAATCTATAAACTATCAATTTGCCAAAAGCTTCTATAAATCCATCAATTTCATGACCAATCATGAATATCCTATAAGACTCCAAAGTCATGAATTATATTCGTTAATGTCTCATTCCCAAGAATACTCAAGAATATTTACTAATTTGAACACCAAACAATGATCACCTTATATGTCAGGATGACTTATGAACATTTTCACATTAATCTATCATTCATCCAATAATCAAACACAACATTAACTAAATATAAGTGAAATGTCATCATGCACAAGGACATGAACCAACTCTAGAAATATTTTCTATGTACCTCTATTCAACTCAAGTAATAGTTAGTTTATTATTGGTTGATCGAACTACCTACACGATCCCTATTGGATCGATGTATAGATTGATGTTCACTTTATTATTTGTATGAATCATATATCATAGAGCTATAATTGATGAGAAATCCTCACCCAAGAGTTTTTTGGATTGTTGGCACCCTCACAAAGTCATAACACTCCCAACAACAATCATTTTCCAAATTCTATTGACATCCATCAAAATAACTCAAAAGATATGTATTGTCCAACATTCTTGATGATAACATGTTTTCATCGACATTTCTAGGACATGTTATACGTTTCTAAGAAATGATTGACTTCTACTCTCCATCTTAAGGCATACCTTTCTAATACCTACTACTCTAGATGTCTCATCATTGACTATCTTGACTATCTTATAGTCGTTAAGTATACATGATGTAAACTAATTAGAGCTCATAGTGACACGAAAGACATCGACTAAATTGGACACTCTATTACTCTCTTGATACGCCATGTTGGACAAGTTAACATCACTAAAAAAGACAACTTCATCCTCCTCCATCAGAACTCTATTAATCTCTCCATGTCCTTGCTTTTGTGCCTGCCATATTTACCTCAAAAGTTGGAAATTCCTTTTAAAATGTCCTATAGTAGCACATTGGAAGCACTTCATCACTCCACTCTCAAACCTCAACCTAGAAGGATGTTTCTTTGATTATCTAATATAGTTATTAATTGATTACTTAATATAGTTATTAATTGACAAACTATTATTATTCAATCAATACTTATTATTAGAGCTATTAAATTTTGAATATTATAAGATATATTATCTATTGAGAGATAATTTAAGAGAAGAAACTCTAGGGTTCTCCTTCTTTTGCGTAATATTGAATGATCTTTATTTAGTAAACTAAAATGTTTCAATTAATGCTTTTAAAAATCAACTAATTTTTAAATATATAATCTACGGGCCTTTGTAAGTCAATTTGCTATGGTAACTTTATTGCCTTATACTAAGTGTTTTAGACAATATAAATTGTGTTGGCCTCACTTACATCAATAATCAATATAATTTAATAAAAACTTGACTTGTTAATGTGTTTGTTGATTTATATGTTTGAATATGGTCAAAATTTACATGGTGAAATTACATTTATTGTTGTTGATTTAAATCTTGCAAGACTAAGTTGAAATTTTATAGTTTGATTTGACTTTTAAAGGTTTTTTGAATTTTGTTATTTTCAATATAGAGCACTACACATAATGATTTTCCATTAGATTGTGACATGTTTCATACTTTTATGTAATATTATTTGTGATACAAATTGAAATAATGTTGAGAAAAAAAATAAAATGAGTTTATGTAACTAATTTAATATATTACTATCTAAAATCTGAGTTTAGAGGCATTAATAAATGTTTATACTATACTTACCAAAATAGATTTCACCATATTTAAGCAATGTTGACATGAGAAGTGAGACACACATTGCGTGTATTTACATGATACATGATGGTTTAGGCATCCCGACAATGTTCAACAAAAAGCATAATGATTTACATAGCAAAATTAAATTTGGACATCAACATCATGCAATATAGGTGTCTTACTTTGTAATCATATTCTAATGATGTTTTTAAGGTCATAATAGAATTTACTCAAGTGTTAAAAATAAGACCGACACGAATATATAAGCCTGAAATCTTAGTGGAATATCCAAAGTAAAAACTGTACACGCCGTCTACTGCATAACAGCGGGGTTTAATGGGGAACACCTCATCCTGGAATTAGAAATGATCAGAAACAACGATGACGGAGCTAGCACTTCCATCGAACGTGCAGCCTGGTTTCCGCGTTGTAAACCTGTTTATCAGTCCCAGAACTTCTACTCTCCTCTCCAGGACGGTCACTCTATTCCGTCGTAAACTTTCTTCTCCAGGTCCAGTAACATCATCGTCTTCCCGAACTTCCCACCTATCGCCACTTCGCCGAAGATCTTTATCCGCCATCTCTGGGGTACCCGTTTTAGAGAAACCGACCGTTTGTACGGCTGATGAACTCCACTACGCTGAGGTTTTAAATTCTGATTGGCTCCTCGCTCTTTGGCGTTATTTCCCTCCACCTCAGGTCATAGAAGCTGAGAATTATAAATAGTTTCACCGATTTATTTCTGCACTTGATGGTTAACTAATTCTCTTTTTTGTTGTCATGGTGGTGCACATCTTGTTTTCATAGGTTCCTGTAAGGAATCATCCTCTGTTGTTGTTATCTGGCGTTGGGACAAATGCAATTGGCTATGATCTCTCACCTAATGTAGGTTATCTTTATTTGTGATCTTTACAATTTTTGAATATCTGTATATATTGAAATTCTTAATGGTCTAAAGATTTCTGTATCAAGTTCCTGACAACATTTACCTCAGGCAACTCGAATACTTATAAATTGTTTAGATTTCTATTCCACATAGTCAACGCGAACATATAGATAAGCATGTTAGGGTGGAGAAACTAAAGTTAATTACAATACTTTTTACAATAGATATTAAAATTGAGATGAGCGAGAATTAATAATATGTTGAATTAACTTTGATTGGTGCATGAGTGGGACGCCATCAAGAATTGATATCAACTTTCAATTTATTAATGCTTCAATGGATGTCTTCAAACACCTTACAAATAATGCTCCGATGGTCTATATTTCCTGAAACAACACCCCATGTTAGATCACTACCTTAATCTTGATAAACCAATATATTTTTGAGATTATGATTCATACTATATCTAATATTTTTGCTCATTAAAGAATACACCTCTTAGTTATTTTTTGTATAGGGGGTTTTTTGTTCCTTTTTTTCATCATTTGAGATGTAACAAGTCTATTCTATTTTTGTATTTTGTTAAATTATATTTTGTTATTGTAATTTCTATTTAGTTCGATAGGCAGAGGAGTATTATATTTTATATTGCATCAATTTATCAATTTCAATTTAATTTTTTATTGTTTTTATGTTGGTGGTATTTGAGCTATCTATGCCAATGCAAAAAGAAAATCAATATTGGCATTACCATTTTCCATTGTTAGAATTATTATTCATTATTTTGAGTTAATTTTCATTGGTAGTCTTCTTTGTTTCACTTTTAGTTGGTTAGCTTCGACTCTATCATCATTTGCCAAGAAGGATTATACTCATTTCAGTTTACTTTTGGATGCTGGCACCTCTGTATTTTCATTCATTTGTAGAAGTGTTCAGTTGCCCACCAAGCATTTTTTTCTACTTCTTGCGTCATTTCTTATCTGAGCTGGGCTGAGTTACTTCATTGGGCTAACCACAGTTCTTTATGTTGTGGTGTTGCCGTGGTCAATCTTAAAACTGCTCACACTTATTTTTTTTTAAAGGAAAAACATTGTTTTGTTAGAAGCACTTTGTTCTAGCAATGTTTATCATATGCAGATACCCAAGACATTGCATGAATCTGGATTTTTATATTTCTACTTTGCCAATTTATCATAGTTTTTAAACGCATTTATGTTAACGCCTGGATGCGCACCTCAAGCCGAGACATTCGTAAATCACCTCAAGATGTAAAAAAAGCGTAACTTTATTGAGCTCCATGTGAGCTTCGTTGAGTTCGCCAGAGCTCATTGATGGAACTTGCTGGAGCTCGACTGAGCTCCTCGAGCTCCACGATGGAGCTCGTTGGAGTTATTCGAAGCTCAATCGAGTTTTTCATGGAGCAAAGGAGAGGAGCGAGGGTGAGGGGTGGGGGGCTGGGGGAGAGGGCGAGGGGAGAGGGGCAAGGGAGAGGGGAGAGGGTAGAGGGACGAGGGTAGAGGGGCGAGGGCGAAGGAGATGGGTGAGGGAGATGGGAGAGGGAAAGGCGTAAGGAAAAAGTAAATTACCTAATTTTAAAAAAAAATTAAAAAAAATTATTTAATAAATATAGAGAATTCAATAAATTTAAAATTTATTAAATTTATGCCTTATGTCATAACAAAAAACTTACGTCTTAACGTCTCTAGGTTTATGTATTGACTCACGAATACAAAAACATCATGTTTTACGTTTTTGCCTTTTAAAATTTTAATATTTATCACTATTCTATTATTGGTTTGAGACCAATTCCATCTATTTATTATGTTGTCTGAGGCTGACCAATGTTGAACCAACATGTGTGAATACTTCCAAAGTTAGAGGTAGAAATTATAGGAAAAAGAGAACATGAGATAGTCATCACTATCTATTCATTATGAAAGGATAAGGACATTCTCAATTTTTCTTGCTGTGATAAATTTGGGAGTATTGACTCTCTTTTCTAATTAGTCATTAGAACAATCATAATTGTTTAAGAAAGAGTATTTTGCGATTCTTTTTTGATTTTTCACATTTATTTAAATTTAATTTACTTTTTTTTATTCTAGTTTTCCCTGGGATAAATTTGAGAGTCAATGATCATATCATAAGTATTTATTTATTATGTATTATTATTATTCTAGAATCTTGAAAAATAAAATTAAACTTATTTAACTTATTACAAAATAATATACACAGATTGGGGCAACTTGTAAGTTTAATATTCCTATAAAATATATAAATACTAAAAAAAATAATTAAAAGGTATTTTTTTATAATTGATGCATTAAAATCATGCTCCAAGATAAGAAGAGAAACGAATTACAAGTAGTTTAAATCAATGATGTTTTCAAGATAAATTTTAGAACAAAATAACAAATAAAAAGTTTTTTTATTGACTTAGGGAAAATAACAGCAAAAAACTAATAAATATTCTTTCCTAATTTACTTAGAAAGAATAATAACAAAAAAAATTAAATATATAATATCCTAACCGACATAGGGAGAGTAATGACAAAAAATTAAAAAATATTTTTTCTCAGCTAGAGTCAGGGAGAACATCAGCAAAATAACTATGAAGTATTCTTCCTTAATCAACGTAAGGAGAATTACGAAAAAAAAAATAAAAATATATTAATTCTAAGTTGACTCATGGATAATTATGATAAAAGAATTGAGAAATATTTGCTCCTAGCCAACTTTAAAAAAATAATAATAAAACAACTAAAAATATTATTCTCTTATTGATTTAGGGAAAAATATTATTCTCTTATCGATTTGTGGTATATGAAGGTTTGGTCAGAACCTTGTCAATTTCAACCATGTTTGACCACTTTTGTTTTGACTTCATTGGCTCTTCCTTCAATTTGTCACCATCTTGGAATATTTATAGAATGCATCATTACGTTTGGATGCACCAATATTTTGTAATGCCATCTTGATGCAAGGAAAGGGTACCCAAGTCAAATGCAACAGAAAATTTCAACAGTACAACTTCTATTGCAGGTGGAGGTTTTTGTTTGGGGGACAAATTTGGCAATGAAAAAGGTTGCAGGCACAAATAATCAGAGAAGTCTGTGAAATAACCCATGCATAATTCAAGAAACATGCATCAAGTTTATTGGATGAATGTTTTTTCTGGAAGTAAGACTGTGTTCTCCAAGTAAATCAATAGTTGACAAACAAGAACATGATCATTCAGTCATAAAATTAGCTTCAAATTTGATAATCTCATTTTGATGATGAGCAAAACTAAACAGTAAACCAATTATACTGCTAACCAAATGAATGTTATGGAGAAATTTCTTACACTTCAATTGGATTTGAGGTAGATTAAAAACAATGCTCAATGGCAATTAAATTTTTAATGGCAATCAATTTTTTTTTAATATTTACTGTTGTGTTCACTGTTATGCACACTATTGTGTACGTAGTTGCTTGCTGCAATGGGTATCCATATTTATAGTTGCACATACAATTTCACGCACAATTGTCCAAAAGTAATAATGGCATGACTTTTTCTCTCATTTTTTTCTATTTTTATGGCACACAATAAATGTGTGATAATGGGAGAGGGCACACATGAATAGTGAATGCACCTTCACCCTTAGAGTTGACATTTTCTCTATTACACAAAATATATGCCCTAGTATTGTTATTCCTTTGATGTCATGTAGAAGTCTGAGATAAATAAAATTAAACAGCACAAAAGTTAACACTATTGAAATAAAATATTTGAAACTACACTCTAAGAAATGACATACTAAAAATTATCATATATAAATGGTGAAATGATTGTGCTATCTCACAAGCTTGGGTGTTTCAAACAAAGCATAACGAAATATAAACAATAAGATAAAAAGATATTACAGAATATTAAAAATTTGATATTTTAATGCTCCTATTAAGTTGGTGTATACATGCTCATAATACTTTGGAGAAAAAAAAAATATAAGTTGAAGTTTTTTCAAGATTTTCATGAAGATATTCGTTGATTATTATGTTGTTTAAATGTATTTTGTATTCATTGTCTTGTCTTGAATCATCTTATTGAGAAAGAAATAGGCAATCTTAATGTGTTTTGTCTGCTTGTGAAAGACTAGATTGAATGTTATATATTTTATTGTCTAACTATTATAATTTAAAAAGTAAGAGAGTATTCAATACTTGATTTCTTTAAGCAACTATTATATCTAAAATATTTTATAAATAATAATAATTATTATTTTGACTTGTATCTTTATAATGGATCTAGAAATATTTATTTGCCTTTTACTTTTCTAGGAAACAAGGTTTTCTTAAAAAAATATAAAATCACGTGATAGATTTTTTAGTATGTCGGTGCTTAACTTGAATTTCAATGCTCTACTAATTATAGGTGTCCATAATTCTTAAAAGTGATATCAAGTTTCTGAAAAATCTTTCACTTATCTCAGTAAAAGAATTGTTGTGTCAAGATAAATTTATTTAAGAAAATCTAAAAAATTATTAATTATACTGGCTATGTATGCTATATTTGATTTGATCATAATTAGATAATTTTTTTATGATTTTTATAAGTATCAAAATTAGAGGTGTCAAATAGGTTGTGCCCGACATGGTTCATCCGAGCTTGGGTCGACATGGTATGCTACAGTGTCATGCTCGGGCCTATGTTGGGTGCACCCTTGGTATCAGTTGTGCTGTGCTGGGCCGATGGATTGCCCATTGTGTCATGCCAGACAAGGCACGAGTATCTGTCATGTGGGCACGACACGCGTGGCCATGCACCGAGCTTGGTCATGATGAGCCGATGTTTGACGGGTGAGGCTCGCTGAGCTCAGAAAGGGTGAAGATGGTGAGGTGGCATGGTGGCGCGCTGTCGAAACCTTAATTTTAAAAATTATGGTTTTGGCCCAACTCGAACCAGATCAAACCAGGCCGAACCCAGTGGATTTTGGTCCGTCGGCTTGTATCGGGCTTGACCCCCACAAAATTGTGCTGAGCCATGCATGGTAGCATGGTTGGGCAGCCTAAAATTGGGCTGGGCTAAGCCGGACTAGCTCGTTTGACACCTTTAAGTAGAATCAATTAAAAGCATCACATATAAATGAAATTAATATATTGATTAATAGTTCCTACCTTTATAAGAGTATGAATTACATGCTGTATAATAAGATGATATCACTCATAGAATAAGTTATTTGTATGGAAAGAAAATACTTGAGTTTCTCAAAATTTTTCATCTAAAATCATAATTTGAAAAAGTAAAAGTATTAAAAAATATTTTGTCTTGGTGAGTTGAGGTCTTTTTGTTTTTGTGAGGTGATGCATTTTTGTCTTTGTGAGGTGAGGTATTTTTGTCTCCGTGAGATTAGACATTTTTGTCTTTGTAAGGTGAAACATTATTATCTTTGTGAGGTGAGCCATTTTTGTTTTTGTGGGGCAAAGTATTGTTATTTTCATGAGGCGACATTTTTGTCTTTGTGACTGAGGTGTTGTCTTCATGAGGTGAGATATTTTTGTCTTCGTGAGGCGAGGTGTTTTTGTCTTCGTGAGGCGAGGTATTTTTGTCTTCGTGAGGCGAGGTATTTTTGTCTTCATGAGGTGAGGTATTTTTGTCTTCGTGAGGCGAGGTGTTTTTGTCTTCGTGAGGTGAGGTGTTTTTGTCTTCGTGAGGCGAGGTATTTTTGTCTTCGTGAGGCGAGGTGTTTTTGTCTTCGTGAGGCGAGGTGTTTTTGTCTTCGTGAGGCGAGGTGTTTTTGTCTTCGTGAGGCGAGGTGTTTTTGTCTTCGTGAGGCGAGGTATTTTTGTCTTCTTGAGGCGAGGTATTTTTGTCTTCGTGAGGTGAGGTATATTTGTCTTTGTGAGGCGAGGTATATTTGTCTTCGTGAGGCGAGGTGTTTTTGTCTTCGTGAGGTGAGGTATATTTGTCTTCGTGAGGCGGGGTGTTTTTGTCTTCGTGAGGCAGGGTGTTTATGTCTTCGTGAGGCGGGGTGTTTCTGTCTTCGTGAGGCGGGTTGTTTCTGTCTTCGTGAGGCGGGGTGTTTCTGTCTTCGTGAGGCGGGGTGTTTCTGTCTTCGTGAGACGGGGTGTTTCTGTCTTCGTGAGGCGGGGTGTTTCTGTCTTCGTGAGGCAGGGTGTTTCTGTCTTTGTGAGGCGAAGTGTTTCTGTCTTTGTGAGGCGAGGTGTTTCTGTCTTTGTGAGGCGAGGTGTTTCTGTCTTTGTGAGGCGAGGTGTTTTTGTCTTTGTGAGGCGAGGTGTTTCTGTCTTCGTGAGGCGAGGTGTTTTTGTCTTCGTGAGGCGAGGTGTTTTTGTCTTCGTGAGGCGATGTGTTTTTGTCTTCTTGAGGCGATGTGTTTTTGTCTTCTTGAGGCGATGTGTTTTTGTCTTCGTGAGGCGAGGTGTTTTTGTCTTCGTGAGGCGAGGTGTTTTTGTCTTCGTGAGGCGAGGTGTTTCTGTCTTCGTGAGGCGAGGTGTTTCTGTCTTCGTGAGGCGATGTGTTTTTGTCTTCTTGAAGCGAGGTATTTTTGTCTTCGTGAGGCGAGGTATTTTTGTCTTCGTGAGGCGAGGTATTTTTGTCTTCGAGAGGCGAGGTATTTTTGTCTTCGAGAGGTGAGGTGTTTTTGTATTCGAGAGGTGAGGTGTTTTTGTCTTCGTGAGGCGAGGTGTTTCTGTCTTCGTGAGGCGAGATGGTTCTGTCTTCGTGAGGCGAGATGGTTCTGTCTTCGTGAGGCGAGATGGTTCTGTCTTCGTGAGGCGAGATGGTTCTGTCTTCGTGAGGCGAGATGGTTCTGTCTTCGTGAGGCGAGATGGTTCTGTCTTCGTGAGGCGAGATGGTTCTGTCTTCGTGAGGCGAGATGGTTTTGTCTTCATGAGGTGAGATATTTTTGTCTTCATGAGACAAAGCCTTTTTACTTCCATGAGGTGAGACCTTTTTTGTCTTTGTGAGGTGAGGCCTTTTTATCTTCGTAAGACAAGACATTTTTGTCTTCGTGGGGTAAGACATTTTTATCTTCATGAGGTGATACATTTTTGTCTTCCTGAGGTGAGATTTTTTTCTTTGTGAGGAGGGGCATTTTGTCTTCTTTAGATGAGGTATTTTAGTCTTTGCAAGGTGAGTTGTTTTTGTCTTCGTGAAGTGAGGCCTTTTTCTATTTGTGAGGTGTGATCTTTTTGTCTTCATGAGACAAGACCTTTTGCCTTCATGAGGCAATACCTTTTTGTTATCATGAGGCAATGTGGTTTTGTATTTATGAGGTGAAATATTTTGTCTTCGTGAGGTGAGACATTTTTTTCTTCCATGAGGCAAGATATTTTTGTTTTCGTAAGGTGAGACTTTTGTTTTCGTAAGGTGAGACATTTTTTTTTTCATGAGGCAAGATATTTGTCTTTGTGATGTGAGACATTTTTGTTTTCATGAGGTGAGATATTTTTGTTTTCGTGAGGTGAGATATTTTTTGTTTTCATGAGTTGAGACATTTTTGTTTTTGTGAGGTAAGACATCTTTGTTTTCGCGAGGTGAGACATTTTTGTTTTCGCGAGGTGAGATATTTTTGTTTTCGCAAGGTGAGACATTTTTGTTTTCGTGAGGTGAAACATTTTTGTATTAGAGAGGTGAGACATTTTTGTCTTCGTGAGACAAGACATTTTTGTCTTTGTGAGGCAATGCATTTTTGTCTTTGTGTGGCTAGGCATTTTTGTCTTTGTGAGGCGAAGCATTTTTGCCTTTGTGAGGCAAGCCACTTTTGTCTTCGTGTGGTGAGGTATTTTGTCTTCATGAGGTGAAATTTTTTTTGTCTTCGTGAGACGAGACATTTTGTCTTCATGAGGTGAGGTGTTTTTGTCATTGTGATGTGAGACATTTTTTTCTTCATGAGGTGAGGTATTTTTGTCTTTGTGAGGCAAAATATTTTTGCCTTCATGAGGCGAGGCATGTTTGTCTTCTTGCGGTGATACATTTTTGTAATTGTGAGGCAATGTGTTTGTATTTATGTGGCGAGATATTTTTATCTTCATGAGGTAAGATATTTTTGTCTTCATGAGGTGAGACATTTTTGTCTTCGGGAGGCGAGATATTTTTGTCTTCGTGAGGCGAGATATTTTTGTCTTTATGAGGCGAGATATTTTTGTCTTCGTGAGATGAATAATTTTTGTCTTCGTGAGGCGAGGCTTTTTTGCTTTCGTGAGGCGAGGCATATATGCCTTCGTGAGGCGAGACGTTTGTCTTCGTGAGGTGATATGTTTTTGTCTTTGTAAGGCGAGATATGTTTGCCTTCGTTAGGTGAGGCATTTTTTTTGTGAGGCGAGATGTTTTTGTTTTTATAAAGTGAGACATTATTGTCCTGGTGAGGCAAGGCACGCATCTATGGGTGTCTTAAAATTGCCTTTTTAAAAAATGTCTAAAGCATTGTCTCATTGTACTCAATTGGGTGATGCCCATTTTGTTATTATTCATAATTAAAATGATATTCATATAGATAATCAACAAAATTATCTTGTGTTTAGAACAAATCTAAAAAATTAAAAAATTATTAATACCAAACTTGTATAACTTAAATAAAATAATTATTTGTGAAAATCTTGTAAATTAGAATTTTGGTAATTACTTAATTTGTATAACATTTTTTGTAATATACAAATTACACTTAATTATATTGTTCAAAATCTTGGTTGTTGTTTTATATATATATTTTTCTTAGGGTTATTGTGAAGAAATATATTCTTTATATGTAGTTGGAGTATTCTTTAATTGTGAGATACTTATAAAATGGCTTGGTTATGATACGAGACACGACATGATTCAGTAGTGCATGGTCCAACATTCTACTATTCAAAATTGTGCGCAGATCATAGTCATGCTTGGTCAGAGTCAAATGTGCCTCATGCTGTACTAGTTCTCGGCATGGTGCCGCAAACCATTGGCACAATTTTTTAAAAGCAATAATTTAAAATGGTAGCTATATATTTTTTGCTCGTATGGGGTGGATAGCGACAACCCACTAGACATTTTCCATTGTCGTCTTGTTGTCATCCCATCAATTGTAATAGAAACAACTTTTTTAATCAAAATCTGAGTCGTCATATTGTATCCCATGGCTCATTTGTAAAAATCTAGTAGT
The DNA here is from genome assembly GCA_029783825.1 of Sapria himalayana. NCBI lineage: Eukaryota > Viridiplantae > Streptophyta > Magnoliopsida > Malpighiales > Rafflesiaceae > Sapria > Sapria himalayana. The sequence continues at coordinate 773,985 of JAREIK010003856.1, forward strand.
TGTCATATTTATATTCTAAATAAATATTAAAAAAAATTCTAAAAAAATATTTTTTAATAAAAATTTTCTCTATAAATACTTTCTTGATATAAATATATATTTATTTTTATTGTTATATTGTAAATTTTTATCTTCTCATTTCGCTCTCAAATTTATATTGTGCTCTATTTATGATAATTCTTTAAAAAAATTTGTAATTTAAATATTGTGAAGTATAAATGTTAGTTTCGTGAAGTTATTACTTGCAAGTGCATGAATAGGAGGTAGAAGGTGGAAAATCAAAAGTATTTGTTGCACACATAAAGTTAATATACACATTATGATTAGGTTTAAATTAATTAATTTTATTTAGTAATTTTTTGATTAATAAATAAATAAAAAATAACAATAAAAAAAATTTAAAATTTTTTATCCTCCCTCATATTTTTAGTTCAGCCTCATGCATAAAAAATAAATAATAAAAAATATAATAAAAATAAACTAGACTTAGACATATTAAATACCAATAATTTAGCTAAATTTGAAAAGTTTGAGGGTGAAACTAGGTTTTCTTTTATGTTTTTCATCCACATGTTTAAAAAATTTAAAAATAGATAAACTTTAACAATTTAGATTCATTTTAATATAATTAAAAGTAAAAATGATAAAAATATCAAAAAAGATTTGACACCGTGTGTTATATTATAAATATATATATGTTGGAGTATTGGTACAACTAAGCTATCTTAAGCGACATACTAATCATTATACTAAAAAATATGATGTATTGGATTCTAAATAAATTTAATTTAGTTTTGAGATCTTAATATTTTAGATTCATTAATCCTTTTTATTTATCGTCTTATCACAATGAGTTTGGGATGAAGACAATGAAATTGATTATTATTATAAATTTTTGATTAAATTTTTAAAAGATTCTAGAATAATTCATATTATACAAATTTATATTTACCCTGGTCATTGTAAAATTCTCACGTCGATTAATAAGAATTTCATAACGAATTATTTTAAATTAAAAATAATAATTAATCATTAATGAACACATGAAATATAATTAGGTAGTTTTTGTGATATCATATATCTAGACTAGTCATGATAATACTTTATTTGTATGTCTTACCGCTCATTATATTGATTCTAAGTAAAAATTTTTAAAAAAAGTTTCAAGATTTTTTGATATCTTTTATTTTGTTGATAGTTTTGCTGACACAACTCTAAAAATGAGCATACTAGCTTAGCCTGTTGGTCTTGCTTGCTCAGGTTGAGTTGGGTCATGCCACATCGGGTTCGGCTTGGGTCAGATCCTGGCTAGCCTGGTGGTCCTAGTTTTTCTAGTTGAGTTGAAATTGACCCACACATGTCGTCATGATGGGTCGTATCGTGTCAAATATATGGCATGCAGGCTAGCATGAGATTGGTCTAGGTAGGAGGTTGGTCCAACGTGCCTCTTGACTGGGGTGTGCTCTGTTAGACATTATTTTTATGTATTGCTTGGGCTGCTTTGCCTAGTTAATATCTATATTTAGTGGTCAAGATTAGTGGTGACTATTGGACTAGAGGTGTCAAATAGGCTGGCCCGGCATGGGCCGACCCAGTTTTAGGATGTTCAACTCGTCTACCGTGCTGGGCCAGGCATGACATGGACTTGTGGCCCGAAAATCGTCGGGCTTGGCTCAGTTTGGGTAGGACAAAATCCTAATTTTTTTAAAAACTTAGAGTTTCGGCGGCGTGCCGTCACATGTCTTTGCTCTTTTGGGGATCGGTGAGCTTCGCTTAATGGGTATCGGCTCGTATTGATCACATTAGATGCGTGGTTATGCATGCTATGCCCACGTGCCGGGGCATGACATTATAGCGTGTCGAGCCAGGCATGGGCATGGTTGAACCGTGCCATGCCCGTTTGGCATCTCTATATTGGACTATGCTAAGGTGGCACGATTCAATTTTTTAGGCTTAGTTGGGTCATTGTGTTATGTTGGACATGATATTGTTCCTACCTTTGAGCCATGCCACGTTGGCACAACTTTGAGGAAAGTAGCTCCAATGCGGCCTAATGGCCCAACCGAATCATTCGACCATGTTGAATCATGTCGGGTTGAGCTAGAGGTGTCAACCGGGCGGGCTGGGCCGGCCCGGCATGGTTCAGCCATGCCTGGGCCATGCACATGATCGACCTCATTGCTCTTATCGAGTAATTTATTTTAAGTTTTTTTTCTCTATTTCTAGTTTCTCTCTCTAGACCAAAAATAGAAAATTTTAAAATCAGTTATCTAGTCTCTAAATAATTATTTTGATAAACAAAAATTCTAAAAAAATAACAAATACTAATGAAACATATTTAAATTTAGAAAATGAAAATATTACACAGAGGTCTGAGGCTGTTGAAATTTTGGTTTCTCCAGTCGTCTCAACTCAAACTTCTAAAAAACAAAAATCTAGGATTTCTGTAGTTTAGATTTATTTTAATATAATAAAACAAAAAAATGTTAGGGGTGAGGAAGAAGAAATGACAGTGCAAATATTGTATGAGACTTTTAACATGTAAGAGTTTGTTTGGGACTGGACACCTTAAGAGGCATGTCGAATTATGTACCAAAAAATATGGTCCATTAGATCCTAGACAAATCCAATTTGGCACCGTATTTTTTGAGACTGGATCGAGTTCAGTCTCAAAGTTTACTCCCTTCATATACTCTTGCATATTGGGTAGGGACGACATAGCCAGACTTATCACATTGATGGGTCTTCCGATCAGATTTTTGAAAGATTCATGGGTAGTGCGCATTATGCAGACATATTTTCAGCCTGCTTATCGTAGGATCACTAGGTCCACATCTGAGAATGATATACTAAAAATATATAAGTTAGAAAAATAAAAAATAATTAATGTATTAATGACATATAGTGAAGTGATATTTGTGACGTCCGATATCTGAACAAGTCACGATGAATCATCTTATGTATGTCTCACCAGTCACTATGTAGATTCTAACAGGACTATGAATAAAAAAATTTTAGGATTCTCTGAGATTCTTCATCCTCATGATGACACGATCATTTTTGAGTGTATGATGAAAATCTTTAGGGAATATAAATTTCAAAATAAATTTTTTAGTGTCACATTCGATAACGTATCTAATAATGGAGTAGCGATTAACATGTTTGTTAGGAATATTAGAGATGCATCATTAGGAGAGATTTTTCATGTCAGATGCATGTGTCACGTGATTAACCTGATTGTTCAAGCGGGTATGAAGGTGTGTTTCCCCGTGTTGAATAATATACGTAATATACTAAAATATATTCGTACTCCTCGCAGACAATAAGAGTTTGATAGTTTTTGTTTGTCTGTGAATCTTGAGAAGAAGAAATTTCAATTGGATGTGAGTCATCGTTGGAATTATACGTACCTGATATTGGAATTATGTGTTGGATACGAACACGTGATATCCGACTACGACAATAGTAAGAGTAACGAACTTATTATTGATGATACTGACTGGGCTTCAAGAATTTTATTTATGAAATTTCTGAAGATTTTTTATGACACGACGAACATGTGTTCGTCGGTTTATACGCCCACGACTTGTATTGCATTCTGGTGCATATGCAATATTAGTATCATGTTTAGGAAGTATTAAGCTGACCTGATACTTAGCCATATGGTTGCAGAGATGGAAACTAAATATTTAAAGTACTGGTCCACCGTTTCATCTCTTTTTTGCCTCGCTGCATGCATGGACCCTTAGGGTTAAGGTGGAAGGGGTAGATAACACCCTGACTTACTTTTTCTCATGTATGAACCTGGAAGAGTCACCTGAAAGGTTCATTCACGAGAAGTTGACTGACCTATTCACATACAACGATACTAGGTATGGTGGTGGCAGTAGTGAGACTATGATTACGGACATGGATACCTTGTTCGGAGATGATGATTTTTTCATTCCGCTAGCGAGGGGGAAAGACATGAGTGGACCATCACATAGGAGCGAGCTTTCTCGGTACTTAGATATTGATTACTACTTAATCCTATCACATTCTGATACTAAGAATCTTGATTTATTACAGTGGTGAAATTATATGAGTCCATCTATCCCGTGCTATCTAGGATGGCACGGGATCTACTGACTCCTCTGGTGTCGAGCGTAGCATCGGAGTCTGTTTTTTCTGTTGCAGTGAACGTAATTTCGGATAGGAGAGTGAGATTACGTCCAGATATTGCTGAAGTCTTGATTTGTTTGAAGGATTGGAAGGATTCGAGGTTTAGTATCCATAATCGTGCTGGAGCTGTGACTGGGACATGGACTGCAACCACATCCACTGTGATTGCGGATGAGTTGATTGCTGATGATGATGATCCATATGATACTGATCTTGATGTCGTGGTTAATGATGCTCATGATATGCCGATTGACGATTAATGATGATCTACTGTTTTTTGATTTTGATGTTTTATTTTTAATTGATTATATACTTTATTTATACGTTACATTGAAACTTTAATTTGTTTGGTTCGAACCTTTGGTATCTAATGGCTGATTGGTCATTTTTCATTTGGTTTGCTTATGTTTTTTTTACTTTTTAATTTTTTTAACATAATTTATTGATTTATTTATTTTTTTATTTTAATTTTTCATTTAAAAATTTATAACTCTATTATATAATTCAAAAAATTTTAAACTAATTTTATATTACATTATAAAAAAAATAAACATTGTAATTTTAATTAATTTTAACAATTTTTATATTATAAATATATAATATTATACATTATCTATAATTTTATATATAATTTAATAATTTATATAATTAAAATAAAAATTAAAACAATAAATTATAAAAAATTTTTTTTTACCTGGTTCGTATTGCATGGTTTGGCCCATACGGCCAGGCCAGGCCCGAACGGGCAAGGTACGGCCTGCATGGCCCGCCGTGCCGGGCCCGTCTTTTTTAAACCATGCCGGGCCAGACACGGCATGGTACAGTAACCGTGCCGAGCCTGGCCTGACACGAAAGCATGCCCATGCTCAAAAAAAATGGGTCGAGCTGGTCTGGCCCATTTGACACCTCTAGGTTGAGCTATGACTAGGTATAACCCACACAACTTTGTCAAGGCATGCTTTCATGCCTATCCTATTTTGCTATAAAGCTAGACTAGTATGGGTTAACTATCATAGGTAGCACATTATGATGAACATAGCAGCCATCAGCCAACAAACTAATTGCCTTTTGCCAAAGGCCTGAACAATGGCTAATATGTAGTGGCTTTTTTAAAATTATTTAATTGTAATTTTTATCATCAAATTTAATATATAATATAAATATATAAATAAATAATATATATATAATATAGTATACACTAATGTTATGTAAATATAAAAAAGCAAAATTCATTTAATTGTAATTAGTAAATTACACTAGAAATATTATTAATATGAAATATAATGAAAAATATGAAAAGATACATCAAGATCTGAAAATATAAATCTAAAATAAAAAAAAATTTCAAAGAAATACACTCTAGTCCAATGTCATCAATCACACTGTTTAGTTTAGATCATCGCAACTTATAGTCTCAATATGAATATCATTTTATTCTTGTATGTTATCATTTAATTGTAGCTTTTTTATTTTATCTAAAAAATCTATTCATGAATCTTTTGTCTTAAGCATGACAGTTTTAATGATATATGATTGTACTGTGATCTTATTTGAAATTATATCATAATTATAAAAAGGAAGATTTTAATATTATGCTAGATATTAATTGAGTTAGTAGATTATGAACCATTTTATTGTATGAGAAAGATAAATTTGTATAATTTTCACCAATTTGAAATATTAACGTGCCATTTTAGGATATAATAAAATAGTAATTACTGTCTAAGTATTTTGATAATTCATTCATATTTAAAGGACTACTTCATTGTTTGCTCATGACCAATTGAATCGAAAAATTATTATTTCTGAATATGATATTATTATTAATCTTCATACTCGAAAGTTAAATAATCTTATTATATATATTTTTATGATATATAAATATATTATTTAATTATTTATAAATCTTATTATTTTATAATTATGATTAGTTCATGCAAGTAGATATGTATTTGATGGTATTTTTTATGATTTTTATTTTAATTCTAGGATCTATATAGATAATTAAACAATACAAAAATAAATTTAATAATTAATATTTTAAATATTAAATTTTAATCTTAACTGCACGGCATTGTAGCATGTTCATGTTGCATGACTGTGCCGGATCAGTGAGAATGAGATTCTTTTGTATGCTGTGAAAGAATCTCATTGGCCACATGACTAATTTTATAAAAATAATTAGATCGCCCTGTCAAGGGGTAGTCTATTTTTTTACCCTGATTCGTCTTGGGCACAGGGTTAGGGTCTAAAAAAAATCAGATCATGCACGTCAAGTTGTCACCTGGGCTGGTTTACTGTGCCATTAGGCCATGCACACAGGTCATGCCTAGCTTGGCATAAGGCACGACTCATTCCATACCAACACGATTCGAACTGTGCCATGGCTACCTGGCCCAACATAAGGCACATTTTTGGGCTTACCTAATGGCTAATGACAATGGGTCATGGGAAAAAAATAAAATATCAATAACATCCTGGCAGTTGGATTTTTTTCTAATGACTAGGGCAGAAATCTGATGGTTGTTGGGTTTCTGTTAAAAAATTTTTTAAAAATTTTTCTAATAAAAAAATTAATATAAATGTTATAGAGATTTGAGTTTTTTATTCTTTAATCTCAATGTTTTCTCCTTCGTTCTATATATATATATATATATATCTCTTTTTGGTTTTGGTTTTCTCTCTCTATAAAGCTAAAGCTTTTAGATTTATAATATTTTTAAATTTTAAAGAATCTGGAGTGAAGATTTGATGTTATTATTTCAATTTTATTATCTAACCTATTGAGTGTGAGTTGTGGTTTTTTTTCTTTCTCCTCCATAAATAATGTATTATTTTTTATTGAGTTTTTTTAATATAATTTATTTGTTAACTTATAACCATACAAATGATGAGGTACTAGGGATGTTTATCAATAATCGACACAATGTAAGTATTGTAAAATAATATATACATGTAGGAGTGTGTGTAAGATTGAGATCTAAAGAGGTATGCCAATTTTTGTACCAAAAAATATGGTACATTAAATCATTGGAAAATTCAACTTAGCGATGTAGTCTTTGAGGTTGAATCTTGTACAATTTCTTTGTGGACCTCCTTCACATACTACAACGAGTTAGAGAGTGGATACATGATCAAATTTACTATGATGAGTTCTAATTTGATTTTTAGAGGATCTTAAAGTAGTTAGTATCATGTAAAATTATTTTTAGTTTGCATATCTTAGGATTCCTAGTTTTACATTAGAAATAACATATTAAAATATTATAAGTTAGAAAAATAAATAATAATTAACGAATCCAGGTAATATATTGGCATGATATTCGTGACGTCTGATATTTGGACTAATCGTGCTGATGCATTTATTACATGCCTTGTCGCTCACTATCTAGATTCTAAATGGATACTTAATAAAAAAATTTTAGGATTTTCAGAGATTTTTATTCTCATGATGACTGCCATATACGAGTGTATGATGTGAATTTTTAGAGATTATATTCAAAATAAAATAATTAGTATTATATTTGATAATATATCTAATAATAGAGTAATCATTAATATATTTGTTAGGATCATTAGAGATGGACTATTAGGATATAATTTTTTACTTTAGATGCATGTTTTATATTATTAACTTGATAGTACAAGTAGAGATGAAAATTATTTTTCCTACATTGAAAAAATATAAAACATACTAAAATATCTTCGAATACTTAATAGATAATACGAGTTTGGTTGTCTCTATTTGAATGCAAGTATAAAGAAGAAATTCTAAATGGATATGAGATATTATTAAAATTATACTTGTCTGATATTGGAGTCATGTGTTGCATACGAATACTTGATATATGATTACGTCAATAATTAGAGTGACTAATTTATTATTCATGACAGAGATTGAGATAAAGAATTTTCTTTATGAAATTCTTGAAGATTTTTATGAAACGATGAATACTTGTTTGTTTGTTTATATGATCGTTATTTGTATTGTAATAAGATATATATATATATATATATATAATATTAGTATCATATTTATGAAGTATATATATGATTTTATATTTAGTGATATGATTGTTAAGATGAAAATCAAATACTTAAAGTAATAGTTCATCATATTATCTTTTTGTTACATGTTTGTTTGTATGACACGAGAACACCAACCTAAAGGATTTATTTATGAAAAATTAATTGAATTATTTATATATTACAACACGAGTTATGGTAGTAGTAGCTAGGCTCTGATTATGAACGTGGACATCATGTTTAGAGATGATGACATCTTTACTAGAGGTGTCAAACGGGCCGGCCCGGCACGGCACGGCCCGGTTTATAAGGGCACGATCGTAGTACCGTGCCGGGCCGGGCACGGCACGGTTCCTGTACCGTGCCGTGCCCGGCCTGGCCATACAGGCCAGGGCAGAGCCGCAGAGGCAGACCTGAGCGGCAGTGCCCGAACTGAGAGAGAGGGAGGCAGGCTGCACGGCCAGGCAGAATATTTTTTTTTTTTAAAAAAAAATTTATATATTGTAAATTGTATTGCTTAAGTGTAGAGTATTAAATATAAATATTTTTAAAAATGTTAAAAATAAAAAATAAATAAAAAAACAAAGTTTAGAAATTCATTTTTTTATTCAAATTTAAATTAGTTTAGCTTTTATTATATTTATTAATTATATATTAAAGTTATTAATTTTTAAAATAAAATTTAAATCGTAAAAAAATTAAATCAATACATTATGTTAGTAAAAATAAAAATTAAAAAAAAATTAAACAATACAAATGAAAAATTACCAATCATCCATTTGAAACCGATGGTCCGAACCGAACAAAACAAGTATAAGTTTCAATACAACGTACAAACAAAGCGTACAAATACAATCAATAAAAAAATATCGAAAAAAAAATAGCAGATCATCATCAATCGTCAATTGGCATATCATGAGAATCATCAGCCGCAACATCAAGATCAGTATCATATGGATCATCATCATCGGCAATCAACTCCTCCGCCATCGTAGTGGATGTGGATGCGACTTCAGTGTCTGTCCCAGTCCCAGCTCCAGCACGATCATGGATGCTAAATCTCGATTCCTCTCAATTCTTCAAACATGTCAATGCCTCAACCATATCTGGACGTAATCTCGATCTCCTATTCGAAATCATGTTCACTGCAACAGAAAAAATAGACTCCGATGCTATGCTCGACACCAGAGGAGTCAGTAGATCCCGTGTCATCCTAGATAGCACGGGATAGATGGACTCATATGATTTTCACCACTGTAATAAATCAAGATTCTTAGTATCAGAATGTGATAGGATTAAGCAGTAATCGGTATCTAAGTACCGAGACAGCTCGCTCCTATGTGATGGTCCACCCCTACGTTTCCCCATCGCTAGCTGAATGGAATAATCGTCATCTCCGAACAAGGTATCAATGTCCGTAATCACAGTCTCACCACCACCACCATCATACCTAATATCGTAGTATGTGAATATCAGTCAACTTCTCGTGAATGAACCCTTCAGGTGGCTCTTCCAGGTTCATGCACGAGGAAATGAAAGTCAGAGTGTTTTCTACCCCTTCCACCTTAGCCCTAGGGTCCATGCATGCAGCGAGGCAATAAAGAGATGGAACGGTAGACCAATACTTCAAGTACTTGGTCTCCATCTCTGCAACCATATGGCTAAGCGTCAGGTCAGCTCGATACTTTCTAAACATGCTACTAATGTTGCATATGCACCAGAGTGCAATGCAAGTGGTGGGTGTATAAACCGACGAACACATGTTCGTCGTGTCATAAAATATATTCAGGAATTTCATAAATGAAATTCCTGAAGCCTAGTCAGTATCGTCAATAATAAGTTCGTCACTCTTACTATTGACGTAGTCGGATATCACGTGTTCGTATCCAACACATGATTCCAACATCAGGTACGTGTAATTCTAATGATGTCTCACATCCGATTGTAATTTTTTTTTCTTAAGATTCGCAGACAAACAGAGAGTACTAAACTCTTGTTGTCTGCGAGAAGTACGAATATACTTTAGTGCATTGCGTATATTATCCAACGCGGGGGAACACACCTTCATACCCGTTTGAACAATCAGGTTAATCACGTGACACATGCATCTGACATGAAAGATCTCTCCTAGTGGAGCGTCTCTAATATTCCTAACAAACATATTGATCGCTACTCCATTATTAGAAGCGTTATCAAATGTGACACTAAAAATTTTATTTTGAATTTTATATTCTCTAAAGATTTTCATCATACACTCAAAATGGCCGGGCCATCATGAGGATGAAGAATCTCAGTGAATTCTAAAATTTTTTTATTGATTGTCAGTTAGAATCTACATAGTGACTCGTGAGACATTCATAAGAAGAATCATCGTGACTTGTCTATATATCGGACGTCACGGACACCACTCCACTATATGCCATAAATTCCTTAATAATTTTTTGTTTTTCTAACTTATATATCTTTAGTATGTTATTCATAGATGTGGACCTAGGAATCCTACGATAGGAAGGCTGAAAATAAGTCTGCATGATGCACACTACTCTCGGATCTTCCGAAAATCTGATTGGAAGACCCATCAATCTGATGAGCCTGGCCATGCTGTCCCTACCCAACTCGCTGGTGTATACGAAGTGAGGAAACTTTGAGACTGAACTCGATCCAGTCTCAAAAAATGTAGTGCCAAGTTGGGTTTGCCTAGGATCTAATGGTCCATGTTTTTTGGTGCATAATTCGGCATGCCACTTAAGGTGTCCAGTCCCAAATGAACTCTTGCATGTTAATAGTCTCATACAATATTTGTACTGTGTCATTTCTTGTTCCTCACCCCTAATATTTTTTTGTGTTATCATTTTAAAATGAGTCCAAACTACAAAAGTTTTTCTAGTTTTTTGTTTTTTAGAACTTTGGGTTGAGATGACTGGAGAAACTAAAGTTTCAGCAGCCTCAGACCTTTGTGTAATACTAACATTTTCATTTTCTAAATTTAAATAGTGTCAGGTGTATTTGTCATTTTTAATGTTTTTTATTTTTTCCTAATTTTTTCTAGAGAGAAACTTTAGAGAGAGAGTGAAAAAAACATAAAATAAATTAGTAAAATTACCCGGTAAAAGCAATGAGGTCAGTCACGTGCAAGGTGCACTGCAGCTAGCTCTGATGTTCAAAACTCAAGTCGAGTTTCACGAAAATCCAAGCCGAAAGCAAAATCCCGAGGCCCGAGAGAGAGATGCACGGTTTATGTGAGAGAGAGAAAGTTTTGAGAGTATATATGTTTTTGAAAAACATAAATGTTATTGGGAGGGGGGTAGAATTTATAGATTAAAGATATTAATTTTTTATAAAAAAAGATATTTTTTTATATTTTTTTGAATTTTTGATATATATTTAGGGGGCAGAATCACGAGGACCGTTGGATTCTGCCCACAGCCATTGGGGGCGAATCCAACGGCTGAAAATCAATAACATATGAAATTTTTTTTTTCCCGTTGGGTTTGGGTTGGGAGTCGGGACCGCAGGTCGGGTCCAATCAGACCCGACACATGGGTTTTTTTCGGGAGGGGCCGGGTCACGCCCATGCGTGCCCGCGTGAAACCTAACCGGTACGGGAAGAATTCGTGCCGCCGTTCCGGGCCAGACACGGCACGGGCTCGGTTTAAAAACATGCTGGGCCGGGCCGGCCCGGCACGGTTGACACCTCTAATCTTTACTCAATTTGCAAGGGGAAAACAATGTGGTGGTTAGTCAAATAAGAATAAGCTGTTTTGGTACTTAGATTTTGATTACTATTTAATCCAATTATATAACGATAATAAGAATCTTAATATTTTATATTAATAGAAATCATATGAGTTTATTTATTTCATGTTGTCTAAGATAACACGAGATTTATTGATAACTCTGATGTTGAGCCTAATATCAGAATTTATTTATTATTATTATAGTCAATGTTATTTTGGATAAGAGATTAAGATTGTTGTCAAATATTATTGAGACACTAGTATGCATGAATGATTGAGATGATTTGAGGTTGGGGATCCAAGATCAGGCTGAAACAAGAGTAAATGAGTTGGTAGTAGATGATGACTCGTGAGACTTAGAGGATGTTAGTGATATTATAAGGTGATTATGTGATGATGATCATTTGTATATAAATATTGATTGACATTGAGATCAGGCTTGATTGATGATTGTTATGTATTTATGTTGTGTTATTTTATTTTTGGTTGGATTCGATGATAATTTTTTTTTATTTTTTTTTTTAAAATTTGTGATAAAAGATTTTATTTTATTATGATTTTAGACTATGTTGCACGGACACGAATACGGACACGGGGATACGACACGGCAGGATACGAGGACACGACAAATTTCAAAAAACTAGGATACGGATACGGCTAGGACACGGCATGAAAAAAAAATTAAATATAAATATTATCCATTAACATAAATTTAGATAAATAAAAAAAATACTAAGATATTTTGATAAATAGAAATTTAGAGGGCTTAAATAAAATTAAAATAAATTATTTGTTTATTATATTTTGTATATATATTAAACAAACAATAATAATTAAAATATAAAAAATATATATTTAAGCCCTCTAACCCCTGCGGCCCTGTCCCCTCCCATTACAGCTTCTAACTCTCTCTAACATATATTTTAAATATAATATTTTAAAATAATTTAAAATACAGTATTTTAAAATAATTTAAAATACAGTATTTTAAAATAATATAAGATACAGTATTTTAAAATAATTTAAAATTTTGTTTTTTAAATTAATTTAAAAAAAATTTAAACCTCTAACTCCCTCTCTCCCCTCCCCCCTCCCCCCTCCCCCGTCCAGAACCTTTTTTCCCCCCTCACGAAAATCCCTCCCGAAACCCCCCTCCACCCCCCTCCCGAAAATCACTCCCGAAACCCCCTCCTGAAACCCTCTCTCCCCCCCCCCTCCCCGAACCCCCCTCCCGAAACCCCCTCCCCTCCACCCAATTTTCCAAAACCCCCTCCCGAAATCCTCTAACGACGTGTTGGTAGGTAAACGACGCGTCTGGAGTTTTTCGAAAACGATTGTTTCCAAAAAACTCGTCGGATACGTCTCCGACGCGTATCCGATACGCCACGTGGCGTATCGCATACGGATTTGTGTCCGATACGCCACGTGGTGGGTCGGACACGTATCCGACCCGTGTCGCCGTGTCCACGTGTCCGACACGTGGACACGGCACTCCCTAGCCATATCCATGCAACACAGATTTTAGATTTATGTGAAATTATGTCGTAATTAATAATGAATAACTTAAAATTTATAAAATAAATATTTAAAATCATAAATCGGTTGACCAGGTTGGTAGCCTTCGGGCATGACCCGGCGCGGCCTGACCCAGCATGATACGACATGATTTGGCCCATACTTGGGCCTTGTTGGGATACCCATGAGTCGTGCCCATGTTGTCCGGCTTGTTTGACACCTTTATGCAATGAGTTAATATATTCTTCAAATTAGTATTTTATGAGAAAATAAATATATTAATATAAATTATCTTTTACTCAAGGATTTAGTATGAGATTATTGTTATAATTTATATATAAAAAAATTGAGCAGCCAATAAATATCTTCATTAAGGCCTTGAAGAGGTCTCCATTTAATCACCAGCTTGAGGGAAGTTTTGTGGATTATTTTTTTTTTGTTTTAGTTTATTGAATTATAAATGAGATGTCTTGATTTAACTATCTTATTATGTATGGGCATCTCATGTACATATTTTTAGATTAAGTTTTTTTAGAGTTTATGAATGATTTGCTCACCTTTTTGGTTTTATGATTTAATAGTAAATATATATATATATACACATGTACATATATATATTAGTTTCCTTTTTGAGGTTCATGAAAAAATTGATTTTTCTTCTTTTTTTCTCTTTTTTTTCTGTCATTTTCTCTCTCTTTGCCCCACCCCTCCTAAAAAACTTGAAATCTTAACAATTCCATTGACACTTTTATGCCTATTAATCTAGTTATTTTTTTATATCATAATCATAATTAATTAAGTTTTATCTCAATTATTTTGGTATGTTAATTGAATTTTATTTTTTAATTATCTTTATAAAATAATTTTTACTTAATTTTTTAGTTATTTTTTTTAAATAATTTCTATCATGTTTCTACTCGTGTCACATTTAGCTTTTTTTTTTACTCAACTTGAATAGTCTCATATTTTTTAATTGATGCACTAGGAGATGTGTATTCTACTAGGAGATGTGTATTCTACTCGTGCCACATCTAGGCCTATCTTTAGTTGTTAAAATTAATTTTGATGATTTTCATTTATCTTATTATTAAATCTGAGTTATTTTAATATTTTTTTAATAACTTTATTTTTAATTTTATCATTTTGCCTTTTTATTATATATATATATATTATAATTATTTTTATTACCTTAACTCTTTGAATATATTGCTTCTTTGTTGTTTAACATGTATTTTCATACAAAATAGTTGATCTTATATAGAGGTGTCAATTGGGTTGTGTTGGACGGACAACATAAATTTTTTTTTGGCCCATTCAAGCTAGTGGGACATGGAATACACATGGTTCATTTCATTAGAATCTGTTGTGTCGACATGATTCAGAGGGGGGAATGCTCGACACGGCCTGATGGCTTGATCAAGGCATTCATTGAACTGTGCCAGGTTAGATTCATGCCAAGTAAAAATTGACATTATTGGACCAGACTTGATTTAATTCTTGTCTCAGCTCATGAATCACTCAAGCTAGCATGGATTAGTTGTTGTAGGCAGCACATCAAGCTTTAGTAGATAAGGCAACATTAGACATATGACACTTCTATCTATGCACAACAGCCTAAAAATTTAAACGGGGTGCTTGCATTTATGCATGCCATTTTTTAATATTATTATAAAATAGGCATGTGAATGCACATGCACTATTTTATAAGAGTGCCAACACGACACGTGTGTGTTAGCCTTGCATCTTGACTATTCGTGTTGGTTGTGATGAAGTATTGTTGGTCGTGCCTGGCAAGGCACGAGGCAGATTATGCATTGGCCTAGCACAACATGCCACTGCCCTACACGAAGTAGGTTTTAGCATGAATCGGGATTGTGTTGTGGTTGAGGCCGTGCTTGCATTGTTCATTCTTATTGACACCTACCAATCTTATTGTTGTTTTATAATTTATTTTATTTTATTTAATGCTCATCTATCACAAAAAATTTATGATGCATTTATTTATTTGGTTTACCCATCCTTAATACTACGAGATATATTTTCGTTAATCTTTTTGTCTTTAATTAATAGAGTCTAGATACATGAAATTAATGATATTTGATATTTTTTTATTTTGATTATCATATCATTATCATATCATTATCATTCTTAATATTATTAAATTAATATTTCTAGTATTTTTTTTTGTTATGACTAATTCTAAATTCATTAGACTCAAGCATAATTCTCTAAATTTGTAGTTTCATAACTAATATTTCATTTACTTGTATCAATCTAATATGTCATCCACAACTAATATACACTGATGGATATATTCTTAGAGGGTTTTTGTCAATTTATCTATAATCAACACAAAATATAAGAATTTATTTATTATTTTTGATGTAATCTCATAGTTATTGCAAACTCTTGTAACCCATTGAACCAATTGATAAATATCTTTGACTAGTCCAATATAGACACTTAATACTTATTTCTTATATTATATTATTAATTAAATTAACTCTCTTATGACTCAATTATAAGTTTTCTTGATTTGATATATGTTATGCATAAGTTTTTTTTTATTTTTTTATATTTCTTGATTAATTGTATGACTATGTAGATAGTTTCCATAGTAGATATACTTGGCATAAATATAAATTAATTTTTTAAAATCATATTTCTTTTCTTAGTATGACTCATGAATTTAATATTTTAATGATTATTATAATTTTTAATTTTTCTAAAAGTTCTATATATTAATTATATTTTCTCAAAGTTTTATAATATAATTCATGAATTTAATATCTTAATAATTATTATAATTTTTAATTTTTTACTTATTTTTATAAATGAGAATTTTAATTTTGTTATATTGATTTGATATACTTTTTATCTTTATAATATTGTTGTACATTATAATCAATCATATCATACTTTTCTCCCTTATAATCCTCATAACCTCAATAAGGATACTATCATGTTTTAAGGTTTTTTTGTCTTTTTTTGAGAGCTTCTCAAATTACCATGAGTTTTTTTATTTATTATGTATTAAAAGTTGTTTAATACCCCACTACTTTCAATAATAAAATCTAAATTCATGAATTTGTTTAAAAAATAGTAAAAATATATTTTGTATCTATTTTTTATTTTATTTTTTATTAAGATTTGATTATCAA
Source organism: Sapria himalayana (assembly GCA_029783825.1). Lineage (NCBI taxonomy): Eukaryota > Viridiplantae > Streptophyta > Magnoliopsida > Malpighiales > Rafflesiaceae > Sapria > Sapria himalayana. The sequence goes on from JAREIK010003856.1 coordinate 790,585, forward strand.
ATTAATATATTAATATAGAGGTCAAACTGGACGTGCAGGGCTGGCCCGACACGTTTTTAGCCGGCCCAACTGTGTTTTTGTGTCGGGCCAGACACGGCACAGTTACTGTATTGTGCCATACCTGGCTCGGTATGGTTCTGTGGAGGTCAGCCCTGCACGGGGCTCCAACACAAATCAGTCGGGTTTGGTCTGGTTGGGGAAACCCCTAATTAAAGAAATTAGGGGTTCAGCTATGTGTCGTCACGTCGCCGCGTGCAGAATCCCCAATTTTTTTTAAAAATAGGATTTTAGCATGTGCGTTGTGCACTATTCGAATCCCTAATTTTAAAAAAAATTTAGGTTTTTCGGCTCCTGCCGAGGTACCATGCCAACGGGCCATGGTACATGCTGGGCCAGGCAGGGCATGAGGCCCGGTTGGCCTCGGCATGACACAGCATGACATGATTGGTGTCGTGGTTGGGCACGACACGAGCCCAGGCACGGAAAATTTATGTTCGGGCCGATCCAGGCACGGCTAAATCATGCCGTTCCCGTGCTGGACCGGGCTGGCCCGGCCTAGTTGACACTATTCTATTTTAAAATGTTTTATTTGACTATTATTTTTACTCTTTCTCTCTCATCTTAGTTTATTTAAAATTAATTTTACTAAGTACTTTTTAGGTTTATTTTCTTTTTATATAATTTTATAGTTTTTATATTTTTGTTCTTTTGTATTTTTTTAAAATAAGCTTGTTTATCTTTAATGATTTGTTCTTTGGTTTGCATCACTAAATTTTTCTATGCAAAAAAATATTTTATATTAATACGCCTAAAATTTATTTAGATATATATATTTTATTAATTAATTCTTATAGTATTTACATTTGTCCTAAGCTTAATTAATTTTGTAATCTAGTTTTTTTTTTAAAATACTTTTTGTTTTTTATTTTAGATTTTAATATTTTATTTTTTTGATATTTATTTGAAATATTTTTATTATAATATTTTTTAAGATGTAGATCATTTATGATTAATCAATGTTGATTGATTAGACTTTCACTAGGTATTTCCCCACAATCATTTCATAATATTACATTCTATCTCTAGATGAGAATTGACTTTATTTAACTATAAAAAGATCAACAAATATTTCTATTTACTTAATGTAGATATTAGCTATAAAAAGATCTTAAGCTAACTAAAATCTAAGATCAATTATTCCATTGCATTTCTTTCTCAGCGCACATATTCTTCATAATAATTATCATATCCCTTATTACCTACTTTACATGCCAATATAAGTATATAAGTTATTATTTTTTTTTCTTGGTATATCTTACCCTAATTGATTTATATTTTGTTTTCCAATTTTAAGTATATATAATTGATATACTTAAATTGGCTTGAGCCGTGCCATGGGTTGACTTGTGGCACTTCAAGGAACGGATGAACCATGTCAGGCATGACTGAACCATGTTGCCGACTGTGCCCAGTCCATCAAGCCCAGTTGCAATTTTTATTCATATGTTAAAATGTAATTAAAATTTTATTTTTAATAAATTATAATAATATAGAGATATATATTTAAATAATTTTTTTTTACTATATACATAATATAATAAATAAATAATATAAATTATTATTATTATTTCTATATCAAAATGTAATTTAATATATTATTAACTTTATATACAATAGCTCTAGATAATATAATTATATATATTAAAATAAAATTTTTAATATATTTATCATAAGTAAATAATATGACAAAATTAATATTTTTTATTAATCAATATAATATAATTTAATTTTATATCATAAATTATATAATATATATATTAATTTTTTTTATCATAACTTCAAATATGTATTATACTTTACTTTTTATTTTTATTATAATATTATCTATCAATTTTTTATATCAAAAAATTCATGGATATATTTTGATATATCTAGATATATTTATTAATTGAGTTAACCATATTTTTGGCCTTGGTTATAGAATGAATAATTAATTTTAAATTTTTTCATTGAAATAATGGTGTCTAACATGTTCATGTCTGTCTTGTGATTACTAAACATAACCACATCATACCTTTTACTTGTTATATTTTTGACAATATAATGGTAAAGAGCCACCATAAAAGTGAATTAGTTCATGTGGTTATTTTATATTTATTGTGTTTTCTATATAATAAATTCTAAAGTTAATTCATTTATGTAAACAATAACTAAACATATATATAATAAGTTATTTCTTTTGAATTAATTTTTCTAAAATGCGAATCATTTCGTTTAAGTGATTATATACTGTTGTAGGTCCAAAATTGACATAGTTTAGACTTCAGCCTTCACACACCTATTTATTCCAATGGTAGCATTTTAAAAATTTTTTGTTTGTTTTTTAAACAATTTCAATTGATCTTCATATAAAACATTTATGATTTTATGAAATATATGATTATATTTATTTATGCATTATTTATTATTTCAGTTTTTCTTTAATTTTATATAGCATGATTGAAATTACTAAATATGTTTGTGTTTCACTAAGATGATATTATTTAGAATTATCATGGAAAATTAAAAAAAAATTTAGAAATGTTGATGCACAAATTTTTTTTTTTTGTATCCTTTGAAATACAGAGTGAACTTGTTTGATATTTTAGTTATCTTTCTGAAATTGATTTTTTTTTTGATGTAAATTATATAATCTAAAATGCTAATAAACATGACAAAAATGAACTTTGGCCAAATAACTGATTAGGTGGGCTTTCTAGTTCCACTACTCGATATGCCTTGGCAAGTACATTGCTTTAAAAAATAGAGGTGAAACTCGAATTTAGAAAGTTTGGACAACCCTACTTTTGCTGGTGCATGGTCATGCCAACTGGACTGATCCATTGTGGGCTACTAATAATGTATGTCATATTGAAGATTGTGCAAAAAAAAAATTCAAATATTTTTTATGAATCATAGATGTCATGCGAGTTTGGATTTGTCCGTGTGGTCCATATTCCACTTAGAAAAATTTTTTCCGCCTTCTAATGCATCTATGCGACTGAGGTGAAATAAGGTCATACTAATATTTATTATTAGTATGACATGATTAGTAGTTTCATAACAAAGAGATAATTGTTTTCATGTTTAATTTTAGTAGTTTCAACTTGGTAAAGTAAATAAATAAAAAATGATAAATAAATGATTTAGAGATTTTCTAATAGTAGATGATGTAAAATCAATATTATTTCATTTAATTCCAAAAAAAGTACTCTCGGCAGCATGTAGATCACATGAGATGATGTCAATCAGAGATAAAATAAAATTGGCATTGAATTATTTTGAAATATGACTCATAAAAAGTAATGTGTCAGTGAACTCAAAAGCTATGTTGCATGGACACGGATACGGACACGAAGATACGACATGGCAGGATACAGGGACACGGCAAATTCTAAAAAACTAGAATACGGATACGACTAGGATACGTCATGATAAAAAAAATAAAATTAAAAATAAAAATTATTAATTATAAATATTAGGTATTTTAAAATAATTTAAAATTCTGTATTTTAAAATAATTTAAAATACTGTATTTTAAAATAATTTAAAATTCTGTATTTTAAAATAATGTAAAAAAAATTTAAACCCTCTAATACCCTCCTACCATCCTTCCTCCCTTTATAGTTTTGATTTTCGAACTCTCTCCCATCCCGATACAGATTTCAAAACCCCACTTTCCCTTTATAGAATTAGGTTACCTTAGGTTTTGTTGGCGCCTCGGGTGTGTGCTCCTCCCCTCCCCGCTTGACATAATGACAATTGACAACTATTTCTCGCAATCGGCTTGTTGGCAACTCACTGTCGGCGATGTGCTCCTTAATTTGTTGGAGATGTAGGAGTAATAGTTAATATATAGTGTATTTCCGACGCGTTAGAATCGTAAAAATGCGTCAGTTGGTAAACGATGTATCTGTAGGTAAATAATGCGTCTGTTGTTAACGACGATTGTTTCCGAACAACGTGTCAGATATGTTTTTGACACGTATCCGATACGCCACGTGGCGTATCAGACACGTATTCGACCCGTGTCGCCGTGTCCACGTGTCGGACACGGAGATACGGGTCGGACACGGCGACACGGTAGTTCCTAGGCGTATCCGTGCAACATAGCTCAAAAGTGCATGTGATTTTAGAAAGGATTTCATGTTGGCTATTTAAATTTTATCAATTTTAATATGAAATAAAGAATATATGATAAAGATAAAAGTCTTGAACTATTTCTCCTTTAATGTTAGTGAATGTTCAAGTGGATTAATATTTATAAAATTAGCATTGAGGTATTTAGCAATTAGTGAATACTTTATCTTTTTAAGACAGAGTAAGCATTTAAGTTAACATCATCATTTTGATGACTTAAGAAATTTCACTTATACTATTGAAATTTTATAAATTATATTATACAATAAAGATGAAAATAATAAATAATACTTGTGTCATGAATATTTGTTTATGAATTCATAAACAAATTTTAGTAGTTTCGAATTGAGTGATTAAATAATAGATATACCTAAATGAATGATAAGAATTTGTTAATAATTTGAAAAAAAAGTTTGGAAACTCTAAGTGATATGGATTGAGATATTAAGAATAGAAATTGAGAGATTATTTGTATGACTTCTTACTTGAAAATGATGTAGCTGATGGAAAATGTGAATCATGTTGAATCATGCTGGTCTGTTTGATACCAGCCAGACACCTACTTGACACATGCTCGAGCACAAGCTAGTGCGTTGACATATATGCACATGTGCACATGTCAGGGAAAGCATCTTAGTGCCTATTGGCACCCAAGTGGTTCATAAGTTTGGCATGCTCCAAGTCATTGGGATGGATTTTCTAACAACAATATTATTCATTGAAAACTAGGCGACAAATTATCTTGTTGTGATCGTTGATAAACCATATTTTTGCCAAAGTATATTCATTTTTATCTAAACTGAATAAAATTCTTAGAGGGTGATATTTGTGGTAAGGCCGAATTAGTTTGAGGTGTACAAATGTGCTGAGCTAATAGCATTTGATTTGGCATGGAGCTCACTAACTTGATCTCAAGGGCATTCACTTAGTCATGAAAACACATGTTTTTTTTTTTTACCCCATTACCATTGTGGTTTTGATGATCATTGTCTCATACCTCATTGTATGGTTCATTATATGCAAATTAGTAGTGCCAAAACCTAAACAGACGTTACACACCCAACATTTAGTCAAAATATGGCTGAGAAAAACTGAGTTTATATATATAACCATCCCGGGTCCCTAAAAATGAGACCCAACCCAATTTGATGGTTTGCATGTCCTTGATATTACCAAGTTCACATAGTAATCGAATTAAATTTTTTTGTCAGAATAAAATAAAATAAATAAATTTAGTCTGCCCAGCCCAATTATTTTAGAGCATTTGTTCATTTAGCATGCATCTATTGGCTCTAAATGCAACTGGGTGTGGGATAGCTTTCTGACCTAGAAGCTTAATCATCATAAAAGTGAGATTAGTTAATGAGTGTGTGCGTGCTTTGAGTAAAGTTCATAGATGGATTTGGGAAAAAACATTTGATTTTTACTTAACCATAAATGGATAGACACTGATGAGACCCAACCCTAATATATGTTTTTCTTTATTTTTTTAGGGTAACATCGATAATTCACTATTAGTTAATATTTCATATTTTTATCCAAAAGTCTAATGTGTAATAAATGTGCTATCCAAAAACAATAATGTTTTGAGAAATAGAAATTAGTGGCAGAAATTCAAATATCTAAAAAATACAAAATTACCAATATATAATTCTTCATGGGCAATTGTGGGAATAATCCAACCCAACTAATCTTGTCAAGAGAGAATGGAACCAAATGGACATAGTGAAGCTGATTACTTTTTCTTGGAGAAGACCAACTTGAGTCATCTACTTGTTTTAGCTAGGGATGAACCTTGTGATTATGAATATTTATAGAGAAAATTGATGAGAGAATTGAAGTGTCTCTATTGACATGCAAAGCTAAAAATTCTTTGGTGAATAATTATTTTTTTAATTATTAGTCAAATATTTTGGCTTCTTTCCCATATAAAAATAAAAATTTTGAATTTTTAAATATTATTATATTATTTGTGAAATCTTCATGTATACAATGTTCAATTTATTTGAACATTTTTACCCACCTATTGTTAAAATAGTTAATAAATATAAATATTATTTTTTATTGGAAGATAAAAAGTATTAATTCTATTAGAAATAAATATACAAGAATAAAATAAAAAATTTATATGATGACATCAAATTTTTTTATATAATTGGTAGAAATAATTGATGAAATCTATAAGTTATTTCCTCTTATAAAAAATACAAAGAAAAAAATAAATTGAATAAAAATTCAAACTCTTATTAAACTGGTGCATGCAAATTTATGATATTTAATTTGAAGAAAAAAAAATTAACTGAGATCTCTTCAAGACCTTCGTGAATATGTTTATTGGCTTTTATATTGTTTGAATGTATGTTCTAATAATTATTATATTTTGAATCTTCTTCCTAAGTAAAAAGTAATTCTTTTCTATGTATTTTTTTTGCTCGTAAAATATTGGATTGAAGGTTATATGTTTCATTGCCTAATTATCATAATAAATATTAATGAAAAAAGAAAGTGCATACTCGATCTCTTTGAGCAGATGTTTATTCTAAAATATCTAATAAGTAATTATTATTCCTATAAATTTTGTCTCTACTGAATCTTGAAATAATCGTTCTCGTCTTATTTTTTTAGGAGAATAGATTTTTTCTAAGAAAAATATAAATTTTTTTTTATAAATTTTTTTTGTGCTTGATAATGACTGACTTGAATTTAAACACTTGACTAATTATAAATGTGTATGATTCTGAAAGAGATCCTAAGTCTTGTAGACTTGGTATGATATTATTAGTTTTTATTGAAATGGAATTATTTCTTTATTAATTATCTTAGATAGGAATTTTGTATGTTTCTCTTTAGTACGTTTTATAGTGAATTAATTCAATGAGGACACTTGTATGATTTTAGTAGTTAGTTTATTTTATTTTATTATTATGAAAATGGTTGATTTCATCTCTAAAAATAATATTTAATAATTATTTCTGTTATGATTTTTTTGTGTAATGATTATTGTAATAATTTATATTATGATAATTCATAAAGATTTTAATCTCTTATTTTTTTATAATTTTTGTCAAAATAAAAATAAAAACCCAGTTAGGGCTTCTGCCTCGCACCACCATATGCATTATTGTGCGCATCACCACCTATCATTGCATACATGCTCACTTGAAAATTCGTGTTCACAAAAATCTTGTACCCGTGAGCACCGTTTCACACCAAAACATACTGATGACCTCATTGTGCCTGCTGCACCTGTGCTCATGTCCTCTCCTTTCGTGCTCATGCATTGTGTGTGTAGCGGTAAAAAATTCACTGGACACAATCTTCATTTTTATACTATCAATATTTGTAATATTTGTTCTGACTATTATTTGATAGTTTCAACTCTGAGAAAATATTCAAGATATTTCTTACTTGTGAAAACTTTATATTATTATCTGAATAAGTCATTCAATTCTAAGATTTCTAAGATATCATTGGATAAAGGGAGTTCTTTTTGAAATAGTGTCACATTTAAATTGTATTCTTAATATATTATGAGATCATGTAAAAATAGAAATAGTTTTTTTTTCAAATAATGAATTTTACATATAATTAGAAAAATCTTTAATAAAATAATAAAATAATAAAACATATCATAAATAATAATTATTAAAAGTTTTGATACATATGTAAGAATCAAATGAAAATAATTGCAAGGAACACTCTTTTTTCAGAATGTCAACTTTTTACATTGAATGCGGATCACATTGAAAATAAATTAATAAGAAAAAGTTCATTAAAGCCAAATATTCACTGAGCTTCTAATGGGTAGAATGAATTTTTTGACTGTCTAGAATACATATTTTTTAATGAAATATTAAAAATTCATCAATTTTACATGTAAATAGATAAGAGAAAATAAATTGATGTTCAATTTATTTACACAAGGAATGTTTGGAAAATAACATGCATAAAAAAGTATAAAAAAGTTGTTATTAATGTTATCAAGCCCTAGTAATGTTGCAACATTGGTTGGGTCAACCTATGTAACTTGAACCAAACCCAAGAAAAAATTTGGTTTGTGTTGAAATTTTTGTGAGTTTGGGTCAAGCTTGGGTTTTGTTTGGGTTGACTCTCCACTCGGCACAACTTGCTTTAGTTGCACCATTGTTTATATGCATAAAAACTAATTGTAATTTTTGTTGAGCGATGTTGGTAATAATATAAATTTGCTAGGAGTACTTTGTTTTCAGTGTGCTCCCATCAAATTCGGTGTTTGTCTTTTTGCTCATATCACTCAATTCTAAAACGAAAATTTATATGCTTATGAAAAAACTAAGGTTGTAGAACTTAAAATGAATCTACATCCAAATAAGTTTGATGATTAGTCAATTTTACTGAAGTTTTATGTTATATAAATATGAGATTTCAAATAAAAATTTAAAAATTAATAATTTTTTAATTATTCAATTCTAATTTATATTATATTGTTTGATTGTAATAATTGATGTAATCAGACCCAACTCGTAACCAACCAGATTGTAATCTGAGTTTCATAGTGTCAAATTGTGTTTGGCTTGGTTTGATGAATTTGGATTGAAATTCAAGTTGGGTCATAACTCGGGTTGACCTTTTTTGAATTTGGATTAGGTTTGGGTTGGCCCTCAACTCGATCCAACCCGCCCGAGTTGTTTTTCCTATGTCCTATTGCTCTAACATCGATATCATTGATTGTAGCAAGTCCAAAAACTCAACTCAAAAGGCAAAGAAAATGAGGAGCAAGTATGCTTGATATGATGTTTGTCTTCTTAGTTAATTATCCAGCAATTATAAGTGAAAGAAGCTAAAATGTGAGCTTAAATACCTGGGCCATGAAAGGTGCATATAGTATCAATAGAAAGAAAGTTGAGGTACTCTTTTATAAGTTAATAAGGAATATGTTTTCATGTTTTGTGATGATTCTAAGTAGAACTAGTAATATGTTGAATAGATTTATTTGTAAGATAATCTATTGTAATATTGTATTTAAATCTACTATTCTTTCAAGTATGACTTCTATTCACATAATTAGAGGTGTCAAATGGGACGTGTCGGGCTGGCCCGACTCATTTTTTGTGAGCATGACTGTGCTTTTGTGCCGGGCCAGGGATGACACGGTTACTGTTCCGTGCTGTGCCTGGCTCGACACGGTTTATTCAAGCCAGTCCTGGCACGGCATGCCGACTCGGCAATAAATTTATCGTGCCGGGTCAGGCCAATACAAGCCAAAACAGGCTCGTACGGGCTTGATTAATTTTTTTTTTATATTTTTATATATTTTAATTCTTGTATTAAACTATTTATAAAATATATATTATATATAGATAATGTTTAAAAATTTAAAATTTGTAACTTGAAAATTATTGAATATACAATATTAATAAAGTTTAAATTTTATTTATTATTTTTTAATAAATTTAGATTATAAAAATTATTAGAATTAAATTATTGAATTTGTAATGAAAAATTTAAACACAAATAAATAAAATAACAAATTTCGTTAAAAAAATTATAAAGTTACAAAAACAAAATCAAATTAAATATCCAATCGGCCAATAAATACCAAACCAAAGCAAATACAACGTAACGAATATAAAAAAGCGTTCAATCAATACAAAATAAAACATCAAAATCAAAAATCAAAATCAAGAATAACACAAATTATCAACTATGTCCGTGACTGTGATGTACCAAAAATCAAAATTAAGTGACAATGACAAATGACATGTGGCATGGCGTGGCATGGCGTGGCATGGCGTGGCATTGGCAACTGGCGTCTGACAATGGGTAGAGGCAACCGGCAATCACGTTAATCATCAATCAGCATATTATGATTATCATCAATCGAAATTTCAAAATAACTATCATATGGATCATCACCATCAAAAATTAAATCCTCCGTTTTTGCAATGGATGCAGTCATTGTTCCAGCTCTAGCACTATCTTGTATACTAAATCTCGAATCCTCCCAGTCCATACAAGCTAAGACCTTAATAATATCTAAATGTAATCTCAATCTCTTATCTAAAATTACGTTCACTGCAACAAAAAAAGCAGCATCCGATACTATGCTAGACACCTGAGGAGTCAGTAGATCCCATGTCATCTTAGATAGAATGGGAAATGTGGACTCATATGATTTCTACCACTGTAATATATCAAGATTTTTAGTATCAGAATGTGATAAAATTGAGTAATAATCAGTATTTAAGTACCGAGAAAACTCGTTCATATGTGATGATCCACCATGTCGTTTCCTCCTCCCTAATTGAATGGAAAAATCTTAATCTCTGAAGAAGCTATCGATGTTCGTTATCATAGTCTCACTACTATCACCACCATATCTAGTATCCTAGCATGTGAATAAGTCAGTTAATTTCTCGTGAATAATTCTTTCAGGTGGGCCTTGCAGGTTCATGCATGAGGAAATATAAGTCAAAACATTATTTATCCTTTTCATCTTAATTTTAGGGTTCATGCATGCTATGAGATAATAAAGAGATAGAATGGTGGACCGGTACTTTAAGTATTTGGTTTTCATCTCTGTAATCATATGACAAAGTGTCAGGTCAGCTCGATACTTTCTAAATATGCTACTAATATTGTATGCATCTGAGTGCAATGCAATTCGTGGGAGTATAAACTAAAGAATACATGTTCGTCGTGTCATAAAAAATTTTTAGGAATTTCATAAATGAAATTTTTGAAGTCCAGTCAGTATTGTCAATAATAAGTTCGTCACTCTTATTATTGACATAGTCGGATATCACGTGTTTGTTTCCAACACATAACTCCATCAACAGGTACGTGTAATTTTAACGGTGTCTCAGATTTGATTAAAATTTTTTCTTCGTAAGATTCACAAACAAACAAAAACTGTCAAATTTTTGTTGTTTGTGAGGAGTACGAATATATTTTATTGTATTACGTATATTATTCAATGTGAGGGAACATATCTTCATATCCGCATGTACAATCAGGTTAATCACGCGATACATGTATCAGACATGAAAAATCTTTTCTAATGGTGCGTCTCTAATATTTTTAACAAACATCTTAATTACTATTTCATTATTAGATGCGTTATCGAATGTGATACTAAATATTTTATTTTGAATTTTATATTCTTTAAAGATTTTCATCATACCCTTGCCTGTGTATTTTTTTCTTAGTGCTGTCGTGTTGACGGTGTGGGTGCGGTCGGTCTCGGTGTCTCGTGCTGGTGGGTTGTGCCACGGGTTACGAAACAGTGTCGGGTTAGGCACGGCACAAGGCCCGGTTGGCCTCGGCATGACACGGCATGATTGGTGTTGTGGTTGGGCACTGGCCTGGGCACAAAGCCCAGGCAGGGCTGAATCGTGCTATGCCTCGTGTCGGACTGGGCCAACCCATTCTGGTCGACACCCCTACACATAATTTATAAATGTGACAGATCAAACTAGCTCTTTGGTACTGTCTCTTTATGCTAACTAGATTGATCAGTTCATTGGCTTTACTACTCGATAATTGATGATAATCTCATACAAGTGAAAAGTTTTAAGTGAATTTAATGAAATTGTTAACTCTTTTATGCATGTGATGCAAATTATAAGTGATCTAAATATCACGTGCTTCATCATTTGTTATAAAAGAGCTAGAAGGTGTGTGCTTCCAGCATATTACCTGTGACAATTCATTTCTCTTGTTCTTTACTACTTGGTGTCTTTTAATAGTAAATTATGAAGGTTTTAGTGGCCAATAAACTAGATTTCAACTATTATCAATTAATTTGAATGAGTATCAATGTTCATTTTTACTAGAAATTGGGCTTGACCCGAATTCATTCCCAAAAGCTAGCTCAAAGTGAGAGAGAACCCAAATCATATATAAACTTTATAATAATTTAGAATTTTTTTGATGCACATCATATTTGACACCCCTCATTCCTATGGGTGAATATATGGAGTGTGCAATTTGGAAGATTAGACATATATGAGTAGCCCTCAAAGACATTGATTTCATAATAGAAATTGAGATTGAGCTGAATTCATCCCTAAAAGTCAGCTTAAATAGAAAGTGAATTGATGTCATAGATTAACATAATAACAACTTAAGAAATTTTTTAATGTAAGTTATATTTTAATTATTTTAATTAGATTTGTATTTCTTTAGGTCAACAAGTACATATTATCAAATAAAAGTGAATTTTGAGTGCATATAGCATATAATTTTGCACCCACCACATCTTGCATGCTTAGGAATAGGATTTTTGATTCATACTTGGATAATCATGGGTAGTATATCTTATTGATCTAGGAAATTCTCATAAAACAGTCCTTGATGAGGTCAAGGTGTGATGCCATCAGAGCTGCCAAAATTTTTCCACCTAGGAGGAAGAGCACCATTAGATAGAACATGAACCATGAGCTAAGACTGACCACAGGCTATCTAGGGTGATTGGTATCATCTAAGTTGAGCTAGTTTACAACTTCATAGATAATCCAAGAAGTTTGGTTATGTTAGAGTTAGAAGGTTATGAAATCCAAGACTCTGCGACAATCATGTCACTGGTGGAATCATTGGTTGGGTTTAAGGGGGGTGACAACCCAGAGACGAGATTTCCATTCAAAGGGTAATTATGGTGAAAAGTGAAGCAAACAAGGGGCTAATAACTAATAATGGTGCCAAAGAAGTTTCAAGTTGTATCCCTTAAGTCAAGGATGTTAAGGGCAAAAAAAAAAAAGCAGAGAGAATGCATGCTCATGATCAACTACTAGTGGATTGATTAATTAGCTGTGTCTGAATATAATGAGATGTGAGAGGCCCGGTGGTCTTTAATCTTTATAGATATATTTCGACTGATTCTTCAGTATTCAAGCATGTTGATCCCGATTAAGTTTAAGGAGTTAATTGCTAAAAAGTGTTTTCGTCAAATGTAAGTGATCTTTTTTTTATAATTATTTTCTTCTTATAGTTTTATACTTTTTCATGATGTATTGATATGTTTTATAATAATTTTATTGAAATTTAGATTAATATGCATGTTTATTTTTGATGAATAATTATTAAGTATTTAAATTTGATAGTTATTTTTTAAAAATAACTTCTGTTATTTTAGCTAGGACCCGGTGATATGTTGTCAGGGTCATTAGGCACTCCTCAACCACCACCATAGTTTGGGTCCTATTACTTTTCAAAACTAAAGGTATGTTTTGCTGATGATCAGAATAGGTCTTATGCATGGGCTTTGTCAACACCCACACCATGATGTGCCTAATATGTATATTTCACAAATATGAGCATGAATTGTGACATACTTTTACTCTTTAGTGGTACTAACATTGAGTAAGTAAAAGTGATATCTAAGTCTTGTGGCTATTGTTATTTCTATCTCGCATTTTTAGTACTCGATTTATTTTTTCTAGAAAATTATGTATGATGAATCATCTCATCTCGATCATAATAAATTATCACCTATTTTATTTTATTTATCAATTTTTGTGTGCTGTATTTGAATTGGGGCATACTTTTTCTTTTTATTCTTGATATAATCATTGTTATTGCAGTCTTCATTTGCACGATTCATGTCTGAAAATGGATTTGACACTTGGATTCTTGAAGTAAGAGGTGCTGGGTTAAGTATTCAAAGATCAAAGTCCAATGATATTAAGCATTCCACTGGGGTTGATTCCTTGCGTATGGATGCTGTTGCCAAGAATGTGAATGATGAAGCTTCCTTTACTGAGGGTGGCCCAGGTGAAATGATAAACCAGTCTTGTAGTTTTGAGATCTCTCTTTCCAAGAAGCCCCCAAGGCGTGTAGCAGTGATTTGGGATGAATCAAAGCTCGTGGCAAAGCTAACAGAAGTTTTTATATGTCTATTGGAAAGACTATCTGGATTTCTAAGTGAATGTCAATCAAAGATCATTTCTGCCAAGTGTTTCAATCAGATGTCAAAACTTCTGGAAGATTCTCTTCTGTCCGAATGCTTCGCAGATATGTGGGAAAAGATTTTGAGGTTATTGGAAACTCGACAGCACGCTAGTGTTGGTAGTCAGATTCACGGTCTCAATGATGGGCTTTTGGACATCATTGAAAAAGGTCAGAGATTTCCATTATTCAACCTTCAAGAGCGTCTTTCATTGCTGCTGGAAGATTTTCAGAAACAGCTAGACATAATTGTGAAGTATGACTGGGACTTTGATAATTATCTTCAAGAGGATGTTCCTGCTGCGGTGAGGTGACAGTTTTCTTCTGTTAATATGGCTTGAATTTGATTTGTATATTATATGGTCTGTTATTTGTGTTGATTTTCTCTTGAAGATAGAATATGTAAGGGCAGAAAGCAAGCCAAGAGATGGGAAGTTGTTTGCCATTGGGCACTCTATGGGAGGCATCTTGCTTTATGCAATGGTGTCCCAATGTGGTGAGATATCATTTTCCTGATCCTGCTGTAGTGAGTGTTGCTGATGCATGATAACATCTCATTGTGTTCATCAAATAGAATGAAACCCTAGTCAAATCTGAATAACATTGGAATAAAATTTATTAAAAATTTGGAGTTTTTGATTATTTTTTGTCCAAACTCAATTTGGGTTTTACTTCTCTATTCTCGTCAATCTCATTTGACTTTGCTCTTGTGATTCTTCATTATTATTTTTAAAGTGTATATATTGTATAGTTAGGATTGATCATACGAATCCTAGTTCTCTAAGTATTATAATCAATGCACAAACATAACTAATGCATATCTTATTTTATCTTGATAATTCACATTTTGAATAGCACATATATATTTTGTATAATTTTTATTAATTTATCTGTCTAAATATTTTTTATTTGGAGTTAATGTGATTTTATTTGATATGTTCAATTCATTTATTGTCTTGCTTTAATTTTTTTCTTTTTAAGTATAATCATCATTAACCAATATTTATCATAACTACTTTGAACTGATTGTATAACTTTTATTTTCCCAACCAATTATGTTAAAATATATTCTATTCAAGTATAATATACAATTTTTTTTTAAATTTCATTCTTGCTAGTAAGTTTTCTTTTTACATTTAATTTTGATGTGATCATTACCTTTCTTGAATGATCTGTCTTTCTTCTAAGTGTGGGATGGTGTATTATTTGCAGGCTGTGAAGGAAGGGATTCTGGATTGGCTTCCATTGTCACTTTGGCATCCTCGCTTGACTACACCTCTTCAAAATCGCGACTCAAAATGCTAGTGCCTTTTGTAAGACCATTTTCTTATTTGAATTTGAAATGTTTTTTAGTGAATTGTTGAAGAAATTTTTTTTTTTATTTTGCACTGCAGGCAGATCCTGCCCATGCTTTAAATCTACCTGCTGTTCCCTTGGGATCACTGTTGTCCGCAGCGTATCCTCTTTCTTCGAGACCTCCATATGTCTTGGGTTGGCTTAATCATATGATATCGGCAGATGACATGATGCATCCAGATTTGTTTGAGAGGCTTATCTTGAACAACTTCTGTAAATAGTTCCTCCCTCTCCATTTTGCCTATATAAAAAAATTTTAGTAATTTTTATTTTTAAATGGACACTAGAGTTGGAAAATGAAATTGTTATTGATATTAAGGGGACATGCAAGGCAAAACAACACTTGTGCAAGTTTAGGCCCTCAAAACTGATATTAGTGGGTGGCATTGTCCATTTGCAGGTACTGTACCCTTCAAACTCATATTGCAGCTTACATCAGCTTTTCGAGAAGGTGGTTTGTGTGACCGGAAAGGTCATTTTTTCTACAAGAGTCATCTTGATAAAAGTGTTGTCCCTGTTCTTGCCCTAGCAGGAGACCAAGATCTAATTTGTCCTCCCGAAGCTGTCCGAGGCACGTTTTAAAGCTTACACACATAATGGTTTACAGCTCATTTATGTAATTTATATTTTTTATGTGAATGCCTTCAGAAACTGTTGGGCTAATTCCCAAACATTTGGCTACTTTCAAGATGTTTGGAGAACCTCTAGGTCCACATTATGCGCATTATGACTTGGTGGGAGGACGCTTGGTAATTTACTTCTGCTAAACTTCTCTTCCAGATGGACACTTGTGGCCCACCTGGTCCTGGCCCATCTGCTTCTGCCTAGGCCATGCTTTATCTGCCCCTAGCAGTTTTTTTTTTTTTTACTAATATTAAAAAAAAATTAATTAAAAAACTAGGCAGCTCAGCCAGCTCAACCTGGCCCAACCAAGCCATGCTGGGTTTTGCTTGGAATGGCAACTACGGACCTGAGGCATGTTTAGGTGCTGCCATGGTGGAAGTTTATCATAATCTCTAATTGTTTATCATGATCTTTAGTATTGTTTCTTGTGCCCTTTTCTTATTTCAGGCCATGAAGCAAGTTTATCCCTGTATAATAGAATTTCTCGCCCGTCATGATTCAATATGATCTCTAAGATGAATGAAACTGTTTGAATTTATCCTGTTGCATTGTTTATTGTGATCTTAAAAGTGAATCTGTTAAAAGCAGATTCAAAGATGTAAGTAATAGTGATTCTTTATATAAATTTGGACAGTTTCCTGAATTATGAAGTCTCTTTGAATTTAATAAAGCTGGTTAGTTCATGTTTGAACAATAAATGTTAACACAAAACATTAATATTTTTTTTTGAACTTAATTTGTTTTGAAGTCTGTTATTCTTTTGTTCATCTTGATTTTCTTTGATTTTGATGTATAATCTAGTTTTTTTTACCCGATGTTTTTTCATGTCAGATTGATACCTCAAATAGTCACTAGGGCCTCGGGGTATGAATATAGATATCCTTGTCCTTGTGCTCAGAGGTGTGTAACTAGAGTTGACAAATGGGCCTGCCCGGCTCGGCTAGGTTTGAAGCATGGCATGGTTCCGCCTGGCCTGGCACGGCACGGCACGGGAATGACTCGTGCCTGTGCCCGTGCTGTGCCGAGGCCAACTGGGCCTCGTGTCATGCCAGTCACGGCCTGGTACCGATGCCCGTGGGCACGGTTACTTGGTACGAGCCGATAAACTGCCCAAGACCATGATGGATCCAAAAATTCCGTTGGGGCGTCAGGCCCCAATCTGGACCCTCAGTTTTTTTGACTTGAGTCTGAATACACCCCCAACGGTAAAATTAAAAAAAAAAAATTAAAAATTTGAATGTAAGTCATTGAATTTTGCCTCCAACTACTATGAGGAAAAATTTGACCGCGCATATGATTTTGCCCCAAATAAATCATAAAAAATATTAATAAAATCAAAAAAAAACTTTTTAAAAAAAATACTTTTTAATAATCTATAAACCCCCTACCCCACTCTAATATTTTATGTAGGGGTGTCAAACGGGCCGGGCCGGGCCGGCCCGGCCCAATTTTTTTGGGCACGAGCGTGCCACCGTGCCGGGCTAGTTACTGTACTGTGTTGTGCATGGCCTGGCACGGTTTAAACTAACCGGGCCCAGCACGGCCCGCAGGCACGGCGGGCCATGCCGTGCCTTGCCGGGCCAGCTCGGGCTTGCCTGTCAGAGTGGTTCGGGATACGGGGGACCGCGGGTCGGGTTGAATCAGACCCGACCCGCGGTCTTTTTATGCGGGAGGGGCATCGTGGGGTCGGGCTCATGGGACACCCGGCACGGGACAAACCAGTGCCGGTGTGCCGTGCCGCAAGCTGAACCGTGCCGGGTCAGGCACGACATGGGCCCGGGCACGGAATTTTTACGTGCCGGGCCGGCCCAGGCACGGCTGAACCATGCCGTGCCTCGTGCCGGGCCGGCCCAGTCCGGCCCGGTTGACACCTCTATATTTTATGGCTTTCAAAAACAAAAATCTCTCAATTTTATTCCCTCTCTATCTCTTTCCTAAATTTCTCTTGAGATTTTGGCTCGGTTTTTAAGGGTTCACAACTCAGACTGGTATTGGTTGGTGTTTGGATTGAATTTTGGATTTGTGGTGCATGTGTTTTATGCTACTTTACGGGTATTTTATTTTTTTAATTAGTTTAACTGTTAACTTAATTTTAAAAAATATTAGTATTTCTATTTATTATTTAGTAGTCTTTCACTTTCTCTCTCTACTCTACCGTCTTGTCTAAAAAAATGAAAATATTAATTTAAATAATGAAAACGAAAGTAAATTAAATTTTAAAAATAAAAATTCTACTCAAAGGTTAGAGGCTGTTGAAATTTTGGTTTTTTCGGTCATCTCAACTCAAATATCTAAAAAATAAAAAATTAGGATTTCAGTAGTTGGACTTACTAAAATTTAATAAAATAAAAAAATATTAGGGGTACTAAAGAAGAATTGGCATATTATAAATATTTTAAGAAAATTTTAAGTTGTAAGAGCGCATGTGTGACTGGACATCTTAAAAGGCATGCTAAACTATGCACAAAAAAAATGATCTTTGGCAAATCAAACTCAGTAGTGGATTTTTTTGGTTGAATCCAGTTCAGTCTTAAAGTTTACTTCCTTCATATATTATAGTGAGTTGAAAAGGAAAGACATGACTAAACTGATCATCACGTTGAATCTTTTGATCAGATTTTTGGAGGATCCAAGGGTAGTGAGTATCATGCATATATATTTTTAGCATGCATATCGTAGGATTTCTAGGTTTATATCTAGGAATGACATACTTAAATAGTATAAATTAGAAAAATAAATAATAATTAATGAATATATGACATATAATATAATAATATTCATGATGTCCGTTATTTGGATTAGTCATGACGATGCATCTTATGCATGCCTTACCACTCACTATGTAGATTCAAAATGGATTCTAAATAAAAAAATTTAGGATTCTCTGAGATTCTTTAACCTCATGATGACCTAATTATTTTTGAGTACATGATGCAGATCTATAGAGAATATAAAATTTAAAATAAAATTTAGTATCATATTTGATAACGTAGCTAATAATGAAGTAGCGTTTAACATATTTGTTAGGAATATTAAAGATAGACTATTAGGAGAGATTTTTCACGTTAGATGCAGGTGTCATGTGATTAGCTTAATTGTACAAGTGAGGATGAATGTGTATTTTCTCATTTTAGAAAATATACATAATTCACTAAAATACATTTGCATATCTTGCATACGACAAGTTTCAGTAGTTTCTATTTGTTCACGAATCTTGAAAAGAAAAAATTCCAATCAAATGTGAGATATCATTGGAATTATATTTATATGATATTTGAGTCGTGTATTGAATACGAAACGTGATATCCGGCTATGTCAATAGTAAGAGTGACAAATTTATTATTGATGATAATGATTGGTATACATGAATTTCATTTTTGAAATTATTAAAGATTTTTTATGATATAACAAACACATGTTCAACGATTTATACTTCCATAACTTGTAGTACACTTAGGTGCTTATGCAATATTAGTAGCATGTTTAGGAAGTATCGAGCTGGCTTGATACTTAGACATATGCTTACAGAGATAGAAATTAAGTACTTAAAATACTGGTCTACATTTTATCTCTTTATTGTATGGCTGCCTGCATGGATTCTAGGGCTAAGATGGAAGTGGTAGATAATATTTTGACTTATATTTTCTCATGCATGAACCCGAAAGACCAACCTAAATGGTTCATTCATGAGAAGTTGATTGAGTTTTTTACATACTACGATACTAGGTATGGTGATAATATTAGTGAGTATCCAAGTACGAAAATAGATATCATATTCAGAGATGACTTTTTTATTCAATTTGCGAGGGGAAAATGATATAGTGGACCATTAAATAAGAGTGAGCTTTCTTGATACTAAGATGCTGATCACTGCTCAGTCATAGCATATTTAGATATTAAGAATCTTAATATATTATAATGGTAGAAATCATACGAATCTAACTTTTCATGTGCTATCTAGGTAGATACATGATCTATTAACTCTTTCGGTGTTATGCGTAATATTGAAGTTTTTTTTCTATTATAGTGAATATAATTTTGGATAAAAGATTGAAATTACATTTAGATATTGCTGAGGCTATAGCATGCATGAAAAATTGTGTGGATTCGAACTTAGGTATCCAGGATTGTGTTGGGATTGAGACTACATCAAAAATGAAGGAGTTAATTACTGTTGATGATCAATATGATAGTTTTTTTGATATTGAGGATGATAATAATATGACGATAGATAATTTTTGATGTTATCACTTGAGTTTGATGCCTGATGTTTCACGATTGTTAGATTGTGACACTAATGTTATGCTTATGTTTGATTCTAATTTTTGATTTTGATGTATTTATTTTTATTTATATTGTATTTGATTTGGGGTTGTCATTTATATTTCAAACTTATTGTGTTTATTTAATTTATAGTTGTGAATAATGTTTGAAAGTTGAAATTTTGAATATTTATTTTTTTTATTTTTATTTGCATTCAATTTAAATTTTAATTTATATTTAAATTTAAATATTTTATTAATTCATATCTAAATTATAATTTTAATTAATAAAAAGTAAAAATAATAAATATTAATTTTTTTTAAAGTATTAAAAATATATAATTTATATTTTAATAATTTTTAAACATTAACTAATTAATTATTATATAAAAAAATAACATACTTTAAAAGAATTATTAAATTAATAATTTTTTAAAACCAGCCTGTACGGGCATGATCGGGCACGGTTAACAACTGCCAGGGCCTATGGGCCATGCCGGGCCCGGCCTGAAGAAATCATGCCGGGACAGGCATGGTAGCCCGGTTTGGCTGTATAAAACTGGCCTGTCCCGCCCCGGCCTGCCTCGGCCTATTTTACACCTCTATGTGTAACTCATGAGGATTGAACTAATTTGCCCAAGGAAGCATGAATTTTGCATCCCCGTCAGTTGGACTACATGTGCCATTGGTGGATGTATGATCTAGTTATACAAGAATGTATATATGGAATTGAGTCGTAAATAAAGTGGCCAAGTTTCTAAAATAGACAAACAAATCTAATAAGTGTTGGTGGTGGTGGTGGAAAAGTATTAATTTTGAATTTATTGACATTTCCTTATGATAGATTACTTGGCAAATGTCCTTCATTGCAGCCTAGTTAGTAATGGTCTTTATCATTTTTCCAACACCAATGGTCATCCTCCCTGAGCTTTTTTGAGCATTAGCATAGTTTTAAAAAGTGCAAAGCGCACCAAGGCGCAAATGTTTATTGGAGCCTTGAGGCCCACGGCGCAAGGCGCACATAAGGCATGAGCTTTTGTGAAGTGAAATGTGACTTTAGATGCACATAATTTTTTATTAAATGTGATTTTATTGATAAAAAAATAAATGTTCCTAATATTTAAATAAATTTTGATGAAAAAAATAAATTAAATTATATAAATTTTAATGCATAATTACAAATTTTGAGAATAAATATATTTTTTAAAAAAACTATAGTATATAAGGCGCGTCTCTTCAGTAAGGCGTATGTCTTGGAAGGCGAGGCGCTATAACTAGGGAGTGATTGTGCCTTGAGCCTTGGTGCACCTAAAGCGCGCATTTCACAACGATGAGCATTAGTATATATTTTTTTGATCTGTGACATTGTCGACTTAGGCCATGCTTCTCCTCAAGTTTTTCAACGTATTATCTTTCCATAAACATCAAGTTGATGAAATAAAGAAGGTTGTTGTGTTCTTCGATTCTCACATAGCCAATGATCCATACTTTGTTGTTTAGCAAGTCTTTTTTTGTTACCATATTAATGAGGTCCAGCTTTGATAGATACTCAGTGCTCTATTAATTTCCTAGACAATTTTTCAAATCTTATACTATTTCTTCCAATTAAATGGAAGTTTCTTGTTTTTTTATCATCCTCCTCTCTCCCCAATCCACTGCATTCTATCCCTTGGTCCATGTATAGGCTTCAAGGTTCTAGGGTTGGAGTAGATAGGGCTCTTGTCCAAATAACATGATAGATCCATCTGACATGCATCTTGGAGAGCATATCTAGCACCCACGTGGATCAAATTCATGATATTTAGGTAACAATATTCATCATTTTTGTCAACTAGACTTTCATGTTGATAATTGAAGTTTGATGTTAATGATGTTTTTCTTCTTTTTCACTGTTATGTTGAAATACATCTTGGGTATAAAACACAGATAATACAGTCTGATTGGAACCACATGACAAGTTGTTCCCTTATCAAATAATATACAAACAAGCCTTTTATCTTTCTTTTTTACAAGTCTTCAAATGTGCATGTTAGACTAATCTTAGACCATATAACAAATATAAATTAATATTTCAAAGTAAATCATATATTTTCATCGGTTATAATGTTCATCACCATGGGTTCATATGTTATAGCTTATCAACTGGATGTGTTTATATCTCACATCATGTCTTTATTGATTAATATTTATTTCCTAACTAGAAAATTTCTTCACCCCTCATGTAACCTTTCGTGGTAGTACAGTAATATAATGTAGTGTGCTGCCATTATTCTTTGCAATGCATTGGCACATGGCCACTACTGGCTCCATCTTCAAATAGCAACATTATTGGATTCCACTAAATCTACAGATTAATAAAAAAAACATATTAATGAAACCATACAGCCAGCTAAGGCAAATTGGTAGTCAAAGGTTTTCTTCAGCAAACTGTGAATTTTAATCCAACTTTCAGCCTTGTTGTCAACCATGCTACTATCCGTATTGTCTTATCCATTAGTTTTTATTTTGATTGGCAAATTAGGCAATTTGATATCCAAGATGTCTTTTTTTTTGGATGTAAAATTAGAATTATATATGTCACAACCTCAAGTCTATGTTCATCCAACAAATCCTCAACTTTTTTGTAGGTTGCATAAATCATTATATGACCTGAAAGAAGACCCATTGGATTCTTTTATCTAGCTGATGATTACGAGAAATTGGATTCCATGATAACAAGATTTACACTTTTTGTTAATGCCTGTTGGCACTAACATAGTACTATTGTTTGGAAGAATGTTCAGTAGTTTGTCAATGCATGCAATCTTTGTTAATTGTCTCATAAGCATATTTTCCCTTCTTGTTTTGAGTTGGAGACCTTCAGTAAAACCATCTCTGCACTTGCATAAGCATAACTAACCATCTTGGAGACTCATCCATTTTTATAACCTGTTAAGTATTCACCATGGTTGGTAATTTGCATTTTGTAGTAATTTCTCCTTAATGAGGAAAATGGGAGAAGGGTGAGAAAAGTCTCACATGATGTGCGTAAAAATAGAAATGAAAAGTGATCATCAGAATCAATCTACTCAATCTTGCTTATCACCTTTTTTTATTATAATATCTTCTCAAAAGATAAATTAATGAAAGAAAAAATATAAAATGAAAAAAAAAAAAGGGTACCTGTCACATGGCTCACACGTGTATGAGTCTTGCAACTTATTTAAAAGAATATCACATAATACTTAACATTTATTCCCTTAATGTAATATTTTTCATGTCCAAGAATTTTTTAGAAATTAGTATATTTCTTCATAGGTAGAGACTTGTGAAAATATTAGCTGCTTGATCTTCAGTCTTGCATTAGCTTAAATATATTTATTTTTGTTATATTGTATTGTTAATGAAATGATATCTTAAAAGAATATCTTTTGGTCTACTTTGATGAATAAAATCTTTGGTAATAAATATAATAGATTTATTATCACAGTAAATGCTTGTTGTTTTAGTATTCTCTTCATTATTTTCTTCATAATTCTCTTCTATCAGATAGCTTGGAATTGGTTAGCGAGGTAACAAAACATTCAACCTAAATAGTGGACAAGAAATCAGAGTGTTTTTCTTTGAAGCCAAAGATATAACAAATCCAACAAAAAAAAAAAAAAAACATCTTGATGTGCTCCTAAAGACTGGCAACCCTTCTTGCAGTTCTGAGATGATGATTTGTGAATGCATAAGCTGAGGCAACAAATTCATAGCATAAATAATGTCTGGTCTAGTGGCAATAAGATGAAGGCTGTCAACCAGATTTTTGTAGACTTTCACTAGCAACTCTTTGGTTTTGAATTTTTGATTTGCAATTAGTGGAGTAGAAACTATATTGTAGTTGGTCATCCCAAATTTCTTTAAAATTTTATGGAGATATATGTGTTGGAAATTAATAGTTTCAAGCACCTGGCTTTAATATCAAATATTAAGAATTAGAAATCCCAAACATTTGACTCTGATACAAATTATAGAATTTAGAGATATCTTGGATGATCTTCAATGCATGATGTTAGGAATCATGAAAATAGTAATTCTTTGATATTAAATGGCAGAATCTTATTAATATTTGAAAGAATCCGTTTTATATACTAGGATGATTGTTGAGGCCCATGATTTCAGAGGAAGGGAATTAACAACAAATAGAACTTTTATAAAAGGAGCACACACATTCCATGAGAGATCTTGTAGAAGAGGCACAAATAAACTAGAAGGGAAGATGGAGAGAGAGAGAGAGAGAGAGAGAGAGAGAGAGAGAGAAGAGAAAAGGTAGAAAAGAGGAAAAATTCTTACAAAACTCATGCTTTGCAGCATTGTAATATTTTTGTTTCACTTGTCTTTTTTATTTTTATTTTTTATATTTAATTTACAAGCTTTTATATCTTACATTGAAGTCATAAGGTGGGACAATATATAACATATCGTAGCTTAATTCAGTACATTATCCTAGATAACATGCCATTGATCTTACATTGAATTTTTAAATCATTAGCCTTAATAACATAAAATATATTGAGATTTCAATGATGTCTTGATACCATAAAACATTGATTGTAATATTATAATACATGTCGCAACTTAAGTTTAGTTGTGATTTCATAATACATGTCGTGACTCCAAAATTCAATCTCTAGTTGTAATCATTTAACATAGGTTATGTTTTCATTCATGTTGTGACTTCAAGATTAAGGTCACGACTTTGAACTTTAGCAGCTATTTTAATTTTAATCCAATCATGGCTCTACATAATATGGGGTAATTCCTCCGTAAAAATTCTAGATTTAGTCTAGGCATAACTTTATAGAATATAGTCAAAACATTTTTTCAATATAGTCTTTATCAAATAATCTTTATTCATAGATTTAGTCTTTATAAAATAATCTTTATCATGACTTGAAACTTTTTTGTACTCATAATCTTTATTAAATAATCACCCGCATTTTTTTTCGCGTCAATTTTTTTTAACCAAATTAATTTTTGGTCAACATTCTTCCTGATGAAATGATACTAAATATCAATGTGTTTTGTTCTTGTATGGAAGATTGAATTTCTTACTAGATAGATGATATTTTGATTGTCATTTCTAAACTTAAGTTTGTTTGCTTGAAATCAAGTTCTACACATAATAATCTTATTCAAATAAATTTATTACTCATCCAATCCATAGAATCATCATACTAATTAAAAATATATTTACTTATGGACGTTTGGATATTCGCATCTCCATATCAATTAGCATCAATCAGTTCATTGATTTCAAAGTTCTCCCTGTTACTTTTTTTTTTTACTAAACTATAATACATAATCAAGAGTTTTGCAGAGATAAATATGTATTTTTTTTTAAATTACATTACAATGCTCATTTCTTAGATTAGATATAAATCTCCTCAACATTCTCAGAATATGTGAAGTCATTTCTTATACATATCATGATATTTATGATGCTCTTTACATTGACATATAGAATGAGGCATTGTTCTTCCTTTTCTAGCAGAGTAGGACTATTCGATTATCATATTAATACTAGTCATCATTGTAGTTGTTGGATTATAATTAGACATATGTGTTTTTGAAGTATGTTTTTCATATACCTTTGTTGTCTGAGATACAATGTCATCTTCTTTTGATCTTTTTAGATCTCCATGCAAAATATATGATTCGCTTTCTTAAGATTAGTCATCAAATTTCTCAGCATGTAATCTTTTTATTGAAATAATTATGTTTATATTATTTTTCATTAATAGCATATTATTTACATACAAAGTTAGAATAATAAAATTTTCTCCTAACATCTTAGTGTAAACATAGTGATCAATCTTATTCTTATATATATTGAATCCCAACTACAAGACAGATGCATCAAACTTTTGATATCATATATGAGGAGATTGTTTGATCTATACAAAGAATTATTGAGTTTGTATACAAAGATTTCTGTCTTTCACCGTGAGCTAAGTTGGATGTTTGATGATTTTTTTTTTAGTTATTGTAAAGAAATATTATCTTTATGTCTAATTATTTAATTTTTAGGTCATACCTTGTAGTAGTAGCTAACACTACCTAGATTGAGATTATCTTTGTAACTAGTAAGAAGATCTTATCATATTAAATGCATTCCACTTTAGAATACTCATTGGAAATTAGGCATGCTTTATATTTCTTTATTTTTTCATTAATTTTTGGTTTTTTGTAAACTCACTTTTATCCTATTGCCTTATGATTTGATTTGCATACAATTTAACAAGATTTCAAGTTTCATTCTTTTTTATATATTATAGTTTCTCCTTCATGACTTGTTATCATTGCATTGATTTCTTAGAGACCTTGGCCTCCAACATAGTAGTAGGCTCATCTCAGATAGAATATTAAGCAATGTATATCTTACAAACATATTTAACGGGTGAATTTCTAACTCTTGTAGACTTTTCAATGTATGCATTGTCTCAATTATTTCTTCAATAGTAATATCAGGGCTTGATTATGATAGTTCTTTCTTAATTGATTCACCCTTGTCAAAAACTTTCTTTGCATTGAGAGCATCTCCAACCACACTCAACAAAATAACCAATCAAAATATATTTAAATATTCAATTCAGTATTTTAGTTAGTAACACTTCAAAATTTACTCCAACCAAGCTCAGCAAAATACCGGAGGTGTGGCGTGAAGTTGGGTTTTTGTTGCTGCCAGTGTCGATGGAACTAGTGGATATTGAAGACGGCCAAGAATTTTTTAGGAAAAAAACAATTTTCTGAGCGATAAATGCTCGCTACATTTATCGAGCGAGAAGTCGAGGGGGGCAAAAATGCGTGCGGGATAGCGAGCGCGTTGGAGTCCTAATTTTCTAACCACGCTCAACAAAATATCAAAAATACCATTTTTAGCGAGCCCGCTGGAGATGCTCTGAGTCACAAAATTATAAATTTATGGTGTTACTATGGGCAAGTCACGACTTTATGTCTCTACATTGCGACATTGATCTGAATCACACCATCATATTTCAATGCTACGATATGAGTCTGTTCTTCACAAATTTGTAATTATGTAAGATTATAGCTATCTCTTTTGTATTAATATTTTCAAACAATATCTTCTCAATGTGTTTGCACTGACACTCTCTGAATACATCTCTGCTATAGAAGACTGTTATTGTATCAAGTTTGTAATGTTTAAAACCCTTGACATATTCCTTTTAGCTTTTAATTGTATACTTTTTTGATTTTAAGTCTAGCTTGTTTATTTTTTCTTTTAGTATATGAACATATGTATCATATTCAAATACTCTCATGTATGCTACATTTAGTTTTCTTCCATACAACATCTTAAATAGTATCTGATACTTCACTACAGATGCAGGAGTGCAATTTTTTAAGTGCATGATGTAGCAACAACTTCATACCATAACTTTAGCTCCAAACTCACTCAATCATGCAACCACTTTTCTCTATTAATATTTTTTTTTCAACCTCTTAGCCATTTAACTTTGATGCGATGTCATCCTGATCGTGTTATACCTAATAATTATTTGCTCAACATAGAATTGATTAATCTAAAATAATAAGTCTCTTTCTCTACATGTTAAATTTTTATCCTTCTTGAATTAGTTCTCTACTAGTATTCTGAACTATTTGAATTTATTCAAAATATTGGATTTCTTTTGAATGAAATAAATTAACACATGCATAGAGAAATCATCAATGAATGATACGTAATATTTTGATCTCTCAAGTGACTTCATGTCTTAGCATTGTGATCTTGAACTTGGTGGCGACATTGAATTCCATTGCAATGTAATATTTTCATGTCGTGATTGGATGCTGTTGTCTGTATATTTTTTCATAGAAACAAAGGATTTCATTTCAACTATGACGGTGCTTACCAGTAGTTTATCCAAACTTTTATATCTAACTACATGAGTAATTATTATTTATTTTCATGTCATTTTGTAAGATTTGTCATTACAATAGAACTTCACTTCAACATTTGTTAACACAAATTTTGCTCTTGGAATAAATTTGAAAGTTCTATTATGCATCTTAATATTCACATCCCCATAATCAACTATCTTAATTGTCAAGTTATTTTTTCATAGGCACATCTTTTTCATCATAAGATTCATAATGATTGAATTAATTTTGATGATGAGTTATGTGACATGACCCACCTGTGTTGATGAACCATGTGTCCTAATCAATACGAGTGACATATATCTCAGGAAAATGTCGGTATTCACATGTGGATTGCTCTTTGATTGCAAAGCTAGCTCTCTTTTGAGTCACAACTTATGGTAATGACATTGTTACTTGAGTTGATATTCATTCAAGTTTCCAACAACTCTTGAAATGCTCAAGTCTACTATAATTTTAATAATATAATTTACAATTTATTCATATTCTATGATCTTCAATCCTCCTTCCAAATAATACATTCTTAAACTTTTTTTTCATATTTTTTTTATATACTATAATAATAGAGCTATAAATACTATCTCATAAGATAATCATGTTACACTATTTCTAATAGAGATAATCAGAGTATCCCATAAATCATGTTGTTACCAAAAGAGGGCGGAAGCCTTTTTATGATCATTGAGCTTATAACCAACAAATGAAGTTGATTGATCAGTGTTTATAACTCATGTATATATAAGGTAAATAAGTCATCCTCCTCCATGATAGTTGGATGATCAAAACTTCTTCATAAAGAATAATTAATTGACCGACAACTTGCTTTGATAGAATATATTCAATTTTCTCTACAAGTCATTTATGATTCTCTCACCAGAAATATTCATCAATATTATATCGGCTAAATATTGCCAGATCAAGCATTTTGATCTCTAATTTATCTTGCCCCACTTGATAGTATTTATAGATGATGTCTTTAATTTGTAATCACTCGTTGTTATCTTCAAAATTTTTATCTTGGACTAATAACTCTTATAAACAAATATATCATTTATCTTCAAACTCATTATTCTCTGATGTACACTCTGATAGTCCCTTTGAAATTGAAACACATATCTTATACATACTTTTTTATCAAACCATGACTTTGATACCAAATATTAAGAAACACATGTATAAGTCTTTAAATATTAACCTAAAAAACTCTTAAATTTAAGTTCAAGTCATGACATATTATACCATTTTGCAACTTCATATTCATGCTGCAATAATAGATTGCAGGTCATAACTAGAATCCTCAAGTTACCAATCAACACAATGCAAACTATATTGTAATTATAATTATATTATAGCTTAAGTTGAGTTGTGATTTTATAATACAGATCATGACTCCAAAGTTGTAATTTTCAGTAGCAACTTCACTTAACAAGATACTCCATTTATATCATGACTCCAAGACATAATTTATGATTTTATAGAACATATTTTTATGTTTTAGTCCAATCGTGACTTCATAGAATAAGACTGTGATCTTATTACATATTTTCTAGCATTAGTCTAGTCGCTACTCTATCAAACATGAATGTGGATCCACTGTAGATCTTCTAGCTTTAGCTGAGTCCCGACTTCATAGAATAGGGCTGCTACTCCACAACACAAACAATTTTGAAAGAAATGTGAGTCAAACCTAACACAAACCTTTTAAGAAGACAAACTTCTTAAAAGACATTATTAGTTTTTTATTAATGTCAAATTGGTTTAGCCCTAGCATGTAAACTTCCTCATTTAGATATCCATCCAAAAAACATTATTAATGCCTAATTGATGCAAATGACAAGGTTTTGTAGCAATAGCAGAACGAAAAAATCACATAGTGACAAGTTTACCCACTAGTGAAAAATTACTGGAATTGTCTTTTAATTCAACTTGATTGCATACCTTTGCAACTAATCAAGCATTGAACATGTCTCATGTTAGGAGGCTATTTCACATAGTGACAAGTCACCTATTCATTTTAATCCAATTTTCTTCTTTTCACAAGGGAAAGGTGTTATGCTTAATGTATAATTGATGTCAAGAGGATCTTATTCATGATCCACAACTTTAACCCATTCAACATATCTACTAGCTTGATTGTATAATCTAAGTTCTTGAATTAATAAAACATTAGAAAGAAAATTCAGATGAATAATAAAAGAAAAGGTGAGATCTTCTGTACCGAGCCATTGGAAGTGAATCAAACGGTCTGGATCCTAACATATTTTTATTTTTTTTTGTTACTCGCCCATTAGAAACAAGAATTGAGGCCCCTGGATGGTCTAGAAGCTTTGGCTCGGAGTAGGGGCTCGGCCGTGGCAAGGATGACTTGGTCAGGTTGGGGCCTGGGGGCGTCCACTTACACATGGGGTGTGCCACGCAGACTTGCTCAGCCAACCACATTGCGGGTTGATTAAAAAAACCTGCCAAGTGTACGAGGTGGGGTGGGCAGGTTTTTTTTTGAATAAAATAATAATTTTTTAAAAAAATCAGGCAGGATGGGTGCGTTTCAATTGGACTACTCTCAATACCCTATCCGAGGTCCGAGACCTGGTATACGTGTCGTTAGACCTTGCTTGTGGGCCATGCACTCGTGTTATGCATGGCCCACCCCGAGGCTTGAATTTGCTTGGCCCAGCATGGCATGAGCTGTGCCTTGGGTCTGCATGACCCAAATCTTGGCATGGTTTTGGACCATGCTGTGCTGAGCCAAGCACGGTTAAACTAGGCTATGTCACAGGCTGTGGGCTGTGTTTGGACATCTGACCTATTTGATACCTTTATTTCTAATTCTACTTCTGCTATATGAAATTCAAAAATTTTTAAATGTAAAAAATATCACCTATTAATGTTCAAGTCTTTAACTTCTATCGTAAAATTTATAAATTTTGATATTTTTGCATCCATGATATCTTGAACAAAGACTATACAAAAAGTAAGCCTTTAGTATTAAAAATTCTTTAGCTTGTGGCATTTCCAAAATAATTAACAGAGATTGCACTAGAACTAATTATTTTGGTCTGAAGAATGTTTGTTTCCTATCATCATTAAATTGTTTCATCTATGGCCATGAAGACAAAATCTTTCGACATTTATAGATTTTTTGGCATATTATCTTATTGAGGTGTATAACAAAATTCATATAAGATATAAAATTTGGTAGTTTACTAGAAACTGTGAGCTAGGCGCTTTGTCACTATCTTTATTATTGGGCTATGACTTTGTTGTTTTAATATTTATCTTTGGAAGGTCACTTTATTCTATCTCTTGATTATATCTCATGCCTAAATTTGAGTATTTAACAAAAGGTGTCAAAAGTGCTATGCCATGTTGGTAACTTGGTATGACCTATTTGAGTGGCACGCTCGTACCACTGTACCATGTTGGACATAGCATGGGAACCAGCCAGCCAACTCGATACGACATGGTAGGCCTACATCATGTAGGGTTGTGCCAGATCATGCTGGGCCTAGAGTGGACCATGTTGGTTTGTGCAGCACAAAGTGATATTTTTTTGGCCTTAATCATAAATCCTAAGACTTGAGACTACCTAAGAGTAGACAATATATTTTTTTATAAATATAAATTTATTAATTAAAAATATTAATATGTAAATTAAATAAAAAAAAATATTAAAATTTAAATTGAGAAAAACTGCAAAGTGTAATTTAATATTCAATACAATATATACTGCATATATTTTACATTAGTCATCAATAGAGAAATCACAAAAGTGCATAAATTAAAATAAAATAACAAATATAAACAAACAAAAATATTGTAGAATACTATAAGTATGATATGAGTTAATATCATCAACAATTAAATATCAATTAGTATTTGTGGTATAACACTCTAGAAAGAGATATAGATCATCATGTAGAGGTGTCAACCGGGCTGGGCAGGCACGAGGCAAGGCACGATTCGGCCGTGCCTGGGCTGGCCCAGCACGAAAATTTTTGGTGCCCGGGCCCGTGCCGTGCCTGGTCACGGTACCTATCGTGCTGAGGCCAACCGGGCATCATGTCGTGCCTGACCCGGCATGGTTTGGTGGCTCGTGGCACTGCCCGCCAGCACGAGACGTGTCCCGCATACTCCCACACCTAGCACCCAGCACCCCACGCCCACCCCATCGGCAATGCCATTTGGTTCGGACAGGGAAAACACGTGGGCACGGGTCCGATTCCAATCCCACCCAACTGCGGTCCTGCTCGACCCGACCCCCCCCCCCCCCCCCCCCAACGGTTAAAAAAATTTTGAATATCAACTGTTGGATTTTGCCTCAAATGGCTAGGGGGCTGACGGCCCTCATGATTCTACCCCCTAAAATTCAATAAAAAATAAAAAAAACATAAAAAATATATTTATTTAAAATTTCCTTTAATCTATAAAATCTCCCCCACCTCTCTATAACATTTATGTTTTTTATAAATATTTATTCTCAAATCTCACTCTCTCAAAATTCTCTCAAAACTCTTGCTCTTATCTCTCTCGGGACTCGGGATTTTGTCATTCGGCTCGGTTTTTTGTGACTCTCCACTGGCAACTAGGGTTTGGAAGTTTGAACTAGACTGTGGTGCACAGTGCACGTGATCTACCTCACTACTTTACCAGGTATTTTAAGTTTATTTTGTTTACTTTCTCTCTCTTTAATCCGAAAATCTAAAATCTATCATCTAGGCTCTACTTCCTGTTTAACAAATATCCAAAAATATGATTAATACTAATGAAATATATTTAAATTTAGAAAATAAAAATCTTACAAAGAGGTCTTAGTCTGCTGAAACTTTGGTTTCTCCAATCGTCTCAACCTAAACATTTAAACAACAAAAAACTAGGAGAACTTCTGTAGTTTGGACTCACTTTAATATAATAAAATAAAAAAAAAGTCAGGGGTGAGGAAGAAGAAATGACACAGTGCAAATATGGTATGAGAAATTTAACTTGTAAGAAATCGTTTGGGACTGGGCATCTTAAGAGACATGTCGAATTATGCACCAAAAAATATAGTGCATTAGATCCTAGGCAAACCCAACTTAGCACTACATTTTTTGAGACTGGATCAAGTCCAGTCTCAAAGTTTACTCCCTTCATATACTGCAGCGAGTTGGGTAGGGAAGACATGACCAAACTTATCACATTGATGGTAGTGAGCATCATGCAGACATATTTTCAGATACCTATCGTAGGATTCCTAGGTCCACATCTAGGAATGACATACTAAAATTTTTAGTTAGAAAAACAAAAATAATTAATAAATTTATGGCATATAGTTGAGTGGTGTCTATGATGTGATATCTGGACAAGTCATGATGAATCATCTTATGCATGTTATACCAGCCACTATGTAGATTCTAAATGAATAATGAATAAAAAAATTTTAGGATTCTTTGAGATTCTCCATCCTAATGATGGCCCGACCATTTTTAAGTGTATGATGAAAATCTTTAGAGAATATAAAATTCAAAATAAAATTTATAGTATCACTTTTGATAACGCATCTAATAATGAAGTAGCGATTAATATGTTTGTTAGGAATATTAGAGATGCACCATTAGGAGAGATTTTTCATGTCAGATGCATGTGTCACATGGTTAACCTGATTGTATAAGCGGGTATGAAGGTGTGTTCCCCCGCGTTGGATAAATACATAATGCACTAAATATATTCGCACTCCTCGCAGATAATAGGAGTTTGGTAGTCTCTGTTTGTCTGCGAATCTTAAGAAGAAATTCCAATTGGATGTGAGATACCATTGAAATTACACGTACCTGATATTGGAGTCATGTATTGGATACGAACATGTGATATCCGACTACGTTAATAGTAAGAGTGACGAACTTATTATTGACGACACTGACTGGGCTTCAAGAATTTCATTTATGAAATTCTTGAAAATTTTTTATGACACGATCAACATGTGTTCATCAGTTTATACTCCCACGACTTATAATTGCACTCAGGTGTATATGTAACATTAGTAACATGTTTAGGAAGTATCGAGCTGACCCAAAACATAGCCATATAGTTGCAGAGATGGAAACCAAGTACTTAAAGTACTAGTCCATCATTCCATCTCTTTATTGTCTCACTGCATGCATTGGCCCTAGGGTTAAGGTGGAAGGGGTAGATAACACCATGACTTACATTTCCTCGTGCATAAACCTGGAGACCCACCTGGAGGATTCATTCACGAGAAGTTGACTGACCTGTTCACATACTACGATACTAGGTATGGTGGTAGTAGTAGTGAGACTGTGATTACGGACATGGAATCCTTCTTCGAAGATGATGATTTTTCCATTCAGTTAGTGAGGGGGAAACTACGGGGTGGACCGTCACATAGGAGCGAGCACTCTCGGTACTTAGATACTGATTACTGCTCAATCCTATCATATTTTGATACTAAGAATCTTGATATATTACAGTGGTAAAAATCATATGAGTCCACCTTTCCCGTGCTATCTAGGATGGCACGGGATCTACTGACTCATTCGGTGTCGAGCGTAGCATCAGAGTCTACTTTTTCTGTTGTAGTGAACATAATTTCGGATAGGAGATCAAAATTATGTCCAGATATTGTTGAGACATTGGCCTGTTTGAAGGATTGAGAGGATTCGAGGTTTAACATCTAGGATTGTGCTGGAGCTGGGACATGGACTGCATCAGCTGCGAAAGTGGAGGAGTTGATTGCTGATGATGATGATCCATATGATAGTGATTTTGATGTTGTGGTCGATGATGCTCATGATTCATGATATCCTAATTGATGATTGACCTGGTTGCCGATTTCCCTTGCCCCTTGCCAGATGACAGTTGCCAATGCCACACCACACCACGCCACATGTAATTTCGATTTGTCATTGCCACTTGATTTTGATACCTCATGATCACGGACACAGTTGATGATCTGTGTTATTTATTTTTTATTTTGCTTTTTGATTTCGATATTTTGTTTTGTATTGATAGTATGTTTTTTATTTACGTTACGTTGTATTTGCTTTGGTTCGGTACCTATTGACCGATTGGATATTTGGTTTGCTTTTGTTTTTGTGACTTAGTAATTTTTTTTAACGCAATTTTTTGTTTAATTTATTTTTATGTTTAAATTTTCCATTTAAAACTCTATAATTTAATTCTAATAAATTATAATCTAAATATATTAAAAATTAATAAAAAAAATTGTAACATTATTAATATTTTCAAATTTCAAGTTACAAATTTTTAACAATTTTCAAGTTACAAAGTTAAACTATGTAATTTATTAAATTTTTAATAAAAAAAATTTAACTTTGTAATTTATAAAAATTTTAACAATTTTTAAGTTACAAATTTAAAAATTTAAACAATATATATATATATAATATAATATATATTTTATATATAGTTTAATACAATACTTAAAATTTTTTAAAATATAAAAATTTTATTTTTTTTAACCAGGCCCGTACAGGGCTTGACCCGGCCGAGTACTTTTACCACCGGGCCGGCAGGCCATGCCGGGCTTGGCTTGAATAAATCGTGCTAGACCAGGCACGACACGGTATAGTAACCCTGCCGTGCCTGGCCTGACACGAAAGCACGGTCGTACTCAAAAAAATCTGGCCGAGCCATTCCTGCCCATCTTGTTTGACACCTCTATCATCATCATCGGCATCAAAAATATCTTTGATGATGTTGGTATCCTTAATATCCTCGATCTCAATGTCTCATGAATCATCATTCATCATTATTGAAAGATATTGATTAGTGCATTAAAAACAAAAGAGAGAAAATAAAAGGAATGAAGTTACCTCGAGAGAAAAAAAAATAAGAGAAGAGAAAAATTTTTGTATTGCATATATATGTTTTCATTACATGCTTCCATTATTTATATAGAGGATATGAAGACAATTATCATCATATCATCTAAAGTAAAAATTTAAAATCAAGAAATGTGTACCACATCAGTCTACAAATTAGAAAAAACAAGAGCAAATCATTAAACTAAAGTAAAAAAAAAAGAAAATGAAAAAAATATGGATGTGTATCATTTTAACACACCTCCTTGATATGCATCTCACAAATTCTTACTTTGTTCCTAAGGTGCTCAAACCTTGCTTTATGTAGCATATTAGTGAAAAAATCTGCAACATGCTCATTGGTATTACGGTGAATGAGATAAATTTCACCTTCATTTTTTTACTTCCTTAAGCATGTAATATTTTATTTTTATGTGCTTTGTTTTTTGATGTTGTACTGGACTTTTAGCAATAGCAATTGCAGATTTGCTAATACAAAAAAGTTTTGTTGTTTTTTTTTTGAATTTCACCCAAATCAGAGAAAATTCTTCTAATCCATATCACATAATTTTTTGATTCACTACCGGTTATATCTTCTGTTTCTGTGGTTGATTGAGCCACTATGTCATGTTTGTGTGATACCCATGAAAATATATCTTTGTCATATGAAAATATATAACCGGATGCATGTTTCATGTCATCTAGAGAACTAGCCCAATCACTGTTAATCAACTCTGAATTTTTTGTTGGTTTATACCAGATGCCAAAATCAGTAGTAGCCTTGACGTACTTGAATAATAGACTTGCAGCATGCATGATGTCAGGTCACGTTACTGTCAAATACAATAGACTACCAATCATGCTTCTGTACAACTTCTCATATGTACTAGGTGAACCATCTTTTTTTCACATGAAACTAGTGGAGTTTCCATTAGTTTGCAATCTTCCATGTTGAATTTTTTCAACAAGTTTTTGGTATACTTTTTTCTGGTAAATGTAAATACCTTAACTGCTTTGGCTAATTTATATTCCAAGAAAATAGTTCATCAGGCCAATATATATCATCTAAAATTTTTTTCTCCATATTTTTTTAAATGCTGAGATTATTCTGGAATTGTTTCTTGTAACAAAAAGATCATCAATATATAAAGAAACAATTAGAATGTCTAGTTATTGCGCCTTCACGTAAAGTGTATGCTCACTAGGAATTATAAAATTGGAATTAGTAAAATATGAATTAATCCTTTTGTACCAAGCTCGCTATTCTTGTTTTAGGTCGTACGAAGTCTTTTTGAATTTTAAGATTTTATCTTTTTCGTCTTCTATCACAAAACCCGATGATTACTCAATGTAAATTTCTTCCTAAAAATAACCATTGAGGAAATTTGATTTTACATTAAGCTTGTAAATTTTTCATCCTTTCTGTGCTGCAAAAGCTAGGATAGCTCTGACTGTATCTTGCCTTGACACTGGCACAAAGGTCTCATTGTGGTCAACACCAAATTTTTGTATCCTTTTGCTACTAATCTTGCCTTGTGCTTTTGAATTGAACCATCTAGATTTACTTTTTGTTTTGTAAATCTATTTAACTCCAATGACAATTTTGTGAAGTGGGTTTTCAACCAAATTCCTTGCCTGATTTTTCTCAATCATTTGTATCTCCTCCATTGAATTTTTCTATTCTTCACACCATGTTGCTTCATCCTCTCACTTTCGCACAATAAGATCATGCTATAATATTCTTCGACAAAAATCAATCATCTAGTTCTCTCGAAGATGCTAAATCAAATAAATCATTTGCTGGAGTACATTTTGTACTCCAACAAATATCATTTGTTACTCACTTCAATGATTTAGCATTGAATGTAATTACATTTATAATATTCAATGATTTAGCATGATAAAAATCTCATTCTTGAAGATGCTATAATATCATTGAATGATTTACATTCAATGATTTAGAATCCAATGATACAACTCATTTGCGAAGTGAGTAACTAGATGCCTGATTTTACATTTTGTATCTTTGAGTAACTAGATGATAATTATTTTTCTATTCGAGTACTTGTTTTTTGTTTTGGGATAGTTCTCTCTCTCTCTCTCTCACCCTCTCACTTTCACACTAAATCTCAATCACATGTAGAGAATGATATATAAAAAGTATGACATGAATGAAAGAAAATGTAAAATAATTATCTTGATTGACAAATATTTATTTTCTTTTTTATTTAAATTATTATAAATGCCCATGTTATAATTGAATTTTTATTTGAAAAAAAATGAAATTCACAAAAATATATGATGACTAATTCATAACAAAGTTGAATGGCAATGATTAATGAGAAGCAAAATGTTTGAAGATGTCAAGGTGATTCCATTCACTATCACGAATTGCTAAGGTGTCCTTTTTCTTGTTTGCATTACAAGGCTAAAAATAAAGTAGTTAGTATTTGTGCCATGACATACAAAGAAAGAACCCAAAAAGTGGTTGTGGAGTTTTAATTCTCTTCGCTGTCATGCCTTACTTTAAAATATAAATATCATTTTTAATTGATCAACTATTTCCTCCATCATTTACTTCGACATCTTTCAGCACACCATTATTCCTTCTTTATACCTAAATTCCTACTATGCCGTGAGCATCAACAAGACTATTAACCACTTCCTCTCCTTGGAAAACAAAAATCAAAGCCCACTTTTCCATCCTTAATCTTTGTAGAATTCTTTTTATCCAACATCATCTCAATCGCTAATGAGTCACACAACATGTTTCTTGATGCACGATTTAGGCAGCATCTGAAAAATCTATTGTTACCATGTCTGATGATTCATTGGAATATCTCTACATCACGAGGCATACTGAAGTTGAAGTTCTCACTGCCTTAGGAATGCCAGCTTTAGAGTATTCTGGCATAAAGGACTCAATTTCTTTAGAGGCGGCCAACATGATCACCTCTGCAAGATTTGATGCTCCACCCATTTTGGTGTTAATCGAAGTTCATATCTCATAAACTTCAATTTCAGTTCAGATTCACTGTATATTTCAAATTTTGAGTTTGGGTGATATGCAGAATGCCATATTGAACGTTATTGTTCCACGGAGCAACAACACACTTCCAACTTCAATGTCTGCCATTCATAAGCTTGAAAGGGGCTGCCAATGCAGATTAGAAGATGCAACATGGACCATCTACTTGGATGATATTGACAGCAACACGAAATTTAATTGGATGCCTTGCAAGCATATTTTCAATGTTGATTGTAGTGAGAAAAGGATCTCCTAGAATCATTTCTGCCCACTTGTAGATATCAAATTTCTGTAGATAATTAAGTGTAAGATCATTGATTATTTGTATTTTTTTTTCCTTTTTCTAATGGAAATAAACATTGTGATTATTTTTTGACTCTCAAGTGATATTCTTGTTTATTTTAATGATGTGTGTTGGTATTCCATGAATTAAGGGAACATATTATACTTATTTTATTCCGAATGTCATTATGCTGCTTACAACTTTACAATTTATTTCCAGGAAGAACATATGGCAGTTGGTAATTGACATGAAAACCATTTGCACGTACATGTATAGAAGAGGAAGATATAGTTATTGTGAGTTGGATTATTCTTTCCATGAAAGTTGCCAACAAGTATATCTTTAAACCGTGTTAAGAATTTTGTTTTAAATGATAAAAACTTGCATTCTAATTTACGTTATTTTTAAATCGAAAGTTGGCACTCAGTGATAGAGGTACAAAGAGAGGTAGAAAGATAGTAGTGATATTTGCTTTTTTTGGGAAATCATAGCATACTCATGAAAGGTATTAGATATTTATATTATATAAAGAATTATACTTGAT
Organism: Sapria himalayana; assembly: GCA_029783825.1. Lineage (NCBI taxonomy): Eukaryota > Viridiplantae > Streptophyta > Magnoliopsida > Malpighiales > Rafflesiaceae > Sapria > Sapria himalayana. Next base: position 830,531 of record JAREIK010003856.1, read on the forward strand.
ATTTTAAAGTTCAAAACTTATACAATAGACTATTGGACCAACTTAGGTTAGTTTTTCTATGATCATATTCATTGGAGATGTGATAGTGATGCTCTCTCAAGAGAAGTGTTCAAGATTTTGTTCTATGGGTGCCACTGGATCCAATACTTCTATATCTATTGCACTTTTTCCTCACAATTTTATTGTAGATTGTTGAGCAGTTGATTTAAAGATTAATATCCATGTTATAGGTATTCATGTTATTTTTATTTTATTATAGAGTTTATATTCTTTGATTTTATTATGACTAATAATATCCAATACTTATATAGAGTTTAGAGTCTTCAATATTAATTGGCATGTTGTGGTAATGTAGATCATTTTCTTTTGACTTTTATTTACATGTATTAATGTTTATTATAATTAATTTTTTGTTAGTTATTTTATGAAATAATAATAAGGTTGTAATATTATTTTATTTTATTTTTTGATATTTCTTTAGCACTATTATTTGATCAGATATTTATTTTTTTTTGAGATTCAACAAGATAGTTTGTACGTGTTCTTTTTTATCCATACGAGTCTTTTCAAATACCTACATATTTTAAATCTACCAGTGATTCATTGTTGACTAAAATATTTTTTAATTAAAAAATTAAAAGGATTTTACAGCCAAGCATCATAATAATAATGTCTATTAAATGTGAGACATGTCAGATAAAAAAAATACTTTTTATCTGATAGATCTAGATATGAATTAGATAGGATAATAATGATAAAATTAAACTATCTAATAGTAATTAGGTTAAATATTATTTACATTGTTAGTATATTTAGTTATTTTCTAATTTTTTCTAAATAAATTCATATGAATATAATATTTAAGATTCTCATGTATATTAAAAAAAATTCTAGGACCTATGATTAATATTAGACATTGTGAGCATAGTGAGTTTAAAGTATATTTTGATTCTATTTTGACTCCTTTGATTATAGATGAGATATGTTAGATTTTTTTATATAGATAATTTTATTTTGTGAAAAAATAAATGAAAATAATTAATTTGAGAATTAGTGTCATGGTAAATAAAAAAATTATGATTTAAAAACATATTAGATTATTTTATTAAAAAAAATCATTTACATATATCCACCACATCAACGTGGTGAATTTTTTTAATGAAACTTGCCAAGTTGACATGGTGGATATCGTTGGGATAGAAGTCCCAATGGCTTGTGGTCGTGGACTTACCACGAGTCCACGCAACGGCTATGGCATACACCTTAACCTACCCAAAGATGAATGCACGCATTCATCCGAAAGTTATAGTAATATTTGTCATTGTTAGGAGCATGCTTTATGTTTCCAGTAAATTTTTTTTAAAAAAATCTATAAATACATTTTTTAAAAAATTTAAAACAAAAAAATAAAAATAATATATAATTTTTATAAAAAATCTATAAATATATTTTTATTTTTATGTCTCTAAGATGATTGCTCATCGATGTGTTGTGTTAGTGGAGGTTGCCGATGGACGGTGCTTATGATGGTGCTGTGCACAAAATAACCTTATTCCGGCATTACCCGAGATGAATGGACATAATATTTTGAGATTTTTCCTAGCATGTGTTAATATCTCATTGATTGGTTCATCTGAGATTTTTCTTATTGATAAAAAAATAAGCTCCCAAATCATATTTTTGCTTTGGAAAAATATGCGGTGCACAAATCATACTTTTATAAGCTATGAAATAATCTTTATTTTTCAAAATTTTAACGATCAAAATCAGTTTTTGAATGTCTTCTAATAAAAGTATAATATTTATAACTGGAATATTTTGATGTTATAATATTTCATATTATGTTATAATATTTCATATTATGTCATAATATTTCGAGTAAATGAAGGTGAATTCTATCATCATTGCTAAGAAATCATTGTAAATAGTTTTAATGATCCAGAGATAAAATAGTTAAAATATGAATAAAGGGCATCATACGTAAAAAAATTGGAATTCTTTTAAATTTCTAACATTTCTTCATTAACTACTCCATGATTATTGTTCTTCATCTTGAAAAGATAAATTCATTCAATTTTTTAAAGATTTATATATTAGCCTAAAACTTATTCATTGAAGTTCATACTAAAAATCAAACTAGGGAGAAGCAGACCAAAGCTAGGTCTAATATCATTAGTGATGAAAGTGATCCTTGGTGTGTTGCATCAACCCCAACCCATTTTCCAATTCTATCTCCTCTTTCTTCCTTGGATCAGTCAGATACAAGTTGAAGGCGGGCAAAAAATTGAAACAAATAGCACTTCTCATTTTATAATTCTTAATCATGACTTCTTACACATGAAATTAATTATTAATTCTTTAGTGATGTAAAATCATCAAGCAATATATCGCAAAGGCTTGGTCTTCATTATTTAATTTGTGACAAAGTGTCTGGGCTAGGCTAGGGACAAAATTAGAACAAATGGGTGGGGGTCAAGCAGGGAATCTTGCTTTTCATAGTAATCAACTCTCTTTATAAAATACTTTCTTTTTAGCTAAGCTCTAACGTCATAGTTTGACTCATATAACTTGTTTATACTATTTGTTGAATATGATGTTGTTATAATTAAAAAAACTAGTAGAAATTGGAACTTTTTTTCAAAGACTTCTATTAGATTCAAAAAATATAGACTTAACAATTGATCAAAAAAAGACAATCAATTTTTAATAAAACATCTTTCAACAAGTTTGATTGATCTAGGAGGAAAAGAATTGTTTTATTTATAATCTAAGCAAGAATACTTTAATCTATTTGATTATATATCTTAATATCTAATTTAATAATTTTTATTTTGCGCGAGATTTATATTAACGAAGCATATCATTTCTTTAGGAAGAATTATATTGTTAATGATGTCTTCATATTCATTTTTGTTCTATGAAAAAACACTAAGAAAGTACTTTGATACCATGTTATCTAAAATTTTGGATGTTATTTTATGAGTTACATTGCACATGCTATTGGGGGGAAACTTTGTCCAAGTTTTTGGATTATTTTTCTTTTTAATTATTAATATAATAATGTTACAAATTGTCTTAGCATTGTTTCACATTGAAAAAAAAATATTTAGCAAGTCTAGTATATTTATTTTTAAACAAAATCCCAATAATGCTTATAAAATAGATTTGAAAAACCATTAGGACCTACAGCACAATCTGAGTCAGAGGAAAAGGTTGGTTCTTTTATTTTATCATTCAAGGGGTCATTGGTAAGCTAGTATTTTTTTTTTCTTCAAATATTATTCGCAAGGCTATATCCTAATTAGGGTGTAGAAGAATAGATTTATCTTTAATAAGAAGGTTTTCAATGCATTAGATTATAGATTTTCCAAATTTTTGATCTTTATGGAAGTAAACATCATTTTCATCTTTTAATTGAAAAAGTTTTGGATGCTCTTCTAAAGCAACATGCACACACGCACGCGCGCGCGCACATACACACACACATATGAATGTATGTAATTTAAAAATATTTGTATATTACATAATATATAAATGTGTGTGTGTTTATATATATATATATATATATATATATATATATATATATATATATATATATATATATATATATATATATTATATGGTTATATTTATGCTATATAGGTTTCTATCTACATGTATTGATACATACATACATACATACATATATATATATATATGTGTGTGTGTGTGTGTGTTTGTTTGTTTATACACAGACACACCAATATATATATATATATTTATGTAGGTGTGTACAATATATACACACACACACACACACATAGGTCTAATCTCATCATTAGAGCATCTCACATAACATAATTCAGAAATATATTTAAAAAATTTTATTGATTTTAAATTATAAAATTTTCAAGTTTTTACTTCATGATTTGGCAACTATGTATGTGAGGAACTTTTGTAATTTCCAACAGGAATTTCATATTATTAGAATAATGTAGCTTAGATCTAAATGCTAAAATGGTAATTAAATTCTTAATAGAACAACAAATAGGAAGAACTAGCCAATAAATGGGATTTTTTTTTTTATTTTCGAAGAAACAAAAACACATGTAAAGTGTTCTTTAAAATCATATTTTCTCACCTCAAAACAATGTTTCTATCAAATCACTTAACGGCTACATGTTTCTACTTCCACTCATCAAATCACCATCCATGATCACTCTTCAAATGATCAATCCAATTGCTTCTCAATCATTTGACTTCTTCTTGAGTTGTTGCTTTGTTTTCTCTGTTTATGTCGGTAGTCTATTTTCGAAAAAAAAATTAATAATTTCCGAAAGGGTTCAGAATTTATTCTGCCATTCAAAGATGTCTTGCCGCTAGGAGAACATGCTACATTCATCGGAGCATGAAATACTTGTACTAGGTGAACAACAAGCTACCTATAAATAAACTAGGAACCATGAAACTTCGCCTCTTTCAGCTCTACAAATGTAATATTTGCCAATTTTATCTCAAATCCATTCTCATCTTCATCAAATGATTGACAATTTTGCAAATTTTTTCTCAGAATCAAATCTATGCTAGAACTCCCATGGCGGTAGAAGCTTTCACTTTATTATGCCGCTTTATGTAGAGAGATTCTAGTGATTTGTCAGACATAGTAACACTAGATTTTTTAGATATTTTTTATATCATGCTTTCGGAAAAGTCTGATTGTGCCTTGCTAGGAACGGAGATGATGTTGGAGAGAAAAAAATCTACAATGATGGAGTGCTTGATAGTCTCGTTCACACTCACGTCATTGGTAGGAAATTGGTAAAAAAGAAGAAGATATAATGTTGTTATGAATGATGGCGAGGTAAATGATGGAGGAAATAGTTGATCAATGCATGGTGATATTTTTAGTTAAAATTCAGGTGTGGGCACGAAGTGAATTAAAACTACACAACTAGTTTTTGTTATTTCTCTTCATAAGTCGTTGCACAAATACTAACTACTTAATTTTCAGCAATGCAAAGTAAATAAGATAATGGCCATGTCAGAAATCCGTTCCCCATGAATCAAACCACCTTACCACCTTCAAACATCTTGATTCTCATTGATCATTGACATTCAACGTTGTTATGAATTAGTTATCAACTATTTTTTTTTTTCAATTACAAATTCTATTATATCTGTGCATTTATAATATTTTAAATAAAAAAGAAAACATAATATTTGTCCGTCAATATAATTATTCAACATTTTATTTATTAGTGTCATACCTTTTATAAATCATTCCCCTCATTTGACTATATTTTAAACACACACACACACTCATATATATATATATATAAGATTCAAATAACTTTATATTTGTAGTTTTTTTTTATTTATCTTTTATTTGATATTCAAGTTAGATATTTTTTAACAATAATACATTCTAATAAATTGAAAAACTCTATCATTAACTCTTATAAATTATTGAAATTAACTTAAATTAAAGTCTTAGCAAAATTTAGTGAGAAAATGAATGATAAAATGGGTGAGAGTTCGTGCAAGAGAGAGAGGGTGAGAGAGAGAGACAGAGAGAGAGAGGAAGAGCTAAAGATGGCGAGAGTGAGGATCTTAGAGAGAGAGAGAGAGAGAGAGAGAAGACTATTTAGTATATATTTGGTTTTTCCCTTAAAAGAGGATAAAAATATAATAATGTGTTTTAGTTCCATTTAAAAAAAATTAAACTTAGTAGGTTTATCATGCAAATTTTCAAATAGAGATTATTTTACATGATTCTTCTTAAAATTTGAACTTTTAATTTAAATTTTCAAAATTTTAAATACTATTTGCGATTACATAAAGAAACGAATGATGAGATATTTGAGAAAAAAGATATAAATAAAAATAAAATTGACTACATGTAATAAACAATATCAATTCTATTTAATGAAAAGATATATACAATAGAGTTTATATTTTTGGAAAAATTATTACAAAGATATAATGTTTAATCATTTAATTAATATCTTTTTAAAATTATTTTTTTTAATTAATTGATTGTTGATTAACATGATAAAAAAAACATTGTCCAAATTAGCATAAAGAAGCATTCATGTTATGCGAAAACATGTATGCAATTATTAATTTCAATGCTTTTATTTAAGTTTTAAAAAAATCAAATATGTACTAACATACATAATTTTAATCAAATATGTTATAATATACATAATATCAAGCTTTTGATATACTCAACATAAAATTTGTCTTTGTTATTATGTCTAATAGGTATCCAAATATATATATATATATATATCTTGGCATGGTTACCAACATCTTAAAGTGTTGAAATCTAGAATTTAACAAGTTATGGTTGCATCCAAGTCTTCAAAGTTTATAAAGCATTTTTCAATAATTCTCTTCTTTGCATGAGGCACTAAATATTATAATTCTCAAAAGATAGAAGATGAATTAAAGGCATCTGAGTTAAAAATGGAGTTTTATTTCTTTGATTTAGCATCTTCAAGTAACTAGATGATTGATTTAGCATGATCTTACTTTCACAATAAATCTCTCTCTCTCTCTCTCTCTCTCTCTCTCTCTCTTCGAGTAACTAGATGATACAAATCTCAGTCACATTTTGTATCTTCGATTTACATTTGTGATTCAAAATCATTGGAGTTACAAATCATTTCTTTGAATGATTTAGCAAATGAATGATATTTAATTACATTCAATGATTTAGCATCCAATTATAAATTCAATGATATTACTCACTTCATATTCAATGATACAAATCATTGAATATAAATGATTGATTTTTCATTCATTTCTCCTTGGTGAATTTGCTGGAGGTGATTCAAAATCATTGGATTCTAAATAATAACTATAATTTTTTTGGGATGGAGGATCATCAATAGGCAGCGAATCATACTCCTCAACTTGGTTAAAAATGAGAACCATCACTAATTAATGATTTTTTGAATTTTCTTCTCAACTTCAAAAAGTATATTTATCAAAAGTTACATCTATGCTCACCATAATTTTATGCGTTTGTAGATTATAAATTTGATACCCTTTATATTGAGAGCTATATCCATGAAAATTCTTTTTTCTGCTTTTGCTTCCAGTTTGTCTTTTTTGTGCTAGAATATTCAAATAGTAGATGCATCTATATATCTTCAATGTTAGACTGATGGTTTGTGTTTAGACCACGCTTCAAGTGGAGTCATATCAGTGACAATTTTTATGGTACATCTATTTTGAAGATAAATTGTAGTAAAACAGCTTCAGCCCAAAACCTGTAAGATATCTTTTTCTCTCCAAGCATGGATCTCATCATATCCATAATTGTTTTGTTTTTTCTTTCAAAAACAATATTGTTGTGGTGTGTATGTGATGGTAAGTTGACGATGCACACCTTCTTCATAGTATTTATTAAATTCAGATGGAAGTGTACTCGGTGTCATTGTCACTACAGACAGTCTGAATTTGAAGACCACTTTGGTTATTAACCAACTTCTTGAACTTATGAAATATCCCAAACACCTCATATCTTTTTTTGAAAAAATAGACCAAAGTCATTCGAGACTAATCATCAATAAAGAGGATGAAATATACACTACTATCCAATGATGGTGTTCTCATTGGACCACAAATATCGGTGTGCACCAATTTTAGTTTCTATGAAGCACACAAAACCATGTTGATAGGAAATAGTTTTCGGTGCATCCTTCACAAATACCCTTCAGATTACTATGATAGGTAGATCTTTCACCATGGTTTTTTGGGAAACTAGTTTAAGATTTTGAATACTAGAATGGCCAAATCTTTTGTGCTAAACTATCTACATTATCTTTTGATGCTAGTGAATTTTCAGTGGCATAGTTCTAATGAATTGGGAATGCCTTGTTCTCCATCTTGACATTTGCCATCTCTCTTTTTTGGTGATCTAATATTGCACAAATATTACCTTCAAATAATAAAGAGTAACCATTCGTCATCATTTGAGGAACACTTAGAAATTTTTGATTTAGTTTGGGATGAAAAAAACATTATCAATGAATCTTGTATCCTTCAGAGTTTGGATTGCATCAATGTCTTTCCCTTTGGATTTAACCAATGCTTCATCACCCATTCTTATTAATACTTAGATGGTAGAATTGATATTAATGAAATAGTTTTTTATTTTTTTGCCATGTAATTTATGCAACCACTATCGATTAACCACACATTATTTTTCAATGTTGCAGCTTGGCAAGCATAAAAAATGTGAACTTCACATATGGATTCAGAAAAAACAGCTTGCTGATTTTGCTTGAACTTGCATGTTTGATCGGTGTGACCAAACTTCTTATAGTTTGAGCATTGATGTTTTCCTTTGTGCAAACAATCTTTTTCAAGATGTGTTGACTTTTTGCAGATACTATAAGGAGGAAATTTTTCTTTCCTTTCACATTCTTTAGGTTTGCTTGACTCACCTTTATTGTTGATGTTGTGCCTGTTTTGATTCTTTCTGCCCTTATTTTGTAATTTATTTTTCTGTGCTGATTGAAAAGCACCTTCGGTGGAGGATTCATTCTCCCAGAAAATTCTTTGCTCGTGAGCTTGTAGGGAACCAACAAGCTCAGTGATGGAAAGTATTGTGAGGTCTTTTGACTCTTCAAATATACTTATCACAGAATCAAATTTTCCAGTGAGAAAAATCAATATTTTCTTTATAACCCTTTGATTTGTGATGGTGTCTCAGTATGCCTTTTTTGATTTACAACTTCAATTACTCTAGAAAAAAAATCTTTGATGTTTTTTCCTTCTTTCATTCAGAGATTTTCAAAGTATCTTCTAAGTCTTTGAAGTCATTTTGCCCAAAATTTGATGGTACATTGGACTTCATCTCTCATGCTTGTATTGCTGAATTAGAGTTCATGATTCTTAAAAATATGAACTTTAACACTACTTAGAAGATATGAATTAGAGTTCATGATTCTTAAAAAAATCGTTGACAGCTAGATGAATTTTGGAAAGTACGTCTGCATCTTTTTTTTGTCATTCTTTCATCGAGCTTATCATTGGTGATGAGCTTTCAAAAGTTATGGTTGTGGTGGATGAGATTTTCGTAATCAGCTCTTCATATTGAGTTGGTTTTATGGATTTTGAAATATTATTTTTCACTGCATTCCATAAATCAAAGCTCGTAGAATGGTTTTCATTTTTATGGTCCAAAAATCATAATTCTTTCACTTGAAGATGAGAATGAGTTGATGTGATGTTGAAGTAAAGGATGCCATGGTGATGATTAGACAACTTGATTTGATGCGGAAGTTGTGCTAAAGTGGTGCCCAAATTGTGCTTAAACTAGTGTCAAATTGTGCTATCGATTATCAACTTGTCCCCAGATACCAGTTGTTGGAAGATGTTGATTAGTGCATTAAAAATAAAAGAAAGAAAACAAAAGAAATGAAGTTTCACCGAGAGAAAAAAGAAAACAAGAGAAGAGATAAATTTTTGTATTGCACACACATATTTTCATTACATGCTTCCATTCTTTATATAGATGATATGAAAACAATTATCATCATATCATCTAAAGTCAAAAATTAAAGTCAAAAAATATGGAACCACCTAAATTTACAAATGAGAAAAAACAAGTGCAAATCATGGAACTAAAGTCAAAAAAAAAGAAAGATAAATGAAAAAATATGGATGTGTATCATTTTAACAATCATTATCTCTTGTTAGAGGTGTCAAGTGGTCTGGTTGGCCTGGGCACGATATGAGGCATGACCTTACTTAGTTGTGCCTGCCTGGCTCTAACATGGTCCAGAATGGTTCCTGGTCTTGGGTCTGGCTGGATTGAGGCACAACCCAAGCTTTGCTAAGTGTGTGGCTATCGTGCCTTATGCCGCCTCAAAGCTTGGTCTGCGTGCCTGGCCCATTGGCACCATCCAACATCCTGCTTGGAGTAACTTGAGTACCTAACGGGTTATGAGTTACCAGGAATCAACCTGATTCGCCTGCACCACCACATCCATGTGACTATTCAAAAATATATGTATTAATTAGACATAGGTTAGGGTTTTTTAAGTAAACCCGACCCCGATACTATTGCATTTGGCATCAACCTAATTGGAGCTAGCCCTGGTAGATGCTTCCACGCGATGGGGTCAAGTCGAGCTTACCGTGAGCTCAGCTTAACCCATGATGAGCTCAGCCTGACCCATGATGAGCTCGCTATAGATTTTAATGATATTAATTGTCTTAGAAAAGTAGATTTCGATGATACACTAAGCACCAAAGGTGTCAATAGATCACATGTCATCCTATATAACACAAAAAAATATGAATTTGTATGATTTTTACCATAGTAAAATATCTAATTTTGTATCATCATCGCGTGATAGGCATATGATTTAGCAATACTTAGTATGTAACTATCAAAATAAATCATTCTTCGTTGATGTATCATCTCTGATATCAGTTATTGGAAGATGTTGATTAGTCCATTAAAATCAAAGGAGAGAAAATGAAAAAAATGAAGTCACACTGAGAGAAAAAAAGATAACAAGAGAAGAAATAAATTTTTGTATTGCATACACATGTTTTCATTACATGCTTCTATTCTTTATATAGATGACATGAAGACAATTGTCATCATATCATTTAAAGTCAAAAATTAAACTCAAAAAACATGGAACCACCCAAGTATACGAATGAGAATTAACACGATCAAATCATGAAACTAAAGTCAAAAAAAATGAAAAAACATGGATGTGTATCATATTAACAATCATTATCATCTATTAAAGGTGTCAAGTGGTCCAGATGGCCAAGGCATGGTACGAGGCAAGACCCGACTTAGTTGTGAATGCCCTGCCCAACATGGTCTAGAATTATGCTTAGACTCGGGTTGGGCCGGCCCGAGGCACAACCCGAGCTGTGCCGAATGCGTGACTTTCATTCCTTGTACCGGTCTGGGCATGACATATGTGCCTGGCCCATATGCATCGTCCAACGGCCAACTTGAAGTAACTCGAGTACCTGATGACTTATGGATTACTAGGAATCAACTCGACCTGCTTGCCCCACCACATCCATGTGGCTCTTCAAAAATATATTTATTAATCAGACCTAGGGTTGGGGGTTTTTAGTGAACTCGACCCCGATGCCATTGCATTTGACATTGACCCAACTGGAGCTAGGCTTGGTGGATGCTTCCACATGATGGGGTCAGGTCGAGCTTACCGTGAGCTCAACTTGACCCATGATGAGCTCAATGTAGATTTTGATGATATTAACTATCTTAGAAAAGTAGATTTCAATATTTCACTAAGCACCAAAGGGGTCAATTGATCATGTGACATTCTAGATAACACAAAATATGTGAATTTGTATTATTTTCTCAATAGTAAAATATCTAACTTTTTATTATCATCGTGTGATAGGCATGGGATCTAGCAATAATTAGTATGTAACTATCAAAATAAATTGCTCTTATTTGATGGATCACCTCTGATACCAATTGTTTGAAGATGTTGATTAATGCATTAAAAACAAAAAGAGAAAATGAAAGAAATGAAGTTGCATCGAGAGAAAAAAGAAAACAAAAGAAGAGAGAAATTTTTGTATTGCACACATATTTTCATGATATGATTCCATTATTTATATTGATGATATGAAGACAATTATCATCATCTCATCTAAAGTCAAAAATTTAGTCAAAAAACATAGAACTACCTAAGTCTACAAATTAGAAAAAATAATAGAAGATTATGAAATTAAAGTCAAAATAAAAAGAAAAATGAAATAACATGGATGTATATCATTTTAACAATCATTATCTCTTGTTAGAGGTGTCAAGTGGTCCGGTTGGCCAGGGCACGATACTAGGCATGACCTGACTTAGCTGTGCCTGCCTAGCCCAACATAGTCTAGAATCTTGCTTGGACTCGGGTCAGGCTGGCCTGAGGCATAACCTGAGCTATGATGAGTGTGTGGCTATCATGCCTTGTGCCAGCCCAGGCATGACCTACGTGCCTATCATTGGTACGATCCAATGATCTTTCTGTATATGTAATTTGTTTTTAACTTAATAATCTGTTTTAATATTTTCATGTAAGTGCAGGAAAGGAAATATTAAAAGCCCGTGGATGCAGTAGTAGCACAATAACGGAGGTCCCGCTGTCCGGTCAGCGGGCCGAAATTTTTGGAGCAGAGCCTGGCCCGGTCCATGATCCGACCCGCTTCGGTTAAATGAACCGGCTGTTTATTTTTTGTATAAAATGATTTGTATTTATTTTTCGGGCGGCTGTTTTTGACCCAGTTGAACTGTTTATCTTCGTTATCCTCTCTTTCTACGTGATTTTGCAACTACTGAATGCTGCATACTGTAAGACATACTATTCTTGGTTTTAATCTGTAATGCATAAGCATTTTCTGGTGGAGGTAGCTAGTCATACTGAGCGACTAGTGAACCACGTTATTTGCTGTGTTGATTTTTCGTTTTGATTCTATTGTGGATGGTTGTGGATTGGGATATATATATATTGCTTGTTTCTATGTTTTCTGTTGTTTTCTGTTCTTAATCTCACTACCCGTGGAAGCGCGATTTCCCAACAGATCTGCTTGGATTAACTCGAGTACCTAACGGGTTATGAGTTACTGGGAATCAACCTAACCTGCCTGCCCCACCACATCCTTGTGGCTATTCAAAAATATATTTATTAATTAGACCTAGGGTTGGGGATTTTTAATGAACTCGACCCCAATGCCATTGCATTTGATATCGACCCAATTGGAGCTAGCCCTGGTGGATGATTCCACTTGATGGGGTCAAGTTGAGCTTACCGTGAGCTCAGCCTGATCCATGATGAGCTCACTATAGAGTTTGATGATATTAACTATCTTAGAAAAGTAGATTTTGATGTTACACTAAGCACCAAAGGGATCAATAGATCACATGTCTTCCTAGATAACATAAAATATGTGAATTTGTATGATTTTCACCATAGTAAAATATCTAACTTTTTTTATCATCATGTGATAGGCATAAGATCTAGCAATAATTAGTATGTAACTATCAAAATAAATCACTTTTATTCGATAGATTACCTCATTGTTTGCCCATGAATAACTAAGTCATCATCTATAGATATAGTATTCTTGTTCATACTTAAAGTATGACTACAACTATCATATCTAGTATTGTAATATGAAAACAAGTCAGTTAATTTTATATGAATAAGCCCTTTAGGCTGGTGTACTTGATTTATGAATCTAGATATATATATTAACATATTTTTTATCCCTTCAATTTTTGTCTTATGATCCATACAAGTAGTCAAATAATATAGAATTAGAATGGAAGAATAATATTTCAAATACTTGGTTTCCATCTCAACAACCTTGACACTAAATGCAGGGTGACTTCTATATTTGCCGAACATGCTATTAACGTTGTATATGTACCTAAGTATAATGCAATTGGTGAGAGTGCACATGACGTATATATTTTCGTCGTATCATAAAAAATATTCTGGAATTTTATGAATGAAATTTTTCTATCTCAGTCAGAATCATCAATATTAATTATTTTACTTTTATTATTTACATAGTCGAATATTAGGTGTTAGCAGCTAATACTTGATTCTAATATTATATATGTGTAATTTCAAGGGTATCTCATAGTTTTTTTGAATTTTATATTTTTAAGTCCTTCAGACAAATATTGGTTACTAAATTCTGATTTTCTACTAGACATCCTGAGGTACTTCAGTGAATTTCTTATTCTTTCAAGTGTTAGAAATAATTTTTTTTATCACTTGTACTATCAGGTTAATTACGTGACGCATGCATCTAACATGAAATATCTTTTATAACAGTCAATTTCAAATACTCTTAATAAACATATTAATAGTTACTTCATTATCAAAAGTATTATTTGAAATAATATTAGGTATTTTATTTTGAATGTCAAATTTCCTAAAGATTTGACATGATCATCATGATGAATGGGAATCTAAAGAAATCCTAATATTTTTTATTTAGTTTTTATTTAGAGTTAACGTAGTGGGCGATATGATATGCAAATGATGCATCATTGCAACTAGTTTATATATCGAATGACATTGATATCACTTTACTAGATTTTTTAAATTTTTTAATTATTAATTATTTTTTTAATCTATAAAATTTTATTATGTTATTCTTACATGCGGACCTATGAATCATTTGATAAACATTCTTAAAAAAGATTTGCATTATAATGGTAATCTAATTGGGAGACTATTGATGATAATCAGTTTGGTCATATATTTTCCCAATATCATTGTGATATATGAAGAGGGTCAACGAAGCTGAATAAGATCCAGCTTGAAAAATCCTAATGTTAAGTTGAGTTTGTCTTGAATCTAATGTATTATATTTTTTAGTCTATTAATTGGCTCATCTCTTTATGTATCTAATTTCACATACACTCTTATATGAATATATATTTTTATTATATATACATTGTACAAATTCTTAATTGATTTTCCTAGATTTTTTTAGTTTTTATTATGTTAAAGTATGTTTATACTATAGATATTCATCTAATTTTTTGTTTTTTAGGTGGCATATGAGTTTGGGCTGAGACTGTTTGAAAAAATATAATTTTTATCACGGACATTTCAGTAAGGTTATCATTGTTATATATGTCTATGTTAGTTTTATATTCATTTTCGTTAAATTTACTATGTGATATTTTTTTTAATTAGTTTTATTATTTAAATAAAATATGAAATTAGATTTGTAAAAAAAATTTAAAGTAACATTGTAACCAAAAAATTTAAAAATTAGTATCTTACCGCATATCGCTTTGTTGTAAATTTAACTGCCAGAGTTCAAGTAACCAACTTGCACTGTTGCGCAGATTGACAAGCATACTCGCACCATCATGAATTGTATATCCCATTTTTTTATACGCAAGCATTAAACATAAATTGAAATAAAAAAGTTTTATAATATATGTATATCTAATATTTATATTACAAAATGATATATTAAAGCAAAACTATACTACACAGAAAGTCAAAAGACAAAAAAGAAAAATTAAAAGAGTTAGATAGAATAGAAGAAATTGAGAATGATATTTTAATTTGTTTTTTATTTATATAAAAAAAATAAAATTCAAATTTAATAAAAACATATATCTTTTTATTTTTTTTATTTTTTTTTATTTTAAATAGGTCAGAATCATGATTGTGACATGATGTGCATGTCATTGTCTCTTAAAACACACACACACACACACACACACAAGGAGATCTAGACCATTGGCTACAATTCCAATGGCAAGGGTAGAAAATATGATGTTTGTCAGGTTTATGCCCTTTTAAATTTAATATAAATATAAATATAAATATAAATAAATAAATAAATAAATATATATATATATATATATATATATATATATATAATATAAATGAAATAAGAGATTTGAGTTTTTTCATTTAAATCTCTTAAACTTTTTTCTTATTCTCTTCTCTCTCTCTCTCTCTCTCACTCTCTCACTCTCTATCTAAAGCTGAATCTTTAGTTTTAGATTTAGAATATTTTTTTAAAGCTTAAAAAATGTGGACGTTAAGTGGAGATTTGGTTGGTGTAGTTGTTTGTGTTTCAATTTTATTATCTAATCTACCCAGTGTAGGCTATGGTTTTTTTATCTCTCCTCTCCATAAACTAGGTATTATTTTTTATTTGTTTTTTTAATATCATTTACTTGTTAAGTTGTAACATAATTCATAATTTGTAAACTAAAAAAAATTAAAAATGGTTTATAGTGAATTACTGATAATATAATTAATATTAACGTACATGTAGATAATAATAATAATAATAATAATCTTACATAAAGGTTCGAGATCAAAATCATATTTTTTCTCATGGCCTAAACCCAAACTCAAATATCTAAAAATTAAAAATCTAGAACAATTCATAATTTAGGCTCTTTGAAATATAATACAAAATAAAAATGTTAGTTTTGTCAATGAAGAATTGACATAATACAATTATTGTAAAAAATATATATACATGTAGGAGTGTGTGGGATTGGACACCTAAAAATGAAAACCAAAACTAAGCGGTGGGTCTTTGAGGCTGGATTTAGTTTAGCTTTTTTGTTGATTCCCTTCATATATTGCAATGAGATAGGGAGGGAAGATATGACTATAATGATTATCACGATGAGTCTTCTAATAAGATTTTTGGAGGATCATAGGGTAGTCAGTATAATTCAATCCTATTTTCAGCCTCATATTATAGTATTCCTAGGTTCACATGTAGGAATGACATATAAAAATATTATAAGTTAGAAAAACAAATAATAGCTAATGAATTATGGCGAGATAGTGGCATTGTATCTATAACGTATGATTTTGAAATAGCAGGAAAGATGTATTTTTTACATGCCTCACTGCCTATCATAGATTCTAAATGTACACTTAATAAAAAATATTTTTGAATTTTCAGTGATTCTCCATCCATTTGATGATCTTGTCATATAAGAGTGAATGATGAGAATTTTTAAAGATTATCATATCCAAAATAAACTATTTACTATTATATTTGATAACACATCTAATAATAGGGTAGCTATTAATATGCTTGTAAGTGCCATTAGAGATGAGCCATTAGGAGAAATTTTTTATGTTAGATACATGTGTTATATCATTAACCTGATAGTATAAGTGAGAATAAAAGTTATTTTCTCTACTTTATAAAAAATATGTAATTCACTAAAATATCTTTGGATATCTAGTAGACAACTAGAGTTTGGTAATCTATGTTTGTCTACGTATCTAAAGAAGAAAAAAATTCAAATGGATGTGAGATACCGTTGGAATTATACTTACTTGAAGTTGGGGTCATCTGTTGAATATGAATACATGATATCTGACTACGTCAATTATAAGAATGATGAATTTATTATTTATGACAAAGATTTAAATATTATAACTTATTTATAAAATTCTTTATAATTATTTATGACATGACCAACATATGTTCATATATTTATACTCATACCACTTGCATTGAACTAATGTGCATATGCAATATTAGTAATATGTTTAGGAAATTTAGAAACATCCATACATTTAGTGACATGGCTCTTGATATAAAAATCAAGTACTTAAAGTATTGATTCACTATTTTATTTCTTTATTATATGGCTGCCTACAAGAATCATAGGGTTAAGGTGAAAATGATGGAAAATATTTTGATATATATATATATATATATCCAAGTGCATGAACTAGCAATACCAATCTGAAGGGTTCATTCATGAAAAGTTAAATGAGTTATTTGTATACTATGACACTAAGTATGATAGTAGTTGTATACATGCTTAGAATACGTACTTAGGTATCATATTCAGAGATGATGACTTCTCCATACAATTTGCAAGGGGGGAACGACGAGGTGGACCATTGAATAGGAGAAAACTATCTTGGTACTTAGATACCATTTATTGTTCAATCCTATCACTAATGATAATAAGAATCTTGATATTTTACAATGATAAAAATCATATACTATCTAAAATACTACGATATCTAATGACTCCTCGTATCGAGCATAGCATTGAAGACTATTTTATTGTAGTCAATATCATTTTGGATAGAAGATCGAGATTAAGGCTTGATATCATCGAGGCACTAACATGTATGAAGGATTGAAAGGATTCAAAGTTGGGGATCAATGATTATGCTGGAACAAGAGCGGAGGAGTTGCTAGTGGCAGATGATGACTTGTGAGACTTTGTGTATATTGAGACCACCACTATTGATACCATCTAATACTTATGCGATGATTATCAGTTGTATACTTATGCTGATTGACATTAGGTTTGAGCTTGCATGATTATGATTAATAATTTTTATTTTGTGATATGTTATTTTATTTTTGGTTGGATTGGATTATGAATTTGTTTTTTTATTATTAAAATTTATCATTTGTGTTAATAATTTAATTTTTTTTTGTAATTTATGTGAAATAATACGATGTCCTAACTCATAATGAATAATTTAAAATTTTAAATTTGCAACAAAAATTTTTAAATCATAAACTACAATCGGTGACTGGTGGACTAGACTAGTAGCCTCCGGGCTCGATTTGGCATGGCTCGGCAGGGCCAAGCATGACCCGGCTTGATTCTACCTATACTCTGGCATGATGAGCCATGCTAGGCTGGAAATATTTAAGTCATGCCGTGCTAGGCACGTCATGACTTATTTGACACCTCTATATCAATAACATTATTTTTAGAATCATACATGATAATCATGATTTATATCTATACTATCATACTACGACATGGATTGATAATGCCTATTATAGGACTTGAGTGCAAAATGTCATGTATTTTTTTATTTGTACTTCTATTTATGTATAATTTTTATGATCTTATGTTCATGAGTTATTTCTTAATGTTTATGTAGAGTTTTGTTTAAGGTTATATTTTAGAAATTTAGATTATATTATTTTTTTATATGATATCTTGAGTCAAAAAAAAAATTCATTTCAATTAATAATTTAATTCATTTATATTTATAGTACAATGTAGTTTTTATTAATTAGAATTTTGATATTTAATTTTTATAATAAAAATAAAACATAAATTAAAATATTATAAAAATTTTCAGTTTGGCTTTTCAACTGCCTATAACTGGCATGAATCAACATATCCTGTAACAAACCCGACATGACTTGACATGGAAGTGCCAAAAAGCATGCCAATTGGGCCATGTCAGGCTCACAATAAATGTAGTTGTGTCAGTAAGGCACTACATGAGAGCCCATCTCCTGCTGTGTTGGCACGACAACATCGCTTGATTGGGGCACAAAAACTCAGGCCATACTATTAGCCTAGCATGACACAATCATTTTCATTTTCAGTATCATGGCTATATGATCTTTAGAGAGATCAATACCAAAATCATGGCTATATAATGTCTGTCATTTTCAATGGCCTAGGCATTTGCAGTCCTATAACCAAATAATGAATAACAAAGATAAATGATAAAGTTGTAGTCATTCCTAGACATTACGAGAATGGAAGTTCTAGTATTGTGCACATATGGTCATGATTTTGTGTTTTAGAAATTACTCAATATCGGGGCTTTGTGTTATACAAAGATTGAGATATATTTACAAGTCACAATTACTTTCTAGAATCGTGATCTCAACCTTAAGAATTAAAGGACAAAGTCATGACTTCCTCCAAAAGTTATAATTTTCTTATTGTATATAATTTGTTTTGATTATCTATTTTGTATAATCGAATATGTTTCTGTTTTAATATTTTTATATTTTGTGCACGAAAGAAAATATTAAGAGGTTGGGAATGCTGCAATAACACAATAACGGGGGCCTGGTTAGTGGGCTAAAGAAAATTTTGGAGTAGAGCCTGACCCGTCCGAGTGATCCGACCCGCTCCGGTTAATTAAATCGAGAAACTGTTATATATAAATATGTTTTTTACTATTTTCCTTGCTATGAATTCTCTTCAGTCAGATTGTTTTTCTATGCTCTCTCTCTCTTTGTGATTTTCTTTCTAATTGCTGCACATATTGTAAGAACATTTTGATTTTGGTTATAATATGTAAATGCATAAGTATTTTTCTGGTGGATGTAGCTAGTCATGTTGAATGACTAGTGAACTACATTATTTTGCATTTTCTACCGAGGTTTGTGTTTGTGTTATCATTTTGTATACTGTCGTAGTTGTGGATATATATATATATATATATATATATATATATATATATATATATATATATATATATATCGTTTGTTGTTTCTTTTTCTTTTTCTTCTTTTGAATCTAGAGGCGTCAAATGGGCCATGCCGGGCTGGTCCGATATAGTTTTTGCTGGCCCAACCGTGTCACCGTGCCTAGCCTGGCATGATTTATCCAAGCAAGGCCCAGCACAATTTATTCAGGCAAGGCCCGGCACGGCCCAGTTGGCACATCCAATTTTTGGTCGTATCGGGTCAGGCCCGTACGGGCCAGAATAGGACCGTACGGACAGGTTTAAAAAATTTTAATTTATTTTTATTTTTTTCATTTTTTTATAATATTTATGTAATTATAAAATATAAATTAGATATTATTTAAAAATATTTAAATTGTAAATTGTAAATATTTGAATAGTTATAAAGTTTATTTTTTTATGTTATTTGTTTTAATTATGTATTAATTAAATTAGATTATAATTTAGTAGAATTATAGTTTAGAATTTTTAATGAAATTATTAAACAAAAAAATAAAATAAACACAAAATTTATTTAACAAAAATAACAAAGTCACACTCACAAAGCCAAGTGTCAAATGGTCAAACTAAATCAAATACAATGTAAATAAAAATAAGTACAAAAGATCAAATTCAAAAATCAGAATCAAACATAACTCATAAGAAAAAGCATAACTGTAACATAAGTGTCACTATCGGCATGTCGCAATCCCGCAATCGTCAACCATCAAGCATCAAGTGGCGAACCTCATCAATCATCCATCGACATATCAATATCATCATCAACATCAATATTAATATCACTATGATATGGATCTTACATCAGCAATCAACTCCTCCGCTTTCACTGTAGTCCCACTCCCAGTCCAAGTATGATCCTTGATGCTAAACCTTGAATCCTCATAATCCTTATTACATGCTAAAACCTCAACAATATCTAGACGTAATCTCAATCTCCTATCCGAAATCACATTCACTATAATAGAAAAAGAAAGACTCCGATGCTATGCTTGATACCAAAGGAGTCAGTAGATATTGTGTCATCTTAGATAACACAGGAAATGTGGACTCATATGATTTCCACCAATATAATATATCAAGATTATTAGTGTCAGAATATCATAGGATTGAGCAGTAATTAGTATTTAAGTACTGAGACAGCTCGCTCCTATTCGACGGTCCACCCCATCATTTCTCCCTAGCTAACTGAATGAAAAAATCGTCATCTCCGAATATGATATCAATGTCCGTACTCACAGCCTCACCACCACCACCACCATACCTAGTATTGTAGTATGTGAAAAGGTCAGTCAACTTCTCGTGAATAAACTTTTCAAGTGGGTCTTCCAAGTTCATGCACGAGGAAATGTATGTCAAAATATTATCTACCCTTTCCACCTTAACCCTAGGGTCCATGAATGCAGCGAGATAATAAAAAGATGAAATAGTAGACCGGTACTTTTAACTACAATGGTTACATTCTAAGTAACCATATGGCTAAGTGTTGAGTTAGCTCGATACTTCCTAAATATGCTACTAATGTTGCATATGCACCTGAGTGCAATGCAAGTCATAATAGCATAAACTGATGAACACATGTTCGTCGTGTCATAAAAAATCTTCAGGTTTTTCATAAATGAAATTTCTAAAGCCCAGTCAGTGACATCAATAAAAAGTTCATCACTTTTACTATTGACGTAGATGGATATCACGTGTTCATATCCAACACATGACTCCAACATCAGGTATATGTAATTCCAATAGTGTCTCACATCCGATTTGAATTTCTTCTTTAGATTCGCAGACAAATAGAGACTACCGAACTCTTGTTGTTTGGGAGACGTGCGAATGTATTTTAGCGAGATACGTATGTTTTCTAAAGCGAGGGAACACACATTCATCTCCTCTTGTACAATCAAGTTAATCACATGACACATGCATCTGACGTGGAAAATCTCTCCTAATGGTACGTCTCTAATATTACTAACAAACATATTAATTGCTACTCCATTATTAGACGAGTTATCGAATGTAATACTAAAAATTTTATTTTAAATTTTATATTCTCTAAAGATATTCATCATATACTCAAAAATGGCAGGGCCATCATGAGGTTGGAGAATCTCAGAGAATTTTAAAATTTTTTTATTTATAGTTCATTTAGAATCTACATAGTGAACAGTGAGATATGCATAAGATGCATCATTGTGACTAGCCCAGATATTGGACGTCATGGACACCACTCTACTATATGTCATAAATTCATTAATTATTAATTGTTTTTCTAACTTATAATCTTTTAGTATGTCGTTCCTAGATGTGGACCTAGGAATCCTATGATAAGCAGGTTGAAAATATGTCTGCATGATGCTCACTACCCTTGGATCTTCCGAAAATCTGATCAGAAAACCTTTCAAAGTGATAAGTTTGGCAATGCCTTTCCTACCCAACTCGATGTGGTATATGAAGGGGATAAATTTTGAGACTAAACTGGATCCAGTCTCAAAAAATGCAGTATTAAGTTTGGTTTTCCTAGGATCTAATGCACCATGTTTTTTGTTTCATAATTCAGCATATCTCTTAAGGTGCCCAGTCCCAAACAAACATACTCTTACAAGTTAAAATTTTTTACAATATTTGCACAGTGTCATTTCTTCTTTCTCACCCCTAACATTTTTTTTGTTTTATAATATTAAAATGAGTCCAAAATATAGAAGTCCTACTAGTTTTTTGTTTTTTAGATGTTTAGGTTGAGACGACCGGAGAAACCAAAGTTTCAGCAGTCTAGAACATTTGGGTAAGAATTTCATTTTATAAATTTAAATTAATTTCATTATTATTTGTATTAGTCATTTTTTTTGATTTTTTTTAACAAGATGATACATCAAAGAGTAAAATCTAGAGAAAAAAAAATAGAAAGAGTAGAGTCTAGAGATAAAAAAAAGAAAAGCACATGAACCAAAAATTCAACTTCCAAAGACCAATGCAAATACCAACTATAGATGAGCCTAAGTTGTGAGTCCCGAAAAGCCAAACTAAAATCTCGAGAGAGAGAATTTTAGGAGAGAGATTTGAGAGAGTGTGAGAATGTGAGATTTTACGTTTTTGAAAAACATAAAAATTAGAGGGGGGGGGCTTTTATAGAAAAAAATTTAGAATTAAAAAAAAGTATTTTTTTTTATTTTTTTTTTGAATTTTTTAATAATTTTTTTGGGGCAGAATCATGTTGGTCGTCAGATTCTGCCCCATAGCTGTTGGAGGCAAAATCTGACGGCTAAATTTCAAATAATTTTTTTTTAAATTTGAACCGTTGGCCGTAACAGGTCATTGGGGTTGGCTAGTTGGGGTTGGTTTGGATTCGGGCATGCCTGGTTTCTAGATCTGTTAGGCTGAGCCTCAGCCTGGTGTAGCGGTATGGTAGCGGTACTTCAGCTCGTGCCGAGGTACCAAGCCATGGTACCGTGCCGGGCTAGGCACGACACGAGGCTCGGTTGGCCTTGGCATGACACAACATGGGGACTGGCACGGAAAATTACCATGCCATGCCGGGCTAGGCACGGTCGAATTGGGTCGTGCCTCCTGTTGGGCTAGGCCACCCCGACCAGTTTGACACCTCTATCTGAATCTATAAAATCATAAACGCGGAAGCAAAATTGCCCAACATTTCTACTTAAATTTATGTAGAAATATTTGAGTATAAAATAAGAAAATGAGAGAAATTAAGAAAAAAAAAAGCTTACTCATTTCTTTTTCCATGGACCAAGTCGAAAGCCTAATAATTAACTATAGAAGTGATTTTCATACTCACTAGTGGTTTCACAAGTAAATAATTAATCAAGATATAAGCTAAATCATAGAATTAATGAGCTTGAATGTCTAACCTCTCTTTTGGGTAGTTTTTAGAATTTATATCAAAATAGCATGTGATATATAGGGGTTGTATAATTTTGGTTCTGTAATATATAAATATTTTTTATATTAATGAATATATTTTGAATTATATTGTTTTATAAAAATTAATGGATGAATGATTAAATAGAACTTGAATTAAAGAAAATAACTATTAGTGAGTTTATGTGAGTTGTGGTAGTGGATGGTGGACAATAAATCTTGAGGCTCACACATGCATATGGTAGAAAGAAAGTGATAATCTTTTTGATCGTGATGTGTAGAATAAACTTATATTTTAAAACTTGATATTTAGCTATGTTAATTTTTGTGACTATGATACTTACAAAACCGATAATATGAATGATTTTACATATCAATTCATTCTGTGTTTTAGATGAATTAGTTCTTAATTATGGTAGACGTCATATAGAATATTCTCTTAAGAGTTTTATTTTTAGTGTGTGAGTCATATCATCATTGAGAAGGATGATGATAAGGTATCTATGAAATGTGCATGAGTATAATGTGACTCGTAAGGTTGTGACAACTCTTTGAGTTGCTTTCACTCGTATAGTTCTCATCGATAAAATTTGATGTAAATATATGTTAATTATATGAGAGTGACACTTACCAAGTCAAAAGTATAAATGCTTACAAATCATGTCAGTTCTTGGCATTTTATGATACATGAGGCATGAGAATAATTATGTACATATAAGCCAAGGGCAGTTGAGGAGTTGTTTGAAAGGTATAAATTTGTGAATAATTTTTGAATAAAAATGATGTATTGTTTTGATGATAAAATACCAGTAGAACAATCTTGAAAGGATTATCTTTTAGGATGAGCTCAATGGTGTTAATAATTTTGTATGTTTTAGGATAAAAAATCATTACACAATAATACAACATTCATTTAATATTCAAATTTATTATAATTCAAACTATTTGAATATATATCATATAAATTAAATGGACAAATCTAAGGATTTAAGATTAATATAATAATCTAAAATATCTATTTTATTAGAATTGAATTGTCTCACTCTTGATTGACTGAACTACTGAGAAAATCTATGAGATTACTATCTAATTGAAAGTCCACTTTACTACTTATATGACTTATATATTTGTAGATTTTTGTTGATGAGCTCAATGGTGCTAACCATTTTATATGTTTTTAGGGTAAAAAGGTATTATACAACAATACAATCTTTATTCTAAATTCAAACCCAATATAATTCAAAATATTTAAACATACATCACATAAAATAAATGGATAAATTCTAGGATTTAAGATTAATATAATTGACTAAAATATATATTTTATAAGAATTGATTTGCTTACTCTTGATTGGCTGAATTGCTGATACAATATCATGGAATTAATATATGGATAAATTTTTTTTTACTATTTACATGACTTATATATTTGTAGATATTTGTTGAAGAGATATTTTTTTCAATGAGCTTTTTAGACACTATAAAAATAATAAAATTAGACAGCTTAACAAAGTTACAATGAATTTTTAACATTCTTGCTTGGGTTGTTTAGTTTGGTTCCCAAAAATGAGTTGACATAATTATTTTTTAGAAAGAATAATTCTTTTTTAGTAGTTTAGATAGTGTTACTTTTGATTAGTCTTCTCAAATGTAATGGCTAGCCTTATTATCTTGTTTGAAAAGTAGATAGTTATGTTTGATTTTTTGCTTGTATCTTTTAATATGTTTTTAGTATTTTTTCATGAGTTAAAAATTATAGGACCAATCTAATCTCTCTAGACCTAGAAATCAAAAAAATTAGGAGAGTAAATTCTAAACAATAGTAATAAAGAGCTTCAAAATAGTAATAGTCTAGCTATCCAACATCTTATCCATGATCGAACATTGAAAGATTATTAGTAATTTGAATGATGGATTATTACTTGGGTATTCAAATGCAATTAGTGAAAGTAAATTATTTTGAGTTGAAGTTTAGTTTAATAGTGTTGATTTAACAATACCAATACAGCAAAAGGATATCAAAGGATCCTAACAAATATGACATGATATTTTCGGAGTTATACGACAGACACAGTAAAAATGATTAGAGTTAGCCCAAATGCAATAAACTAACTTTTTTTGTGCAATGACTCATTGTCCTAACGACATAGAAGATGGTTGTCATTATTGATCTCATCTTAATGGCAGTCCTCTCATAATCATCTCTTTGATATGTTATCACTAAAATAATAATTTATCTCTACTCAAGAATTATTCATAATTCTATACCTTTTAGGCAATATTATCAATTGTATTTGATGGTTATTTTATATGCACATTTTTATTCTTATGTTTCAGATATTGCAAAGACTAAAGATTAATATGGTTTATAAATATTTGTATTTTGACTTTGTAAGTATAATATTCGTATAATTAATATACATTTCTTTTAAGTTTTACCTGTGACAAGTATATGAGTAAAAGCAACTCACAAGGGATATCATCACCTTGCAGGTTACAATATGCCCTTGTGTGCCTCGATCATTACCTATCACCATTCTCTTCAGTGATGATGTGACTTATACACTAAAGGTTACCTCCTTAAAAAAGTGTACCATTTAATGTTCATTTCAATCAAGAATTAGTTCTTTTAAGATATATATAATAGGATTGACATTTAAAAGCATTCATACTTTTGGCTTAGTAAGGATCATACTTATGATTATTAACTTACCCAAATTTTTAGTTTCAACATATAGTTTATCTCGTAAATCACATATGGAAGAAGTATCACTTCATTCCTATTATATGTATAAGTGAGTCTCATGGTTTACTTGTCATCATTCAATATTATAATCTCATGCAAACCTATTAATGGTTATAATTATAGTTTTAATTTTATTTCATTACTCATCAATCAATATTCATATTTTAATATAATTCAAATATATTTATCCATAAAAAATAAAAGGCAATATCACACATATATATCAATTTATACCAATTATAGAGTCATATTTTTTTGGTAAAAATTCTCTAATATACTCTAGAGAGAAAGGGTTTGAGAGTCATCTCTACTAATTTTTGGGATTGCATTAAACATATAGAGAGTGTGAAATTCATTCTTGAGTTTGCTAGTCGCACCTAACTTGGCATATTGCATGGAAGGAGAGAAAAAAGAATAATGGATATTAATGAATTACACTTTCACTTTTATATTTGGATGACTATACTCCTCTAAGTA
The DNA here is from genome assembly GCA_029783825.1 of Sapria himalayana. Classification (NCBI taxonomy): domain Eukaryota; kingdom Viridiplantae; phylum Streptophyta; class Magnoliopsida; order Malpighiales; family Rafflesiaceae; genus Sapria; species Sapria himalayana. The sequence goes on from JAREIK010003856.1 coordinate 857,387, forward strand.
GAAAATAATGATATTTAGAAGAATTCACAACTTTGATCTTAATCTCTTAAGTTCAAGGTCTTGACTCTAGAAAGTGATCATGATTCTGAACTACATTTTGATCTTTTAGTAACACAAAATCATGATACTAATAATGTCTATGTATTAGGCATAATATTTTGTAACACTAAGTTGTTATACTATGAAGTGGTCATGCCTATGTGCATATGTCTTTTTATCTTTAATAAAAGGTTGTGACATTAGAAAATATTCATGATGTGCTAAAGGGATTCTCATATTGATATATGACTATGATACTGTTTAAAAAGTCACAACATTGGTATTGATCTTTCTTTATTATTATATGCCTATGGTATTGAAAAATAGGCACGAAATTATGGTCTCTTATATATTCTATAGCCATAATATTTGAAAATGACTGTAATACAAAATTTGAATTTGTTATGTCTACAACTATCTACGACATTGTAGGTGGTTAGGGTATTAGCCTTTTTATCTCTCATATATTATATTGGTGTGATACTACAAATGACACCACTACACAAATATTAGCTTGAATGATAACCTTTGATTGAGGATAAGAGTTGTTGTTTTGGGAAATAATTTTATTCAAGTAATATCTTCTATAATTTTTAGTATTTTAAAGGTCATGGATTTGAATAATTATTATGACTTTTTGATGAGTAGTTTTGACTCTATAATTTTCTTTTAACTCAAAAGTCTTAGCTTTATAAAAAGGCTATGATTATGACTTGAAATTACCGAGTCATGTTAAAGATAAAGTTATAATACTTTGACTTCATATGACCTTGAGCACCAAATGAGATACTTGGTTACTACAATATAATATTAATATCACAATTTAAATCATATGAGATAAGTATGAATGTGATACTATGAGTATATCACAACCTCTAAGAATGTATCAAATAACTGAAAAATTGTGCTAATGAGTTCGTAAAGTCATGATGTACAAAGGTTATCATGATTTTGTAGGTATAGTTTTGGCCAATAATAAATGTCAAAATTTTACAAGACTCTATGTGCTACCAACTCAGCTAAATATTTTCAAAAACCTATCAATTTCATGATTTTTTATTAAAACTTGTCAAAATTATAAAATCTTAAAATTTATTCATAATTTTCTCTATTTCATACCTACATAATTTTATAAAGTATTAAAATATTTATAAATATTTAGTTATTTGAATACCAATTACCAAATAACATCGCTATGATTTTTTTTAAAAGTCACGACTCACATTGAAATTTTCTAATAAGTTTTAGCTCCATTTGAAGATACTTCTATATATGAAGACTTTGATGCTACGATACCTAATAAAGTCATTACTGCAAAGGAAGTGCAAGCCCAAATTTCAATGCTGGATGCAAAAGAAGGAAGAAAATAAATATAGGAGTGTTAAGATGCTATCTGAAGTTATGTAGAAAAAGAAATAAATCAGAATGATGCTAATAGTAATTTTATGATGAATCTTTTGTTTTTACATTGTTTTAAAATAGGGAAATTTGATAAATATTTTGAGAAGTTTCTCAAAATATTTCAAAAATTAGAATTGAATATATAATTTTTTGAAGCTCTAGCTAAAAGCTTGTATTATATGAAGTTTATGAAAGATATCATGAGTAGTAAGAGAAAATTAGAGACAAGAGATCATAAACTTGACTAAGAAATATAATACAATTATTAAAAGAATATTTTTAAGAAAATTGAAAGATCTCAAGAGTTTTACTGTATCTTATACCATTGGCAACTATATATTTCAGAAAGTATTATGTAACTTGGGATCAAGTGTCAATTAGATATTTTTGTTAATTGCATGAAAATTGAATCTCAAAAAAGAGTTTTACTGTACTCTAATATACCATTGGAGTTTGATCTCAATGTTGGCTAAAATAATTAAAGTTTATTATTTACAAAATCTTGTGAGATCTATATGATGATGATAATATGAGTTATTGGATTGTAGATAATCTCTTCTGTATTGTGATACAATAAAAACTAGATTTTTGATAAAAAGATTTTGTAAAAGACTTTTGACTAGATAAAGATGATGGAGATGATGTAGAATAACAAATTAAGATCTGTAGAAGTGATGAAGATGAAGAAGATGATGAGGCAGAACTATTTTGAAGTTGTAAAAAAGAAAAAAAAGTAAGGAAGATGACTGTTATGAGATTATGATTTTCTTTAAAGTCACGACCTCAGGGGAAAATCATATAAACTACTTCATGGAAGCTGTGGAAATATTTGAGGAAGGCAAAGTTGAGACAAAAATTATGGAAGATCTGATCAAAGACAAAGTTGTGGATGTACTCACCACTATGATTTTGGGATATGCATATCACTATGACATTGGTGTTACATAACAAAAAGGACAAAGAAAAGTTAAAAGAAAAAGTTACAGCTATGTTTAGTGCCACAACTTTAGGGGTATAAAAAGAAAAAGGGCTAGGCTAAATCTCTCTCTCTATCTATCTATCTATTTATATGGTTATCTATCTCCTCACATCTCAGTTGGGTTTGCCTATGATCTAATGCATCATGTTATTTTTGCACTGTTCGACATGCCATTTTAGGTGCCCAGTCCCACTTGTAGTCCTATATATTAATATTTTCTTACAATATTTGTTTTGTGCCAATTTTTCATCGAGACCCCTAATATTTTTATTTTGTATAATATTAAAGTATGTCCAAACTATATATTTTCTTTTACTTTTTTGTTTTTTAGATATTTGGGCCGAGACCATGGGAGAAAACAATGTTTTGAAAGCTCTAGCCTCAAACCCTTATATAGGAGTTTAATTATCAATATTAAAATTATCTATGTTTATATTAATGTTAATCTTATTTTAATCATTAAATTCACTATTTATAATTTTAGATTTTTATTAGTTTATTAATTATTTTTTAAATTCTATTTTTAAAATTAAATAACATTTGTTATTAAATTATTAATAAAAATTAAAATTCAAATACTAAATAAAATTTTAAAAATAATACTCATTTGAAGTTTGGCCATTTATGGAATGGCAAAGCTGATTCCCAATTGCCAAAGTCAATGTCTGATATCTGAATGTAGTGTAGTCTGCATTTGAGTCCAGAAAGCTAAACACCTGAATGAGATTGAGAGAGGGCCATCTTAGAGTTAGACTTTAGAGATTTAAGAATTAAGATTAGAGAGAAAGAGAGAGAATATAAGTGTGTGAAATTGAAAAGTGAGGAAGATATATATATATATTGGAAAATATAAAGATTAAAAAAACCATTTTTTTGAATTTTTTTCTAATTTTTAATGAATTTTATAGGGCAAAAATCCAATAGCCATTGGATTTTCTACTCTAACTATTGGGGAGCATCTAACAGCTAAATGTATCTTGTAAGATTGGGAATCAAGTGAGGGACATACCTGACCCCGAGGCACAAGTCGAGCCAATTTTGATGATCAATGAGTCATACATCATGGAAGTCCTACCCCTGAAACCTGGTACTCAGCTCGAGTTATGAGGCATGAAGCTGGGTTGTGCCTAGCCTAGCATGGGGCTCGACACCCCTTATCCCGGCACAACATGAGCCATGCCTCAAGCCAGCATGGCAGGGGCCCAGGCATGGTTCTGGACCATGCCTTGTTAGGTCAAGCATGGTTCAGTTGAAAAGTGCCTCGTGCTAGGCCTGAGATGCCCGACCCACTTGACACCTCTACATGATCATGAAGATTAAGTTGTACAATAAAAAAATTGTATTAACTTGGTAGTAAAATTATATTGTACAAAGATTACCATTAGTAGTTTTGTAGGGTTATGGCCAAAGATGATACTGCTACTACTTGATAAGATAGTGGAAGGTGAAATAAAGTCATAACATAGAAAATTTTATGACGCTCTATCACTTCCCTCTCCCCTCCAATCTTTTGCTTGATCAAGTCTTTCAATTTATACCTATATAATTATAATTTCTTTAATATTCATCATAATATCTTAAAATATAGAGATAGTAAAATATCTCTGATAAAAAGGATAAATATGTGAGAAAACTCCAATTAACTCATTCTAATCCATCCAAAAAAGTTAGTATGTAGAGCACTGAACAAATTCTCAAACTAAAAGTATTGTTCATCTCCAAGCAATGAATTTCGCTCAATCTTTTCAACATAATATACTATCATCGTGGTATTATCACGATTGAGTTTGGGTATCATGATAGACTATTTTATTCTGGATTAGGGTTTCAAATTTTGGGATTATTTATTTTGTGTGAGAATCAAGGACATATAAGTTTATTCAATCAAAATGCATAAAATTTTTTTTTTGAGTTTCCTCACAAGCAAGCTATATTTAACATCCATAGCTAAATATTCATTGGATCTCTAATTTGGTCTAAGATATCAGCATTATGTATAAGCTTTTTAGAATAATCCTTATTTTCTTATCATTTTCTGAGTTAATCCTTGAGCAATCAATAATTTTCTTGAACATATCTAGACATTCTTCTATGAATTCCATGACTAGAAAAAAATCATAGTATCATTATCTATGGTCTTTTTTGGTAGCGCCATGACTAGTTGTGATGTCTCGGCTTGTAAAAAATTTTTCTAGATCATATTAGTCACATCTTGGGAAGGAGTCATGACTTTCTCTCTAAGCTTATATTCCTCCTTTTTTTTGTGGCTCTGCCTCTTGCAATGACTTTCTTCATTGATATAGTTGGTGGGGTTATGACTTCTTCATAAGCCACAATGTTCTTTGTTATAGCTAATATATCTTCATAACAATTTAGATGTCTTGCCTTGGGGTTTCTACCTTGTCTTTGTCTTCTAATGACCTAACTACCAGCTATGAAATTACTATACTTGTACTTTTAAAATCTCAAATCCTTCTCATAGATTTCTCCATGTTGTTGAATTGATAATTCCATCACTTTTTCCTCTTCTTTCACTTCCTTACAATAGATTGAATTGAATTTTCCCGAATTTAAAAATTTAAAAAGTATCACGACTTCATAGCAGTCTATAGTCTTCTTCTTCCATGTTCTACTCTTTTCTTCAATCCACAATACATTTAATTTTTCATATTTTCCATCTTCCTTAGTAAAATAGTCTCTACAAAATCTTTCCATCTAAAGTACACATTTTCTCATTACTATCTATAGATTGCCATATATTCTCCATAATCTTTTTTGTCATATATAGATTTTATGGATTTTTGTAGCGATTGAATTTCATTTGTTCTTCATCCATATTAAGTATGAATTCTCCCTTTTTGATATCAATTAATATCTGACCAATGACTTAGAATGTTAATACCAAGTTCAATGAAGCATATTGATCCTCCTCCATATTCAACGCAACACAATCTAAGGGAAAAATAAACTTACCAACCTTGACTAATATATCTTCAATAATATCATTTGAAAACTTCACTATATAATTAGCTATTTGAAGTGAGAAAGCAGATAGAGTAATCTCGCATAAGTATGACCTCTACACTAAGAAAAATATCATCAAATATACACTTAATCTCATGTTGCATAGTACCTTCTATAAAATGTGCTTTCCAATAATACATGGAATTGTAAAACTTTCTGGATTTTTTATTTTTTTAAAAGTTTACATTGGATAATGTTACACTTCTCAGTCAAATTTACCACAGCATAAGTCTCCAACTTCTTCTTGCTACTCATTCTATCATTCATAAACTTCATATAATTCAGTATATGTGCTAATGCTCAACAAAAGGAATATTGATTTCCAAATTCTGGAATATATTGAAAAATTTCTCAAATTATTCTTCCATTTTTTTATAAAATATTAATAGAAAATAATGATTAAGAGAAAAAAATGTAACTTTTGAATGGGCTTTCTATCACACATCCTTAAAATCATCACTTTGGGCCATTTATATATTCTCTTCATTCTCTACTTTTTTATATGTCATAGTTGAGAAAGTGAGCTAGGCAGTGACTTCTATGAGTGCAATGACTTTGAAAAATATGATCACATCTTGTCCCATGGTATTACTTTATTATGATGTATAATTTTTAGGATTAGACAAAGTTCCAAAACCTCAGTATGTTATGATCTCTTCAACATTGACTCTCACATGGATATAGGTCACAAGCATAGTAAAGCGATCTTTTCATCTATATATCAATCTCATATGAATTGTATAGTTAGTTTTATTAACCAACAATCAATAAACTATAGCTCTAGTTGAGAAGATAAGACTTGTTTTAGGTGAGATTCTTAACATTTTATGGTTGGTGCATTCTATTACACATGATGATTTATCTAAATAGTTTGGATATTATTATTAAAATGCCTTAGTTTCCTATTAACATATAAGATGGTTATTAAATATTAGGCCCTCCCTAATAATGGATCTCCCATAGCTATCCCTTTTGTACTTTATCACAGAAACAATAAATCATTCCTATTCAAGGGTCATTCACAAGTTCATATGTTTTAGGCATCTCATTAACTATCTTTTATGATTTATTTGTATGCGTATTCTTATTTGTTAACCTCATATGCTATATAGTGATAACTACTATGGTAGTAAAAATATTTATACTTTCAGTTTCGTAAGTACCATATTCATACAATTAACATTTAGTTTCCTTTAAATCTCATTAATGGTAGTTATATAAAAAAAGGAACTTATAGGATTATCACCACCTTATGAGTCACCTCCAATAGTGAGTGTCTTGTGGCTCACTTATCACTGTCTACCACAAAAAGATGAGACTCTTATAGTAAAGGAAAAACCCTCAAAAAACATTTTATAAAATATGCACTTCAATTGAGAGTCAGCTCTTCTAAGACATACATAATGGATTGACTTATAAAAGTATTCATATTTTTAGTTTCATAAGTACCATTCTCATATCATTACCATATCTCAACACTGGGTTTTTAACATATAGGTTTTTTCTCACTCATCATAATCAAAAGGATTGCTACTTCTTTCCTACCATTATATATTAGTGTGCTTCATGACATGGTTGATATCATTCATCATGATAGTATGTAGAAACTCACTAAAAATAAAATCTTAATTTCAGTTCTACATAATTACCAAATCTATCAATAACCAAACTACAATAAAATCCAAACATTAAATTTATTCATAAAGTATTTATCACATGTAATTAAATACAACTTTATATATCATTTTAGCTTAATATTAAAGAAAAATTCACATGAAATAATTAGAGATACATCTTATGAAATTTTGGGTTTCCAATGATAACCCTCAAGAGTATCTAGGAATCAAATCCTAAATCTATAATACTTAGTTGTGCACATTAGATTTTCCCTATGGTAGGTCATAATTCATGCCTCCACTTTAGTGTTTATTCTTGTGCCTTACTTCACCTATTTGTTTGTGAATTTTTACTAAGATTGGGCAAATTTTGGCTCTCAAAATCTTAAGATTTTCTCTTTTCTCATGCCTAGAATCCTCCCTTTTAAACTTTTAATTTTTTTCTCTTTTATACTTGAATGAAAGGGTGTGAACTTTAAGTAAAAACTCATGCGTTTTTAGGAATGAGTCATGGATTTGGTCTCTTTCTAATATTAGAATCCCATAACATTAGGATTGGTTGTGGTTCCATATTTCATCTCTAGAACACACAGTTATTGTATTGAGAAATGATCTTGATTTAAGTATCTCTCTTGCATCAGATGGTCATGGTACTAGGAATGATCATGATAATACATTCCATCTCTAGAACATAAAGTCATGGTAATAGGTAATTCCTCTAACTTTAGTCTCTCTCTTACATTGAATAGCATGCCACTGTGAATGACTGTGATAATATATTTTGACTTTGTAGTACTAAATCATGATACTAGGAATAGCAATGACTTATGTATTTTGCCTATATAACTCGAAGTCAAAGTACTAAAAATATGCTATAACTTTGATCATTTCTCTAGAGCAAATGTTGCAACCCTAGAAATGGATATGAATTGAGTAATAATCTCTAAAACTTTTTGTAGATAAAAGTCATGGTGCTAGGAATAGTGATGCAGATATTACCTTAGACTTAAAGGCTCTATAATGAGAAATTCGTGCACTAAAAGTATGTTGTAGCTTATAGTATCATTGGAATACTTGGTTACTATAATGTTGAATTAATGTTATCATCTAATATATAATGAGCTAGTACTATTGTGACTCCAAAAATATTTTTCCGCCAAATAAAATGTATTATAAGTAAAATAATTATGTCAATGAGGTTGTATAATAATAGTATACAAAGAATATCATGACTATTTACATTGAGTTTCAGCAAAGAAAAGATGTTAAAATTATTTTATAGTTCAATGAAATGTAACAAAGTCATGATACCAGAAATATTTTAACTTTATAGGCTTTTAACTCTCATTCTTCTTAATGATCTACCAAATCTCCATTTTAAATAAAAATTTCTCAATTTCACTATTATCTATCAAATTCCATAAAAAATCATAAATTAGTGAAATTGTTTATTTAAAAGCTTTTACTATGCATACATGAATAGTCATCAACATATTTAGTTTTATTCCATATTTGATATACTAAATAAACTAAAATTATATTACTCATCCTTCAGTAATTACTCCTCTATGAATATTTTTTTCTTTCTACGACACACAATTTCAACATAAAATTGATTATAAAACCACAACATGACAGCAAATAAAAAATTTAAGTCAACGAGGTTATGGAAGTTGGAAGAATGATTTCTCTTTAAGGTCAAACACTTTAAAAGGGAAATCTACATTGAAGTACTCATATCTTCTCCAAATGGAGTCCATTTTGCCTTTAAAAGATTCCATTGCAAATTACAACTTTTTTTGGTTCACATTGTATTTTTATAATTTTTCTATCAATTGGTTCTCTTTTGATATTGCATGTCGCCTCTAATTGTTTTTATCTCTTATTGCCATATTTTTCTTCAAATTCATTACCATGGCCTAATAAAGTTTCCCAGATGATTCAATACTGTCCATTACCCCAGTTTCCATTCATTTTATCCATTCTTCTAAAACTTTATAAATTTTGTTTTCAAATTTTTCTTAGATCATCATAAATAACATCTCTTTATTTTAGAGATATACTTCTCTTATTGTATCTTATTTCTCCACTGCATCCAATATCATTGTATAAAGGGACTGGATCTCTTATTTTAGGCATTCCTCTCTCTTTTTAGTTTCTTTCTACATATTTTTCAAAAATACAAAAATGTATCACCCAAAAAATCTGTGTGTGCAACTAGGAAATGCTCAATGCATGCTCTTTCTTCATTATTTTGCATCTTCTTTTCTTAGCTTTTGTTTTATCTTTGGTAAAGGATGATCCTTCTTGCCTAATATCCATTGATTTTTTTTTCCTTTCATTGATCAGCTTATTTCCTTTAGTATCTCGTTCAAGCCTCCTTTTGATACTCGATAATATTAGGTGGATACCCTCAAGCACAACTCATCAATATTATTATTCATCAGGACTCTCTAAGTGTAGCATAATTAAATAATCAAGGAATGATAAATTAGTAGGCTAGAAAATTTACCTAGAGGTATTAAATGGGTTGGATGGTCCAGGCATGTCACGAGTCATAACCCAAAATAGCCAAGCAAGGCCAGACATGACATAGTCAAGAACTATGCCAGGATCATAGTCTTGTTGGCCCATTAAAAAAATAATTTTTTTTAATTTTTTAAACTGACATCAAAAGTGATAGGCACATTCTCACATTCTAGGCCAGGCATGATGCACAAGCATGGTGAGTTAGTGACCCATGACCAGACATGGGTCATGGGACATGAGACATGACCAATTTAAAAAAACTCTGCATTTCAGCATAGAAGCTATCCATTATGATTCTGTAATGGGTCCGATCAAAGCAAACATGAGACTGTTTTTTGATGTCAGTTTAAAAAAATTAAAAAAAAAATCATTATTTTAATTTTTTTTTTGTAGCCATCAGAATTCATTCCAATGGCTATGTGGAAAAAATCTCATGGATATCAGAGTTCTACTCATTTTAATCATAACAAAAGTTTAAAAAATAAAAACAAAGTTGATTTAATATAAAAATTTTTATAAATATAGAATATAAATTTCTTCATCTTCATCAAATTTATTTGCTCTCATTTTCTATCCTTTCTCTCATCTTGTAATTCTCTAATTTGTGTTTTTAATGTTCATAATTTTCCTTTCATTCCCTCTCTCTTCTTCTATATTTGTTTTGAGGTATATTCTAGGTTCTAGGCTAACAAGTTTAGAAAAAGAGCTAAACTATGATTGATGTTCAAATAGATTATACTATCTAATGATACACATTTAATTTTTGTTTATTAATTTGTATTATAATTAATAATTTACATAAATTTTAAAGTATAGATTTTTTAAAAATTTAGATTTATAAATAAAATAATAAATCATAAATGGAAAATAATGATTATAATAATAATGGTTTTGATGTAGATATAGATAATAATAACAACTATAGTGAAAGGTCCAATGTTGAAACTAGACTATCTCTAAATAACCTTGACCCATTTGACCAAAATCTATGATAACTTTAGTAGTCTAGATTCACTTTAATAAAATAAAATATATAAATTCTAGGCATGTTGAAGAAGAATCAACATAATATATATTATAAAATAATATATATGTGTAGGAGTATTGGTGATACTAGTAATTTTAAGAGGCATACCAATCAATATACTAAAAAATATGACCTTTGAACTTAGATCAAGTTTAGATCTCAAGCAAACTTTGTATTCCTGAGATATAATGCATCTAATAATCTTAAGATGCATTAGATTCAGGAAATCCCACCTAAGCAGCATAACCTTTAAGGTTAGATCAAAATTGTCATCATCGACCCCATTTATTTAAAACAGTGACTTTAGAAGGTAAGATATGATCAAATTAATTACTATCATGGGTCATTCGATTAGATTTTCAGAAAATCCAAGGGTAATCCATATTATGCAGACATACTTCTTTCTTGTTTATCATAGAATGTTTGGGTCTACTAGTAGGAATGACATAATAAAAATTAATTAGTTAGAAAATAATTAATAATTAATATGTTTAAAAAATATAGTAAAGTTATATCTATGACATCTGACATATTGACTAGTCATGGTGATATATAATTTGTATGTCTCACCACCAACTATGTAGATTCTAAGTGGAAATATAATAAAAAAATTTTAAGATTTTTTTAAATCCCGAATCCTCATGATTGACCCATTGTATATGAGTATATGATGAAGATCTTTTAGAGAATTTGACATTTATAATAATTCTTTTAGTATTATATTCAATAATGTTTTGAATAATAGCGTTGCCATTAATATGTTTAGGAGAACCATTAAAGATTGGCTATTAGGTAAAAATTTTCACGTTAGTTATATAAGTCATATAATTAACCTAATAGTGCAAGCGATAATAAAAATTATTTCTCCGACATTTAGAAAAAAAAGAAATTTAATTAAATGTCTTAGGATACCAAAGAGACAATAAGAGTTTAACAGTCTATGTTTGTTAGCGGGCCTAACAATTTTTCAAATAGATATGAGATACCATTGAAATTATACTTACCTGATATTAGAGTCATATATTTGTTACCAACACATGATATTTAGCTATATCAGAAATAATAGTGACCAAATTATTATTAAAATTGAGACTGAGATACATGAATTTAATTTATGAAATTTCCGAATATTTTTTATTATATGATGAACATATGTTAATCTGTGTACACTTCTACAACTTGTATTACACTTGGATGTATATGTAATATTAGTAACATATTTAAAAAGTATAGAAGATACCATGCATTTAGTGGTATGACTTTCGATATGGAAACCAAGTATTTATAATATTGGTCCTGCATTCCAATTATGAATTGCTTAGCTACATTTATGGATCCTAGGGTTAAGATGAAAGTTGTAGAAAATATATTAAGATATATATTTACATATAAGAACCAAGCAAACAACCCTAAAAGTTTTAATCATGAAAAATTAACTAACATGTTTATATTTTATTACACTAGGAATGCTAGTTGTAGTGAGACTTTGAGTATGAACATTGACACTATTTTTAGAGTTGATGACATTTTTATTTAGTTAGCTAGGAGCAAAAAATTGGGTGATCCATCGAATATTAGTGAGTTATCTTGGCATTTAGATACCAATTATTACTCTATCCTATGACATGATGATAGTTAGAATTTTAATTTTTGAGTTGGTGAAAATTATACGAATCCACATATCTTATTCTTTCTAAGATGACACTTGATCTACTAGCCCATTTGGTATCTAATATAGTATTTGAGTCTACTTTTTCTATGACTGTCAATGTCATTTCTGATATGAGATCTAGACTATAGCTAGATATCATAGAAGCTTTTACATGCTTGAAGGACTAAGAAGATTCAAGGTTGGGCATTCAGGATAAATTGAAAAAGTTGCTAGTAGATGACAACTAATTGGACATCGAGGATATTAAGGACACTACTAGTGCTATCACACATGATAATGATGATGTATATCCATACTAAAATTCTACATATATAGACTGATGACTCATATGATAATGATGTATATTTTATTTATTTTAGCTTCTAGTTTACTATATATCATATTTTAGATTATATTTATTTAATATGATTTTTTAGTTGAACTTATAGTAAAATATTTATTTTAATTATTGATTCAATTCATTTAGATTTCAATGCATTGTACTTTTTAATTATTTTAATATGTAATATTTCTAATAAATATAAAATTGAGATTTATAAAAAAAATTTAACTAGGCATTTAGGTTGCTTATAACTGGCATGACTCAGAATCAACCCAACACATTCCAACATATACATGCCTGACTACAAGCCAATCAGTCCATGTCAAGCTGAGTCTTTTTTTTTTCCATGTTGTGCTAGCAAGGCATGAGAAACCATCTCTTGCCATGAAAAGCATAGCTCAATGACCCAAATCACTACAAGAAAATGTCAATTTAGCTAGGAAAGTTTAGCTAGTGATAAATCCTTAGCTAAGTTGCGATGGATTAGCTAGGAAATAACAAGGAGATTCTGATTTTACATTGAAATAATAATTTACGATGGAATAGCGATGGATTAGCAATGGATCAAAGATGGAATTGGTCAATTGGAAAAATTCCATCGCCATTTTTTCCATAAATTTCCACGCAATGAAAAGCGGAAAATTTAACAATAAATTTAACGATAAAATTTTCTTTAGCTAATTAGATCTAGACATAATCCATTACTAATATTTTTGTAAATTTTATGCAAAGAAAAGGGAGGAATTTAGCGACAAATTTTTCATAGCTAATTAGATCCAGACATAATCCATCAAGTTAGTGACGGATTTAATGACATAATTTCACTAGCTAATTTAAATCCGTCACTAAATAATTATCTGAATTTATTTTTTTATGACTTTATATATAATTGAAAGTGATAATTCCTTAAATGTTTATTTTCTCAAAATATATGCATTTAGCTATGAATTTTTCCCTAGCTATTTGGGCTAGTGATAATTTCCGTCGCTAATCTTTAAATATATTTTTTTCGATATTAAATATGCATTTAGCTATGCATTATTTATTTTAATATTGTATATAATTTTCTATATTAAAGGTATGTCATGGTCTATAAATCAGCGATCTTTGAAATACACAATCTCCTCATATAATAATAAAAAAATGATATTATAAAAAAAATTAATAAATATATAAATACAAATAAAAATTTATATTAAATATGACAAATAACTATTTTTGATTATAATTTAATTAAAAAATTATACTTAATTTTTTCTGAAATATTTGTTTATGATATTCAAATATTTGTATAAAAAAAATATTATATAATTTATTCTATAATTATAATATTTTTAAAATATTTTAATTAATAAATAAAAATAAATAAAAATTACTACTAATAAAAAACTAAAATAAACAAATGTTTTATTAAATAAAAAAATTTATAAAAATATATGAATAAATGTATAATCAAGTAAATATTAATAAAAATAAAAATATAAAATAATATTTTTATGATTATAGGAATTTTTTTTAAATATAATGACTAAAAGATTTAAAATTTTAAAAATTTAAAATTTAAAATTTTTTTTTTAATTTTTTTTAAGATTAATACATTGATGTTTTAATTACATAAAAAAATTGATTATTTAAAAGATAAGTATTTCATCGTGGTTATTAAATTAACACTACAAACATTAAAATTTATGACTACAAGATTCAAATTTTATGATTTAATAATTATCTCATATTATATTAATAAAAAATAAATTGAATTCTTATATATATATAAATATAATATTATTTTATTTATTTATAAAATAATATCATTTATGGTTAAATAAAATTATATTTCAATTATTTTATTTAAATAATTTATTTTTTATAATTTTATTTGTCTTATTTTATTGTATTAATTTTATTATATATATATATATTTACATCTAGTTTAGTATTTATATAAGGTTTCCCTGAAAAAAAAAAATGCTAAATCATTAACACTTAATTTTTCTATTTTTCTAAGGATGGAGAGGCGAAATATTTACTACGGAAGCAACCTAGGAAATCTATCTCTTCTTGTTACCAGATAATATTATCATTATTTTTCTACTTCGGAATGCTATATATATAACTCCGACTCTCTCAATTTGATTACCACTAGCGGATTTTTATTTTTACAGAATATTCGGGTATTAATATTTTTTTTATTTTCCCGTAATTTTCTTTCTTTTTTCTTCTATTTTCATTTCACCTATATGTTTTGACTCTACACCATTAATGAAACAATACATTGTTAGTGTAATCTTAGTTCTTTTACTCTTTAAATTTTTAGAGTTTTATTGATTTCAAATACTAAATGGTTGCATTTTGTTCTATCTTTCTGTAGGTGTAGAAAATATATAATGCTTGATGTTTTCTACTTCTGTAAGAAAAATTAAACTTAATGTTAATGGGTTATATTTTTATTATCTCCGAATAAATTATAAACATGTAACAGTATATATAAAGTTTTATACATTTATATAACGTATGACATTATATATAAATGTCTATACTTTAATTTATATAAATGTATTATATTATATATAAACACTGATATGGTTATATTAACATATAACATTATATATAAATATTTATATTTATGTATTAATGTTTATAAATATCTATACAACATTTACATAAAACAATCCATTTATACAATTTTTTATATAACAATTATATAACATTAAATATTTATACAATTTTGTAAACATTTATATTACATATTATTTTTTATATAAATATAGAATATTTATAATGCTTATATAAATGTGATATATATACTATATATTATTTATAAAAGTGTTACATATATATAATTATATTTAAGTAACATTTATAAAAATATTTTAAATACAGATATTATATCTAAACACTTGTTTAATTATATAATCATATGTCATTATATATAAACGTATTTATAACTATATTTATAATTATGTAAACTATTTTTATAACTATATTTATAACTATACATATCTAATTTTTTGACTATATAAAAATGTATAACTATATCTATAATTCTATATAACTATATTTCTAATAAAATATACTATATGTATAATACTATATAACTATATATAATTGTATTTTACTAAATGTATAACTATATAATTGTTATATATAATTATATCTTTAACTACATACATATTAATAACTATATGTGTATAAATATATATATATGTGTGTGAGTGTGTGTGTGTATTTGTATAACTATGTAACACTATATAATTAAATATATCTATATTTGTAATTATATATACATATATGTATTCATATAATTAAATCTAAATATTTGTTTATAGCGTTGTATACATTTATGTATAACTACTTATAAATACTTGTATGAATATATCTATATCCAAATAAAAACTATGTTATGTGTTATCATTTATTAAATACTTGTATTTTATAATTATTATGTTATGGGTTATCATTTATTTTCATTTCATAAAAAAATATGTTGTTTCAGCATGCAAACAAAGATTCAATATCTAAATAAAAAGATGATAAACAAAAATAACAATAATATGAAAAAAAATCATTATGTTATTCGTTTAT